>CM060409.1:4330164-4930164 GCA_030545235.1 Helianthus tuberosus
GACCTGCTAAAACCTTTAGATTTGTTGGTTGAGGACTACATACGTTACAAAGTGCAAACCACAGGGACTATTCGTGTACCTTTAGAAAACTAGGGACCAAATCCAAAATTTTGATAAACCGCAGGGACCATCTGTATACTTACTAAATAATAACTATCATGTTGTATTTACTAAAAATGTAGATACACTAGAAAAAAAAGCTAAAAGAATATGAATTTTTCGTTTTTGATACTTCTAACTTATACCGGTTAAAAATCAGGTCGATTGTTATTATTATTATTATTTTTTTGACATATTATTTTTTGTTTTTTTCTTAAAGATTTGGGACGCTTCAACTTACGATTTGGTCCAATCTATCTCGTTGACAAGTGAAGTACGTACGATGGCTATAAGCTCAGAGTTTATTTACTTCGGTTGCAAAACAGGGACGTTGGAAGTATGGTGTAGAAACAAACTCGTGAAGAAAGAAGCACTACAAATTGGTTCAAACTCGAAAGTTTTGTGCATGGCTCTCGACGACAATGAAGATCTATTAGTGATCGGAACATCTGATGGTAAAGTTCAGGTAAATAAATTTAAACTATATCTTTTAAAGTTGTTTTATAACAATTTTTAGCCTTGATGTTTTATTGGATTTAATTGTTTGTGTTGATTTGTAGGTATGGGGAGTGAGCTAAAAAAGGAAGATGTTCATAATGAATTATGAGAACTTATAAAGTGGTTGGTTCTATGATGGTTGTCATTTTACAAAAAGTTAAATAATTTTAGTGCGTATATAGTTATGTTTTACATATTTAGAAACATAATTTCTATAAATATTAATCAAATTGTATCATAAAAAGTATATTGATGAATGATTTCTTATTTTCTCTATGTCAAAACGAAACTGCAACTATATTTATTTAGTAACTAACTAGTGATAAAAAAATTATAAAACAACAATAGATAAGCGTTGAAACTCATGATAACTTATAAAAGAGCTTATGTTAATCAAGACTCACAATAAACAAAACATATCCCTTTCAATAAACAAACACCCCCACATTACCGCTAGGCATGGCCTTGCTGGGTGGCTAGCTTGCGGAGTGAGAACACTCCGGCGGTTGGGAGGACCGTGCACTACCCCCCCCCCCCCCCAACACCCCCACATTATATCTCTTATTCCTTTTGCATCTTCACCAAACTCAAAATCATTTTAATCCCCTCCATGACTCCTCTCTCCATATCCCCCAAACAAACCTACAAACCCCCCCCCCACCCCCCCCCCCCCCCACACACACACACCGAAAAATCCCTGATGAACTCCAATACCTAGTCAACCTAGCCGTACTAAATCTTTCCTCAAACCAACTCTCCGACACAATCCCTCCCTCGTTATCAATGTGTAGTTACCTTAACATTCTCGACTTACACGACAACTCGTTAACCAGACCAATCCCCCCACAGCTAGGGGGACTGGTCCGGTTAACTGTTTTTGACGTGTCAGATAACAAGTTGTCCGGACTCTCGGGAACCGGACCGAAGATTTTACGTGAGCTCGTTTGATCGGAATAAAGGTCTTTATGGGTACCCGTTGGGCCCGATGAAGAGTAAAGGGTTGTCGGTTTTGGCGATTGTGGCGATCGGGTTGGGGAGCTTGGTGTTGAGTTTTACGGTGGTTTGTGTGTGGTTGAGATCGGTGGAGAAGAAGAGAGGTGTGGAAGGGACTGAAGTGACTAAAAATATAAACACAGGGGCTGAATCATACACACAACAAAAACTATCCTTGTTGGGTGAAGAAGGTATTCAAAATCATCTATTCCCCTCCTGCCGTCGTCTTCTTCTTCACTTTCAAGCAACCAAAAATGTCAAACACCGAAGAACAAGAAGAACCACAAGAACTCACCTTTGAACAAATCGGATTAGACCCACGTCTAATTCACGCCTTAACCAAGAAAAACATCCAACAACCCACTCCAATTCAACAAACCGGAATCCCATTAATCCTCGTAAGCTCCCTTTTTAACGTTTGTAATCTAGTCTCAGTCATTGATTGATTGATGTTTTTGTGTGGAATAACAGGAGGGTAAAGATGTAGTTGCTCGTGCGAAAACGGGTTCTGGTAAAACATTTGCTTACTTGCTTCCGTTGCTTCAAAAACTCATGTTGTTGGATAGTAGTGTTTCATTGGCGAAAGCATTGGCTCCTACTGCTATGATTCTTGTTCCGTCAAGAGAGCTTTGTCAACAGGTATAAAGATTTGATTTTTATTGTAAAAATGTGTTTTTTAGGGCTTAGCTTTTTAGGGTTTTGGTTTAGGGTTTGGGGTTTGGTAATGCGTAGATAGAGTTTTCGCATAAGTAGTTAATGTGGTAAAATATCGGATATCTGTCAAGGACTGATATTTGAGATATCGGTTATCGTGGTGGGATATCGGTAATTTTAATATCATGCTAAATTTATATATATAGCAACTTAACACTAACAATTCAGTATACTCTCCTACCATTAACAAATTATATACTCTCTTACCATTAACAAATTAACCTTTTCCAAAACACGAATAATTGTAGCAAGTAGGAACTGACCAAGAGTTAAAACACTAATAGCAATAGTTAGAAGAAAGACGAATGGTAGAACTAAGAAGAAAGGTACTGATATCGGGAAAATCGGTGATATATCGGTCAACATCGCCCATATTATCGGTATCGATATTCTGACCGATATTTTGCACCGATATCTCGGTAGGGGACTGATAACCGATATATCATTGATATATCGGGATATTAACTACATACTTTCGCATTAAAAGGCGTTTTCAGATGATCCCAACCCTTGTAAATAATTTAATTGTGGGTATTGTTGAACAGGTTTATTCGGAGGTGGTGTCATTAGTTGAGTTGTGCAGAGTACAGTTGAAAGTGGTTCAGTTGACGGGTGAACCAAGTTTTTCGGAAATGGTTGGTTTGGTTCTTTTTGTTGTTATGGGAAGTTTTTTTTTGGGGTTTGGAGTTGAAATGGTGATGTTTGGTTGTGTGTTTTGGTTTGTAGGCAAGTGCATTAGCGGGGCCTCCGGATGTTTTTGTTTCGACCCCTGCGTGCGTTCAACGGTGCTTATCTTCGGGTGTTCTTCAGGCGAAAGGGATACAAGATTCTCTTTCGATTCTTGTTCTTGATGAGGTTTGAATCTCTTGCAAGGTTTTGGTTTTTTATATGGTTTTGTATTGTTGTTTGCTGTTCACAAACATTCAAGTGGGCTGTTGTTTGATATTCAAATTGAACTAGTGTTAAGTCCCCCGCGTTGCGACGGGGGCATAAACCTTGTCAAGTAGCACTAATGCTACACAACTACCAGCGACCAGTAAAACCGGAAAAGCTCATAAAAACAAAATAAACAAAAAGGAAAAAAATAATACCGAACGAAAAGCATATGTAAATCGTTGAACCACGGCGCATGCCTGTTGCGACATTTTAATGCGAAGAAATTAGACTGAAACGTAAAAATAGAAAAGAAAAACTAAGTCGATCTAAGACCATGCGCGTTGCGACAAACCTATCAAACAGGGAAAAATAGACGCGTGGTGACGATCCTGTCAAGGGCGTTGCTTTGTGGTGGCGGGAGGGGGCGGCCGACCCCCCGAACTTTTTGCTCGTTAGTGGAGATTATGTAGTTTTCATATAGAAATTTTTGGGTATTACGTTTTTTGACCCCCCGGTTTTATAGAATTTTTTGTACATACGTTTTCGACCCCCCGGATGGAAATCTCAAGCTTCGCTACTGGGTCCTGTCAAACGGGAAAAAAGTAGACGAAAAACGTTAAACCCACACGCACATTGCGGCGTGTTTACTCGCAAAATTAGAACGAAACGTAAAACGAAAAATTTACAAAAAGATGAAAAATATGGAGATCAAAGTTTAAAGTAAAAGTGTGTTGAGTGAAATTGGAAAAAAATGAAAAATTTTTAGGTTAAAAGTAAAAAAAAAAACAAAGAGGTTAAAGTGTAAAAAAATGAAAACCTTTGGATTAGAAATGAAAGCTCAAATTTTTTTTTTTTGAAAAACTCCCCATGCTTATTGTACAACTTTGTAAAACACCAACATGTTCCTAATTTATAATATGGTAATATTTAAGATTAAGATTTAGTTCACCTTTTGTTTGCCATTTTGCCCTTACCTTAGCTCTGCCATAGCGTTCGTCATGGCATATAGATTTTTTTAGGGGAGCATATAGGTACTCTCAAGTAGGGCTGCAAGCGAACCTAACGTTCAGCGAAGAGTTCGTGAACACATTATTTCCTTATCGAACATACACGAACAAAGCCTTGTTTGTGTTTGTTCGGTTCATTTGCAGCCCTACTTTCAAGGGGTTTCGTGCTACTTTATAGTTCCCTTATCACTTTTATGTTGGCGGTAGTTTACTATCATTATTTTTAGTACTTTTGTGTATGGTTGATGCTTTGATGCCCTTAGCCACATTTATTGGTATCTATATAATATTCCACATGTAAATAAATCTTTTGGAGCCGGGGGTCTCAGTAAATTTACTGGGTACATTTGTTTGTTAGGTTTGCTTCATTTGAAATTTAGAATCTTGCGAAAGAATAGAGTGATCTACCATGTCAGATTAAGCTTGGATCATATGGCTGTTTTAGTTGAATGAATTTTTGTTGAATCTTGTTTATGCTATTACTGATTTGTGGCTGTAAACTTGTAATCAGGCGGATCTTCTTTTCACTTATGGATATGAGAAGAATCTTAAAGATCTCAAAGCTCACATTCCGAAACGATGCCAGTGCCTTCTTATGTCTGCTACCTCAAGGTAACTAACTGTATAATTTCACTTTACTTATGCGAAGATATACTATTCATGCTTAGAAAATATAACCATTATAAGACTTTCTTCTTTGAGATTCATATTTGGTCATGTAACTTTTGCAGTGAAGATGTTGAAAGTTTGAAGAAGCTTTATCTACACAATCCCTACATTCTTACTTTACCAGATGTCGGTGATGGAAAGGACGATATCGTCCCTAAAAATGTTCAGCAATTTTGGGTAAGACCGTAAAAGCTATAGTTTTATCTTTTTTTTTTTATTTATTTTTGTGCTCATTCCTACTTTTATATTCAGATACAATGCAGCGAATGGGATAAGCTTCTCCACATTCTCGCACTTTTGAAGCTCGATCTTGTACAAAAGAAAGTTTTAGTATTTACAAACACCATCGACACAAGTTTTAGACTTAAACTGTTTCTTGAACAGGTATTATTTTGACATGTTGACCTGTTTTTGTGCATCTTAGAACTCAAACCTCTATTAACATAACCTTTTATTTACAGTTTGGTATAAAATCCGCTGTGTTAAATGCTGAGTTGCCCGTAAATTCAAGGCTACATATCCTAGAGGTATCCAGTTTGGCTCATTTTTTAAAACTTTATAATATTTTCCTAAATATAATATGCTTAAAAGACGTGATCCGTGTTCAGGGATTCAACGCTGGGCTTTTTGATTATTTGATTGCAACCGATGATAGTGAAACGAAAGAAAAGGAACAAACCGACGCAGATAAGCAGGCCGAAAAGAAAAAGTCAAAAAAACATAAGAAGCGGAAGTTGGACTCAGAGTTTGGTGTCGTTAGAGGCATAGATTTCAAAAACGTTTATACGGTCATAAACTTTGATATGCCTTTGAGTGCTGCAGGATATGTTCATCGAATCGGGCGAACTGGACGAGCATTTAACACGGGTCAATCTGTTTCGATCGTAAGTCGTTTTGACTACTGAAGACCTTTTGTCTCTGACTTGTTGATTTCTTGATTCTTAAACATCTTCATAATTCATATAAATGTTAAGACTTTAATGCTGATTTTGAAACAGGTTTCTCCTGATGAGATGGAAGTATTCGAAGAAATTAAATCGTTTTTGGGAGAAGACGAAGAGAAAGACTTGACATATATTGCTCCGTTTCCGCTTTTGGAGAAGAACACTGTCGAGTTTTTACGGTATAGAGCTGAGGTAATTGGTCGATTGATTTAATTTGGAATTTATAATTTAAAAAAAAAAGTCAAATCAAGTATTTATTATACAGATTGATTTTTGCAGGATGTCGCAAGGAGTGTGACGAAAATCGTCGTCAAAGAAGCCCGAGCTCAAGATCTTCGCAATGAAATTCTTAATTCTGACAAGTTAGTTCGTTAACTATTTTATATAGCATTCTTTATGTGACATTCCTCTACAAAATAAGTTCTTAAAATAATTAAAATAACTTCTATTTTCCTTCTACTATTACACATGCCTTTTTTTGTTGGTTTTAAAGTCTATGTTTAGGGTTAAATTTTTGTTGGTCAATATTCATTTGGGTTAGAGTGTTTGGTCAATATTTATATTTTGATGATTTACTCTGTTCAGGTTGAAAGCTCATTTTCAAGAAAATCCAAGGGATTTAGGTAAGTAAAGTGAAAATCGTCCCTAGAACCGTAATTTACACACGACACAACCTATATTAATTTGATCTCTGAAAAATTATTATTATTTATTATTTGAAAGATCTTCTGAAGCATGACAAGCTTCTAAGCAAGAAAGCCCCTGCGCCTCATCTACGCGATGTGCCTGAGTACCTGCTGGACCCGACAACTCAACAAGCTAGCAAATTTGTTAAACTCACCCGAGCCGCTATGGGAAGAAATAACAACAATAACAGCGGCAGGGGTCGTAAAGCCAGACCCAAAAAAGCCGGAGATCCCCTCAAGACTTTTTCTGCAGACGTATGCGTTGCCCTTTCGTAAATATTATCCATCTTTTTGTTATAGGTTCTATTTGTTTATATTTTTTTTTATATGATCAGGCTAAAGGGCAGAAGAGGAAAGGCAAAGAGTTTGGGCCAAAACAGAAAAAGAAGCAACAAGTATGATTGTAAAAATCTACCAAAATTTTGTAGCATTGTTGAATTACATTTTGAGGGATCAAAGATGGAAACTTTTCCATGATTCAATTCTTAGCCAACCGAGTTTTCAAGCTTCAAGCTCATCAATTGGTTAACTTCAGCACCGAATTCACGAGGAAGCTCGTTAAACACGTCCCCACAAAACCCGGAAATCATGGCAGTCATGGCTCTCTCAAGATTGATACCACTTTGTTGAAAGTAAAAAAGTTGGTCTTCGCCGATTTTGGAAGTGCTTGCTTCATGTTCTATACGAGCGGACGGGTTTTTCGCTTGTTAAATGATAAATAATAATCGTCATCTCAAATAAAAAATATGTTCATAATAACCCACCCATTTGGTCACTTCTAACGAATATTTTGAGGTGGAACATACACACACATATGCGGAGGGATCTATGCAGAACACTGTCTATTGCAAGAATACGCAAAACAAAACGAAGCATTCGCTTCTCTAATCTTAAAAATGTGCGAGTACGAAGTAAAAAGTTTCTAAATATATGAACTACTGATAAAAAAATTAAAATAGTTTAAATTTGTTATGCGTGTTCTTGCAAATTTTTTTATGAAATGAACCTCTCCCTATGTGTGTATGTATATACGTGTGTGTATGTATTTACGTGTGTGCAAAAATTAAATACCTGAATATAGGGGTAGGTATTAGCAGCTGCGTTGTCGCCAATAAGCATCGAATCACATTGCGACGAATTTCTAGCATTCTCCGCTCGTGAATGAACCTGAACAAGAGCCCTATAACAATTTCTTGAATTTCCTGCCGAAATTCCCTTCGAAACAATCCTACTTTTCGTATTTTTCCCCTTATGAATCATTTTCGTACCCGTATCCGCTTGCTGATAGTTATTTGTCAACGCAACCGAATAAAACTCACCAACCGAATCATCACCCTCCAACACAACACTAGGGTACTTCCAAGTAATCGCGGACCCCGTTTCCACTTGGGTCCACGAAATCTTGGATTTTCGACCCGCACCCCCGTTTTGTCACAAAATTATAAATCCCACCTCGCCCGTTTTCATCCCCAGCGTACCAATTCTGCACCGTCGAGTATTTAACCTCCGCCCCCTCGTTACAATAAAGTTCCACCACCGCAGCATGAAGCTGATTCGTGTCGTAAGACGGGGCCGTACACCCCTCTAAATACTCGGCAAAACTTCTATCGTTAGCTACTATCAGCGTCCTCTCGAACTGACCCGTTTCCATCGCGTTTATCCTAAAATACGTCGAGATTTGCATCGGGCATTTCGTGTCTTTCGGTATATACGCAAAAGACCCATCAATAAACACTGTAGATTTTTGCAAGGTTTACGAAATGTAACATTGTCAAACTTAGTTTTTACGAGTTTTCATTATGTACTGCATGTAAAAAATATGTTATATGTTTTATAAAAAAATTTAGTGTAGCAGACAAAACCTATTACACTTTTTGTGTCAGAAAGAAAAGTGAAAAAGCAAAAGTTGTTACGTGTACTTTTTGTTAGTCTCTTACATAGTCAGAATAATGGCTTAAGGTAACATCTAATCTCAATCATAGATTTTTTTTAATAAATGATGAAGATTGAGTTTTCAAAGTGTTTTTAACTCAAAAGGGTTTATGATTATCCTTCCTGTGTGTGTATATATGAATTAAAAAAGAAAACTAATAAAAGTGCTTAAAATGAAGATTTTCATGTGTAGTAATGTGTCTTTGTTTAGGCAACTTTTTTTTTTTTTTTTTTTTTTTTTTGAATGGCTAACATTACTTTTCCAAACTCCTATATTTACAAATAACTCACCCTTGCTTGGGATTGAACCCAAGACCTCCCACTAAGAGACAAGAGCCTCTACCAAGTGAGCTAATACACTAATCATTGTCTCCGATTTCATGATATATAACTGAATCATTGTGTGGTCATCATGTCTATTAGCCATTACACACCTAATGACAACAATGTTTAATACACTAATTAATGTCTTGACACATGCATGATGGAGATGGATATATCAGGTGGTTTCGTTGGTGCCACGATAATACTTCAGTAGTCCATCAGTGATCCAAATTTACTGTTAAAAAATCAATAACTATTCATACACAACCATCGGTCAATACTTTGGTCTAATAGACAACACTCTGGACCTCTGAGAGGGCTGCCAATGTTGTGCTCAACTAGTGGCGAAGCTTGAACAAAAAATCAGTGAAGACCGGACTCTTAAAATCCAAATCAGTGGGGGGCCGGACTCTTAAAAGGTCCAATATTTTACACTAAAAAAACAAAAAATTTATGTAAACTTAACACTACGAGCGAAAAATCAGTGGGGGTCATGTGTTTTTCTGTTTTTCTTTACCCTCAGTTAACCGAACCGAACTAAACCATTAATGTTTTAATCTATTTATAGCTTTAATACATCTGTTTCATGTGTTTCATGTGTTATGCCTCCAATTTATCTTATTTATACCTTCATTTCACGTATCTATATCTCCATTTCATGTATGTTTATCCAAAAAGTTTAGCCTAAGTTTACCCATTTACCCGAAACATGTTTCCCAAAAATTTTGTGTTTTTATTTGTATATTCGGAATGCTTCGTTCTAATAGTTTCATTACTTACAAAATAAAATTTTCTTTCAAGAAATATATATTTTGATGATGTTATTTATATTTGTATGTTACGGATACGAAATAATAGCAGTGGAAATTTATATTATCATGATAGTTATGTATTTGGGATGTGTCAAACATCATAGGGTAATAACTACATGTAGTTTTTTTTATATATTTTTATTTATTTTAGTGTTTAAAACAGAGAATTATATAAAAAGATTATGTTTGAAAACCCAACACGTATTTTTTTAAACAATAATGATTATCCCCGATACCCGACGAGTAATAAGCCGTAGAATACCTGATGGATTTTGGGTCGGGTATGGTACATGGTTTTACAACCGGATATGAGATTAATCATACCCGACTCATTGTCATCTCTAACTAAACAGGACCCAGTCCAATCATATGCATCCTTGTAAGTCACATTAGAATATTATAATCACATAAGGGGAAAGTGAATACGGAGCGAGGCTAGTATACATCCAACTTGTATGTGAAACTATACAAAACTACGTGGTTTTGATAAAAATTCATTAACAATTAATTTAAAATCTCAATCTCCATTTATATCTCACGTTTTGTTCTTATCCTACGGTTCTCATCTTTCTCAGTGGATTTGTTTTTCATTTATTATGCTTTAATTTCGTTTTGATTGAATTCGATAAAGTCATTTTGTTACAGAGAATTTTTTTTTTGAAAGAAAAAAAAAAAAACATTTCCTTATAGCGGAAATGTAATAAAATCATTTCCTTAGACTAAAGGGTATGGAGAGGATGGGCTCGGATGGGTTGAGCCGCCACGTAGGCGCCACGTAGGAGTGGCTTGGATGGGATGAATCTAGGGGGGTGGGGGATGAACCCCTTTATATATATATATATATATATATATATATATATATATATGTATGTATAGATGTATGTGTGTATAGAGAGAGGAGAGAGGATCGTCTCATTCGGCGGTGGTGGGCCGTTTGGGCCGAGCCGAAGCTGAGGGGGATGGTGTGGGGGCTCGGCGCCGGACCGAGCCGGGGCTAGCCGACCCCCATACCCATTAGTCTTAAAGAGGAATCAAATAAAAGAAAATCATTTCGTTACAAAGAATAACACAGAAATGTAATAAAATCATTTCCTTATAGAGGAATCAAATAAAAGAAAATCAGTTTTTAAAAATTTTTATCGAGATAAATGTCATTTTAGTTCTTGTGATTTGACCATTTTACCAGTCTAGTCCAAAAGTTTGAAACGTTGTCATTTTAGTCCAAATAGTTTCAAACGTTGCCATTTTAGTCCACTAAGTTAACTTCATCCATTTTTTCTATTAGCGAGAAGGGCAATTCAGTCATTTTATATGTGATTCTGTTAACTAGAAGGATAAAAACAAACAAGCTACACGAAATAACCTGTTAAGATACGGACATGACACGAAATCTTATGGTGTCAAATTTTCAAAACACAAACACGAACCCGATATTAAACAGGTTACACGAAATGACCTGTTAAGACACGAAAAAATTATCAGCGTATCACATGACTTCTTCAGACACGAACATTACATGTTAAGAACATTTCTTCGGTTACTCAGTCAAACTGTTTATAGTAAGAAACCGGACCCGAAACACTTTAAAAAATATAATAATAATAATAATAATTCCGTGAAGTCCGCTCCACCACCCTACACTATAAATAAATACTTGAACCACTACTCCCTCGTCATCAAATGGCTCCGATCAAAGTTGGTGACAGCATTCCCGACGGAACTCTTGCACACTTCGACGAGAAAGATGAGATGCAACAGGTCTCCGTTCACTCTCTCGCCGCCGGCAAGAAAGTCGTCATCATTGGTGTCCCCGGTGCCTTTACTCCCACTTGCAGGTACCTTTCTTAAATAATAATCCGAGGTGTATAAATCGGTTTTTTTTTTTAAACAGGTCCGGTTTTTAACCAAACCGGTTATTTTTGTGTGGGAAAAAACCGGTTTCAAGAAACTGGTTCGGTTTTTTAACCGGTTTTTCACGATGGGAACCTAAACTGGTATAACCGTTTCGGTTTATAACCGGTTTGTGCCAAAAAAAAAAACGATTAACCGGTTTCGAAGATCAAGATCCTAACCAGTATACTAACCGGCGGTTCGGTTCGGGTTGGAACCGGTTTAAAAAAAAGCGGTTAAAAAAATCCGGTTTCAGTTTTTTCTTTTTTCCGGTTTCGATCCTAAACCCTTTTTTTTGTACGCCTCTAAATGCGTTACAACAAAGTGCAAACCATAGGGATCATCCGTGTAGCTTTGGCAAAAAGTTGGGTACTAAATGCGTTAAAAAGTTCAAATCACAGGATCATCCATGTACTTTTAGAAAGCTAGGGACTAAATCCATTTTTTTTAGTTAACCACAGGGACCATCCGTGTACTTTAGTCAACTTGTTATATAAATTTAATTTAATTGATTGGCTTAAACATAATTAGAGAACTATACAAATGCACTTTGGCTTGAGCTTACCTAGCCGAGAAAGGGCTCGAGTTAAGTCACGTGGTTTGCTTTGCTGCTTTATATATGGTGTGGTTTAACTAAAAAGTGCATAGCGCCCTGCCACGTTGACGATGGGCTTTAACTAACTCACCCTTCAACTATCGCGTTGTGGTACAACTAAAAAAAGTGTGATGATTTTTTTTTGGGGTGGACCTCATTTCACAATTCCTTCACAGGCGTTAAGGGGGTAACGCCTCTCCTGGTGCCCCCTTTCACGCTTACGTTTCCATGTTTAACGCCAAAAGTTGATGTGGTTTTGGCACGGCTGGGTTTAACGCCCACAACGTGGAGTGTTAGCGAAGAGTATAAATCTTGTGATAGATTGATATGTATATTCTTTTGGCACAGTATGAAGCATGTCCCCAGCTTCATTGAGAAATCTGAAGAACTTAAATCAAAGGGTGTGGAGGAGCTTTTTTTGATTAGTGGTAAGTCTTCTAAACTAAATTTATTCTAGAACTGAAGTTATAACTGAAGTGTGTTTTTTTATTTGTAGTGAATGACCCTTTTGTGATGAAGGCATGGAAAAAGTCATACCCAGAGACCAAAAATGTGAAGTTCTTAGCCGACGGGTCTGCAACTTACACCCGTGCACTTGGGCTTGAGCTTGACCTAGCTGAGAAAGGGCTCGGTGTTAGGTCAAGGCGGTTCGCTTTGTTGGTGGATAACTTGAAGGTGGTGGTTGCTAATGTTGAAGAAGGTGGTGAGTTCACTGTGTCCGGTGCAGATGAGATCTTGGCGGCTCTGTAAATTACTCTATAAGATCATTTAATAGCGTTTTGGTTTATGGAGATTGAGGTTTGTGGTTGAAGAAGCAGTATTTTGTGGACATTATAATAAAATAAAACACATATAATGAATATTTATGGGATACGTGAATTAGGTCTCTTTATGCCATAACATAACTGATGTAATATAATTTTCCAAACCTAAAATGCTTATTTGATATCATCCTAAAATATATTGTTAATAAGGTATAATAAGCGGTATAAAACTATAAAAGATGTATTTTAAATGATTATCAATACTACATTATATATAATCACTCCATTGTAATTAATTAAGATAAAGTTTTATATATGTGTGATATATATAATATAATTATACACAATGTATATACATATATGTGTTAGACAAGTGGTTGATTGGATAACATTTCTCTTTTAATTCTCATATATAATACTACTGAGCGAAAAGTTCGGGGGATCGAGCGCCCCCTCCTGCCCCTTATGTACTTCGTCCCTCCATATAGACCTAACATATTATATCTTTTAAGTTTTAAGTTTGTGTTTTGCAACAATATTGTTCAGTTTTAATGCTTTTATTGATACAAAATATTACTTTGATAATGAAGTTTATAAAATAGATTAATTTGGTTTCATTAACAAAGCAAATTAATTAAAACAAAATTTAAATGGTTGAAATAATTTGGTTGTTTTGTATTTAAACTTATATTGAGAATACACAAATTATGTAACATATTTTAAAAAGATAATCTTTTATATTAGTCTAATGCAACATTTAACATTGGAGATGCTAAAAAGTCAAAAGTCAAAATTTATAATCTTTCTTGAGTTTTAAAAAATTTACTTTTTTTACAACTGTACTCAATCTTAATTCTTAAACCATATACCTCTAAACTAAACAATCTTTATTTCTCAAAAGAAAAAAACACAACCTTTAATGTGCTACTTCAACAAAAATAAAATATTATAATTGTTTCAAATAATGTAATATTTTAAGTTCCATATGCAACTCATATTAGTCATGTTACCGTTTGAGAAGAAACCTGATGTATGCATTTCAAATGAAAGGATCTTTTTTAGATTTCAAAATCCATTGAGAGGGATGACCCAATTAGTCAATAAAGTGACCCATCTTTGATGACTTTTCCTTTGGATTTAATGATATATATTACAAGTTAAATACATAGATATGTATTAGTGATAAACATGTGTTGAGAAACGGATACTAAAAATTGGAGTTTGAACGTTATCAAACTAAAAATTATTATGTTATTTTGAAGTAATTTTTCTTAAATTTTCATTATAGTATTATTGATGTTGTATAATATAGGAAATATACACATCTTGTTTAAAAAAAATTCATGTACATCTAATATTATTACACCAATCCTATATCTAACATGTGTATTAAAAATTCATTTTTTTTCTTTGATATCAAAATAATGAGACACATTTGAAATACGTTACAATGTATAAACTAACCCCATAGTATCTGGGTCAGAAGAACCGAGTACTAGAACTATCGTTGTATCGCATAGTCCACCTTTGATTGTTTGTATTGCCATTGAAATGACTCCTGGACAAGAAAACGATATCGTAAGTATCCGTTTGTCAACACATGTTTTTTTTCGATTTGGGACACTTAATACTAAATCAAGTTTATAAAAACCACTAATTACACATATGTTGGAGTTGGAATTAAGAACACGACGCAAATGTTGTTTGGGAAGTACTCGCAAGTGACGAAAACTATGGATTTATAGATATGTTTTTTTGTTCTTGAGTTACGACTTACGATATCTAGTTGTGTACATTTTGGTTGTGAGTTTTATTGGGATTCGAATGCTCTAAACAATTAAACAAACAAACGTATCAAGTATAATCTCATTCGTATCAAGCTCTAGTCAATTATAATTATATTTATTATTGATGTAAGTTATCTTTTTGTTAAAAAGAACATTTAAAGTATTATACCACTAATAAATTATTGTAGATTTATACCACTAAGCTTGAAGCAAGGCCGGCCTCTCTCTGTCTGGACATATCTACATAAACTCTGTCAATTTGTCTCCATATTAAATATACTCATTCACCATTGTCTTTTCTGTTCAAACTTTCTCCCCTTTCAACCAACCTCTTCTTCAAATACCAATTTCAACTCCTTACAAACTTATATTATACTTAACATCACAAGCTCAAGATGAGTGCTTCAAAGTTCATAAAATGTGTTTGTGTTGGTGATGGAGCTGTTGGTAAAACTTGTATGCTCATTTGTTATACCAGTAACAAGTTCCCCACTGTCAGTCTCTCTCTCTCTCTCTTTACATGTGTGTATACACAGGGGCGAAGTATAGAAGGGGCCGGGGCGCCCGACCCACCGAACTTTTTGCTCAGTAGTGTCATATATGTAGTTTTCGTATAGAAATTTTTGGGTATATACGTTTTCGACCCCCAGTTCTATAGAAATTTCTGGGTGTATCCGTTTTCGACCCGTCATTCGGGTCAAGCTTCGCTGTGTATATCAAGAAAAAAAGTGCTTTATACCCTTTACTATTCTTGATTCTTGGTGGGTATATCAAGAAATGAAACTAAACTCCATTTTCTTGATGATTGCTTGTTGGTTTGTTCTAATTTTGGGCTTTCTTGCATTAAAGTTTGTATCTTTAGGCTCTTTTCTTGCAAATCAGAACTATACCACCCTTTAATGTTCTTAATTATTTATGGGTATCTCACAAAATGTAAATAAACTCCATTTTCTTGATGATTGCTTGTTGGTTTGTTCTAATTTTGGGCTTTCTTGCATTAAAGTTTGTATCTTTAGGCTCTTTTCTTGCAAATCAGACTTATATACCCTTTAATGTTCTTAATTATTTATGGGTATCTCACAAAATGTAAATAAACTCCACTTTCTTGATGATCACATGTTGGTTTGATAAAATTTTTGGTTTCTTGCATTCAAGTTTGAATCTTTTTGTCTCTTTTACACTTTACTCATTTTTAGGGTTTATTTGCAGGACTATATTCCTACAGTATTTGACAATTTCAGTGCCAATGTGGCTGTTGATGGAAGTATTGTAAATTTGGGACTTTGGGATACTGCTGGTATATATACTAAAGATCCAAAATTTACAGTCTTTCTTTGTGTTTTTAACTTGTTATGGTTTACTTTCTTTCTGACAATAAAGTTTTGATTTTTAGGTCAAGAAGATTATAGCAGATTAAGACCATTAAGCTACAGAGGTGCAGACATTTTTGTGTTGGCTTTTTCTTTAATCAGTAGAGCAAGCTATGAAAATGTCCTCAAGAAGGTACCCTCTTTTAATATATGAAGTTAAAAGCTAACAACCAATGTTATCATAACTGAACTGGATCGGTGTGTGACGGGAACCGCCTACACAATCGGTCTAGTTGAATACTTTTGAACCATCTTCATTTGCGCCGGTTAGACCAGTTAAAGCGACATACCATATCGGTGGTTGGACCAGAATTTCAATTTTTTTTTATGTTTTCTTTTTTTATTTTCGCAAAAATCTTGCATTTACTTATTTATTTGTTACTTTATATTTTATATATTGTTAACGTTACAAATTCACACCAAAAGATAAAGTAGTTTCATGTTTTGTATTAAATTGTTTATCATACCTTCCGGTTTTTTAAACCAGTCCGACTAGTGGACCAGTAAAACAGTTGGTTTGATAAATGGCCCGTTTACGAAAAAAAGCGCTAATAATTAAAGAATAAATTTAAAAAGGAAATTAACATAATGTTCAAAATGTAAAGTGGGTCTTTCTGATTTCAAATTCTTCAACATCTAAAGAATCTTGAAAAAGAAAAGACCCCATCTTCAAATTGATGCTTATTATTGATTTTTTTTATATATTTTTTTTAATTTTAATCTTTTTATAGTGGATGCCTGAGCTTCGAAGATTCGCACCCAATGTTCCAGTTGTGCTCGTCGGGACCAAACTAGGTAAACAATATTAATTTTTCTTATACATGTTTTGGCAATTTAGGAATCTTGAAAAGCAAGCATATAATCCAAGATCACATAATGTTTTCTGGTTTTTTGTTTCCAGATCTTCTTGATGACAAGGGATATTTATCTGATCATACGAGTTATAATGCTATAACATATTCAGAGGTTCTAATTCATCAATCTTTTCATATTCAAATACATGTTGATCTATTTGACTTTAATGGGTTTGACTCATAAAAGTCAAACTGAACTCTAATGAAATTATTCATGTTTAGGGGGAGGAACTAAGGAAACAAATAGGTGCAGTTGCTTATATAGAATGCAGCTCCAAGACTCAACAGGTACTAGACTTGCTATATATGTTTAAGCATTAAAAACCAAATTTGTTTAAAATTTTGAATTAGTTTTTTGACGCTTTTTGGGTTGACGAACTACTTGCTAGAATGTTAAAGCGGTTTTTGATTCCGCCATCAAGGCAGTGCTACAACCGCGGCGTATTAAGGAGGAGGCGGCTATGGCTATGAAAAGGCGCAAAACCTATGGTTGCTCATTCGTGTGAGTATTGTTGTACCGTCCGAACTACTTATCTGATTATTTATGGGCGGAAAAAATGAATAGATAATTTGAGGTTTCGTATAAACCGTTTATTTCAATTTGTAATATACTTTTGATGTTAATAATGTAATGTGTTGATTGCAGGGATATTGTTTGTGGAGGTTGTGCTGCTTAGGAAAGGTTCATTCAAGGATGAATATAAGGCATTTGACATCATTTTATTTCCATGTGTTTGATTTTATTATTAATATTTATTAATGTGTAATTGTGTTTATCAAAAGGTAACATATTAAGGTCTCATTTTGTTTGAATGTCATGGATGTGTCAATATTCTTTTATTGCAAGTATGACTAATTTTTGTTATGTTAATGATGGATCAAAACAATAAAAGAAATTGTTTAATGAAACAAGAGTAAATGATTAAAGAATCAATATATTAAATGAAAATATATATCAACTTATTTTCTTAATTAGTTATATAAGTATGTACACTTAATCTATAACCAAAAAATATGGATTTGGTGTCTTTGGGTTTGATTTGGGTTTTTGAATTTTGGTTTCGTTAAATCATTATAACTAGGTTGTTCCCACTCGCACGTTACAGCGGGGAACCAACTTTTTAGGAAAGCAAAAATAATCATAGTAATTAAAAGTCTAGTTATTAATAACGATTTATGTTTCAATTTCAATTAAAATTTTCTGTACAATAACATAAATTAATATTATTTGAAACTATATATAAAAAGATGAAACATGTAAAAAAATCATGACGTCATAATGAAAATTCGTGAAAAATTTAAAGCATTAACTTTTTTAAAGTTCGGGGGTTGTAGTGTAATGCGGTTTTAAAAGAGTAAAATAACATTATTAAAGTTCATAGGAGGTGTGATAAATTTATTAAAACTCAAAGGGCAAGAACTAAGAACATAAATTATACATATTATACATATATTAAAAACAGAAGCCAATGAATAGTGTTAATGAATAGTACCAACTCAGTGATGTTATTGTATATATACATGTTTTATTTCACTGGTTCATACATTTGACCATTTGGCAAAGTGGTTAGTATAGTCTTTCTCAATACAAAAGGCATCGGTTCGATCCCTTATTTTTACTTCTCTTTTTTGAGAATACCTCTCCACCCCAATTTCATCTTAGAAACCCTAACACCTCACTGCTCCGGCACCACCATATCCGGCCACCTACCCACACTCCTTTTAACCCTTTCCTCACAACACTTTCGCCAAAGATCCTGGCCTACATCTGCCGGTCGTTACCACCGCCAGTAACACTATTCTTCTTCATCGGAGGTAAGTGAAGTCTCCCACCGCCGGCGAGAAGGTTGTTCTTTTTGGTGTTCCGACGCATTCTTTGATTTTTGAGCATCGTGTTGACGGAAACTCACGGTCTACCTAGACCAAGAAATCTTCTGCCTAATTATAGCCCTAATTCGATTGCACACTATAGAAAACCTATAAATCAATCACCCTACCCATGGCTCCTCTGTTTTTTATATATATTTTTTCCATCAGTGCTTCGCCAGTGCTTTTCTTTTGCTATCCAAGAAATTGTATTATTTTGAGCATAGAATCCAAATGAGAAAGAGGGATTTCATGATGGTACTGATCGATGACTTAAGTGATGATGGATTATTATGGTTCATAGGGTCTGTGATAGTGTGCATGGTGTGATAGGCGTTCCTGTTGACAAAGGCCGAGGTATTAGGGCTCAGAGGAGGTTTTCGCTGAGGTAATAGTCTGACTTTCAATTTCATTAAATTTATGACCTGTATTCTTTGATGTAAAGTTTAATTATGAACTTGAAAATTTCCTGATGGAAGTTGAGTTCTAAGTTTGTTGTAAATTGCACTTAAGCTGTTCGATTTTTATGTTTAAGCTGTTCGATTTTTATGTTCCACGGCAGCCGAATTTTGTTAGATTCGATTGATTTGCAGTTTTCTTCACATCAGCATGGTTTGTTTCTTGATATTCAGTTCCGATACTACAAATTTTCGATTGCTGAATTCGATTAGGTTGATTTGTGTTTATTGCAGTTATCACAGTTATTACTACTATTCTCACCTCAAACTTTGTGGCTCTGTCAAACGATGACAATCACGCTTCTCGAGAACAATGGAAGCGCGTCGTATCGCCTCTTCTTTAAATGGTAATGATAAAATTATAATTGTTAGAAATGGTAATCTTAGAGACTGGATTTTTAACTTCAAATATTATCTACTTTAGTTTTTTTAACAACAAAAGATAATAAATAGGGCTCCGTTAGGTTTACATGCTCTTAGGATTTCTTATTTCATTCACTTTTAATATTCTTGTAGACTAAACGCCCCAATTTCAATCCATCCCAATGACCTTCATCGGTAAGTTTTCGCATAATTAATGGGTTTGTTTTTCTCTTAATTATTTTGTGAACTCTCTTGTGGAGATTTTCCTTTGAATTGATGGGATGGGATGGGATGTATGAATTTGTTTACTTCTAGGGGTTTTTAATGTGGCCTGTGTTTTGTGTATGAATTCGTGGATTCTAGGTTTAGGTCAAATAAAGCTAGGAATGGTTTTGTGGAATCAAACTTCGTTGACCAATGCCCCCACATGCAATCATAGTTGATATTTTGGGAAACATCTATTTAGTTTGAACTTCTGAATCAGTAGCTTTATTTTGGTGTTCTAAGGATATTGGAAGTTAGATATAAGAGTGATTACATAAGGCTAAGAAGAGTATTGCTTATACTTTGGACTTTTTGCTTCTTAAGTTAGGCGTATTGTAGGTTTTTTATTCCCATTTTAAAGCGTCTTCATTTGAGCTTTTGATGTATATGGGCTTTTAATAAACTTATATTAGTTGAGAATTTTTACCAGAAGAATGAAAGAGGACACAGCATGACGTTATAGAGGAAGACAAGTTGTTATCTTGCCACTTGGAGTCGGCGATCCGGTAAGGCTCTGCCTCTAATTAGCGCCGTTGGCTTTATGTGACGAGGACGATTGGAGTCGGCGACAGTGGTTTGCAGTACATCTATGGCTTTATAGTCATTCCAACATATCAGTGTTTGCATGTCGACCAGATCGATGCCGGAAAAGGTATGAACTGCACGATGCAATTTAGTTTTTGGTCAGAAGTTTCCCTTCTCGGATTTTGATTTGATTCCCACTTTGCACGATGCAACAGGTCAGTGTCTAATTGCCGTCAGCATCTTTCACAGTCCAAGAGGACTTTTTTCAAAGGTAATTGGATTTTATTTTGTGTAGAATTTTGTTTTGATTGATCTAAACATCCCACATGGGGTTGATGTTTTCATTAGATCATGTTATATTTATGCACATAAGGTGTTCGATGAAAATCTTTATGCTTAAATTTGTTATTGCGTTCTATGTCATTGACTTGGATAGTAGGGGGTATGTGATTTTGAGGTGAGATGTTATATGACGACAAAACAATTATCATTAAATTTAATATTCTAAAAATATACATCCCCATTTATACTTTGCTGCACTTGATGTTGTGATGTTCAAGGTTTTCCAATTCAATATTACTTTTATGATAATTGTGGAAGTTATGTTGCAGTTGATTTGATATTTTGATTATTTATGATTTTGATGTCTAATGCATTTTTTAACCTTCTGTAGCTGTAAGTTATTTAGTTGGACGCATCTCTGGTGGGTTGTAAATAAAATATGCCAATTATTTGTCGAACTTCCATACACAAGGACTGATCACGGGAATCCATTAAGTTTCGGTTTTCTAAAGATTTAGGAGGTCCTAAAAATGTTAGCTTCTCAGCCTCTCTGGACTATCCAACCTATTTGACCCGCCCCTTATAGCTAATTTTTATCATTTGACCCATTTGAAGAGGAGTAATTAATTAGGCTCTAAACACCAACCCTACCGGTATGCATTTTAAATATAAAACTACCCAGACATTTTTGGATGAACGTCTTCTAGGTATTATAAGGGACTAGCAAAGAGCATGACCCGTTTACAACATATATAAGGGACTTATAGGTACATCCATCGACACCGACACCAACAAGAACAGAGAATCCCAATACGACCTGCATGTGATTATCAAGATTAGTGATATCGCAACTCCTTTGCTTCTAGGTGCAAACATCTTATAATCAAGTTCATCAGAGAAATCCACATTCTGAACATAGATACAATGTATAAGATTCCGTTTTTTTCTATTTTGTTTCTATTTTTATTTTGCTTTGGTTTTCCAGTTTGGGTGTCCCATCTTTATTTCTCTTCAGATTTAGAAAATGGAACCCATAAAACGAGGTCGTTGAACCTACAAAACATATTGTAGGGCTTAAACGACTATGTATAAAACATCAAAAGCATATGTTAGCGTAAGTTGATGAAGTTTAGAAATTATATATATATGCATTGACAGGAACTTAACCAAAGTAAGTTTCAAGCTTGAAGCTTGAATCCCCAACGTGTTTTAACTTCTGGTAAACTGGTTGGGGGTCTGGGCTGTGACACACCAGTTCGAAGTTCGAAGCTCGAAGCTTGCAACAGGTTTTTCCCCTGTTTTCTTCTTTTAGGTGGTTTCCACGTGTCAGTTGCAAGATTGAATTTATTGATAACAAGTCAACAGGTAAAGTATAAAAATCATCGGAAAACAAAACATGCCAAATGGGCCCTTCAAGAAAAAGACGTGTTTCTTGCTGAATCGTTGAATTGTATAAGGCCACCGAAGTTTGACTTGCAAAAGATAAAGAAATGATGAATTCATTTCATAATTTTTCACTCTTTTTTTTTTGTTGGCAGGCCCTATGTGATACTGTTTCAAAACATATGGAGCTTGCAGATTCACCAGAGATGTTACGGGAGGGTACCATAACTGTAAGCGTGATATATTCTCATTGGGGTATAGTTTGCCTTTTTGTGGTGAAATCTTATTGCTTTCTCAATTTAAAACTGACACACTTTCAAGTACAGTCATCATGTTAGAAGTTGGGGTCTGGGATGATGTTATTAGTTTATGTTTTGTTCCCCATTATCAAACGTTACATTACATAGAAATTATAAAAACAACTATAGTTACCCTATATATTGGCAAAGAGAGGTGTAAATGCCAAAACAACCAAACTAATATTTCTGAGTATCATCAAATTATTATGAATAAATGTAAATAAGTCGTCACCTTGAAGCGACCCAGATTTGTGCCGCCCCAGAAAAAGGTTGTGTTTATTGTTGCGAACAAAAACAATTGTTGATATTGTTTTTCTTTTCTTTTATTGCAGGCTGTTCAGACTTTTAGAGGAGGAAATGAGAGAGACATCAACAATCGACGTTCGTTTCCATCCTAAGCCGCCAAAGAAAGAAGGTGTGGCGACACCACCAAGTAAAGCACCAAGTCAACAACTGACTGGGAACAACTTGTGTGCAAAGATTAACATCTTAGGACCTTTTGATGTTTAGTATCAAACTATGTAAACAATAAACCCACAACCCAAATATGTGACGCAGGAAATCTAAAAACAACCTTTTAATAGTTTATAATCATATTTGCCAACCACAATAAAAATCGCGCAACGCGCGACGGTTAATGACCCTAGTTGGTTTAAAAACCTAACAAAATTTGTGTTTTACACTTTTTTGTAATTGTCTTTTACGCACTGCCTTTTACGAATCGTGTTTTGTCTTACTATATGTTTCCACCCGTCGTGGGCAAAATACTAGTAAAAGAATGAAAACCAATATACCTCTAGCAAGCCTTTTTACCATTTGAGCTAAAAAGCCTAAAACCCAACTTATGGACCTCTTCTTTCAAAAGTCAACTATTTGAGATCCATGAGTATTTAGATAGAGGGGGGGGGGGGGGGGGGGGGGGGGGAATAGTTTTTTCATTGAGATCATAATGTTTCAACTCAATATGCAACATGTGTGGTGTACGGTGAAAAAATTTAAGAATAAAAACAATTCAGGTTGTAAATCAATATACAAGGGAAAATGTTTCGAACCTATCAAATCGATTAAGCTCAGATTCAAACCAATTCGGGACAAAAAAAAAAATTTTTTGACATGTTTTTCAAATCGGCCATGTTCAAACTGGTTTCAGGGAACGAGACTATTAATTAACGGGTTGGGTCGGGTTCAAACAGGTTTGGGCCAAACCTGTTTTTTGGTGAAGTGGGTCAGATTATGAATTGGTTTGGCCAAAAAACGGTTTTTTTTTTACATGTTTTCAAATCGGGCCAGGTCCAACTAGAGGTGTACAAAAAAACTGGTTTTAGAACCGAAACCGGAAAAAAAAACGAAACTGGTTTTTTTTTTAACCGATTTTTTTTATAACCGGTTTTTTTTAACAGCCGGTTTTTTTATACCGGTTACTATTCTTGACTTCCAAAACCGGTTATTAAAAAACCGGTTAAAACCGGTTAAAAACTGGTCCCAACCGGTTATACCGGTTATTGTTTTGGACCTCAAAAACCGATTAGTAACCGGAACCGGTTATAAAAAAAAACCGGTTTTTTTTTAACCGGTTTTTTAATAACCGATTAACCGGTTTGTACACCTCTAGGTCCAACCGATGTCAGGAAAACAAAAAATGCACACCCGACCCGACACCCGGCCTGATTGACTCGACCCGTCAGACCCGATATTTTCTACAATAAGGGCACGAATTGCAATAAATGTCTAGGGTTTATACATACACCTTTTGCTGAACCCAAGAGTGAATCGGAGCTGTTAGAGACGAAATGAGTTCGCGAGACAAGGATGCGACGGCGCCTCACCAACCGCTTCTCAGCAGTCTCGTCGTCCGCCCTACCGACAGCGGCGGCGGTGGTGGTGGTGGAAGCGATTACGAGCCCGGCGAAGTTCGCCGTGATCCGCCTCCGTATTCTCGTTCTGATCGGTTTGATGATGATAATAATAATAGTCATGGTTCGTTCTATCGCTTCTTCTAATACTCGTTGTTGTATGCTTTTTATAAGTCCTTTTTATTTGCTTAGATCTACTGGTTATTTCTTGTTTTATGCCTGTGTATTATTGTTTTTATAATTTGTTCATTGGATTTAGCTTCTCAAATCGATGCAAATTAGCACAGTTTTTCTTTACGATAATGATTTGATTTGTATTATTCTATGTAGTTAATATTGGTGATATATCGGTCAGAATATCCGTACCGATTTTATTGGTGATATTGACCGACATATCACCGATATTTGACCGAAGTAACCGATATATCACTGAGTTATTGGTGTTAAATTGCTACATATATAAATTCTGCATGATATTAAAATTACCTAGATAACCGATATCTCAGATATCGGTCCTTGTTTTACCGTATTAACTGCATAGGTATTATTATGTATGATTACTTTACGTCATAACTGAAGAACTGATTGATATGAGAATAATTGTTTGATTTTAGGTGTTATGAAGGCGATATAATTGTCCTGATTTTAGATGTGATTAGGAGGACTTTGGATATAACAAATATTTGCGCATGTTTGTCGGGCGGTGATAGGATCTGAATTTAATGAAGATGATGAATGTAAATCTGTAACTATATTTGATTGAAGAAGATGATACGTACAAGATAATAACCACCGAAGTGGCCCAGGGCTAAGCCCTTCTCATGCACAATGCAATGAGCCTAATTACTAACTAATTCTCTTCCTATCCTTCACTAATCACTAATGCCTTATTTATAGAAATAGAAATACACTTTACCCCCTCCTATAATAGACAAGTGACAATTAACTATAAACCAAAGTATGATTCCTATCATTACTCCCCCCTTCAAAGCAGTCTTGTCCTCAAGACTGGAATCCGACAACGACTTCCGGTGGCCGAGGCTGCCCATGCACGACCCATAAATGCGATGTAGCCGAAAACTTCAATCGCATTCCAAAGAGAGGACGGTGAGACAATGACTTCTTTCCCCTGTCAAATGGAGCTTTTCCCTTCTCACACAAGTCCAAAGCAGAAAAAATCAGGCCCACAACCAATTTCTGCTCCACACCTTGGCCCACCACTGGTTCTGAGCCCAAATTCCACTTAAGAACATCTGATAAGGCCCAATTGACACCTATCACCTCTAATTTGGCTTGGTCGGCTGATTGGTTGTCAAAAGAAGTTAACGAAGACGTGAAACCGATCCCAAGATTGGAATTAGTCACCGTCGAAGGAACCGATTCCTCCTCAATTTCGTGAAATTTCGATCGAACGTCAACAATCTGAGTACCTGGAGACTGAAATTGCGGCATTGATTTTTCTTCAGATCTGGAACGTATAGCCTTCAAGTGTTCGTCAGATCTGGAGACTATTGCCTCCAATTTAGCGATTACACATTGAAGCGATGAATCAGAAGAGGAAGCTGGAAGATGTGAAGTCGAGCTGGAATTAAACCTCGAATCCTGTTGCTGCATCCAATTGAGAACCAACTTTCGAAACTCTCTGGATTCAACGAGATCCTCTTCTAACACTTTCAAAGAGGTTTCGATTTTAGCAAAATCACCTTGAAGTTGTTTGATCTGCTGTTCCTGAGCATCCAATCGTGAATTCTGATCCTGAGCATCAAATCGCGAGGTTTGATTCACCATGATTGAATCGGAATTTGGAAGAACACCAGTTGATGAAATCAGATCTGGAAATAGAATCGGCTGAAAGCAGAAATTAGATTCGAATCAGAGATTGAAATCGGAGAGTGAAATCAGATATTGAATCGATAATGAATCGATTGGAGATTGAATCTGAGATAGAGCGATTGGCTGTTGAATCTGAGATCGAATGGTGGTAGAGCAGAAGTAGCAGGTCGGACCAATGATAGGATCTGAATTTAATGAAGATGATGAATGTAAATCTGTAACTATATTTGATTGAAGAAGATGATACGTACAAGATAATAACCACCGAAGTGGCCCAGGGCTAAGCCCTTCTCATGCACAATGCAATGAGCCTAATTACTAACTAATTCTCTTCCTATCCTTCACTAATCACTAATGCCTTATTTATAGAAATAGAAATACACTTTACCCCCTCCTATAATAGACAAGTGACAATTAACTATAAACCAAAGTATGATTCCTATCAGGCGGTACCTTTTTAGATCGCGTTGAATGCCAGGCTGACGCGATCTGTTTGGATAATTTTTTCTGTCGGTTTGTAAAAGACAATGATTTGACTTATTAATCACATAGTGATAAATATGTATTTATTGAGAAATAACTATTTGCCTTGATAAGTAGCAGTGTTGGTACAAAATTTATATGTACGTTAAAACACGTGTGGATCTCTAAAATGTCATTGGTAGATTCTTTACTTGATTAAAACAGCTTTTTTTGAGATTCTTTGATACTTTTATAGTAACTTTTGGACTTCTCATGATACTCAACTTGCTTACCACTTACCAGTTCACGAGGAATCTTAGCAGTATGAACTATGAAGCAATATCTTAATTGCTTTGAACTTACCATGGTTTCGTTGTGTGGAGCAGTAACCAGTCGGAGTGTTGCATTTGTCATTGATTATGTTATTGTGTTTTACAGCTGAGAAAAAGATGGCTGGTGCAAGAACTTTGTGGTCTTGAGGAAGCCGGTTATTTTGTTTTGAATAGTGGGGTATCTGAATTTGGTTTCGGGAATTGGTTTCTTGGGGTATGAATGGGGAAAATATAATTAATGGATGCTAATGCTTGGTCCAGTTGGGTATTATGATTATGGTATCTGTTATAAGTTGTTGAAATAACAATTGGGTGTATGGCACATTTCGAAGAAAATGTTCTGGAGTTCTGGTCGCCTATGGGTGGTTTTACAGGGTTCGGGGAAAAGTACAGTGCTTTTGTGGTGCCAACAATTTGGTTTAAAAGAACAAGTATGACCTCATTTTTGACCATTTGGATTCATATGGTGGTTAATTGGTTAGCTCGTAGGTTCGTATTCCGTTTCAAATTGGGTACATTGTGCAGAGGCTTATAGCCTAGCAGTATCAAGGTGTGGAGAAAAAGGGTCCTGTCACATGCGGTTGAGGGTTCAACGTATATTTAGGAGTAGGATTAGAGGGGTGTGTGCGTTGGCCGGTCAATAAAAAACGGGAGACGCTCAACGTTTATCTAGTATACTGGTTATAGTTACACTGCGGAAGTATTGCTAAAGGCTGGTTTTAGGTTTGCTTCATTAGATTCTTTTGGTTTTTTTTATTTTGATTCGCAAAGAGGGTTTTGAATTTTCAAGGAATTTTAGGGTTAAGTTTTATATTTAGTGACCGATGGGTTGTATTCTTGTATTGCTGCTTCACTGCAGGTGATCCTACAAAAAGGGCGGTTATTTTTGTAATGCTGTTATTGGTTTCTTGAACTATTATGCTTATGGGGGTAAAATGATGAAATCGTTTGGTAGTTGCTTCCTTTGGTTTTGGGTATTTGAGAAATGAATCGGGCTTTCATTTATGAGGTTTTTTATACGCTGAACATGGACCCACGTATATATTTGGATGGTTTTTCAGGGTATAGAATGCGTGCAGGTTCCGTGTCACCTGTACGCCGCCGAAACGGAAGTCATCATTACAGTCCTGATTATGACCATTCAAACGGGGCCCCACCAGCTCGCAATCGTGGATTTGGCAGAGGGAGAGAGTCTGACAGATATCGAGATTATTCACCTCCTTATGGTCGTGGGAGGTTTGGTGGTGGAGGTAGGTTTGGCGGCAGAGGCGGGTTTCATGGCGCCAGAGGCGGGTTTCATGGCGGCAGTTCTATGGGTGGCCGTGGTTTCAGAGTCGGTGGTGATGTTATACCCAGAAATAACCCTAATGTTCGTCCACGAGAGGGTGATTGGATGTGCACTGATCCCACGTAAGTTCTCTATATTCTGTCAATTTCAACGCATTATTTATTAATAAAATTTATAGAAAAAGAAAAAAAGTGTGTGGATTTGCCAAACAATCCCGACTCCAGTTTTACTTGTATTAATGCTTTGGCAATTTCATATATGTTTTTGATTAAAATGCCATTTTCGTCACTGATGTTTGGCCAGTTTTGCGACTTTCGTCCAAAGGTTTGTTTTTTTGCATCTAGATCCAAAAGGTTTGAAATCTTGCCACTTTCATCCGGCACATTGACTCCATCCATTTTTCTTCGTTAAGTCAGGGGTATTTCGTCTTTTTTTGTTAACTTAGGGGGCAATTCGGTTATTTTCACTTTATGTACAAGTATTCAAAAGACCAAATTGCCCTTTAAGTTAACAAAAAAAGACAAAATTACCCCTGACTTAACGGAGAAAAATAGATGGAGTTAACAAGCTGGATGAAAATGGCAAGATTTCAAAGGTTTTGGATCCAGATGCGAAAAAACAAACCTTTGGACGAAAGTCGCAAAACTGGCTAATCCTCAGGGACGAAAATGGCGTTTTACTCTAAATTGTTTTGAAGTGCATAGTAAATATCATATTTTGCCCGTATCGTGGTAAATAAAATAAAACCTGTTACCTATAAGATTTTTGTTTTACTGAAAAAATGGGAAGACATTATTTGTTTAAATGATTAATATTCATGATGTTTTCCTATTTCTTGTTGGTGTACTATTTCAGATGCAACAATCTGAACTTTGCAAGGCGTGAGAACTGTAACAACTGCAATCGTTCCCGTTACGCACCACCCGGAAGTCCTCCTAGGAGGGGGTATCCGGGCCCACCTCTTATGCCCCGTCGTTTCCCCGGGCCACCACTGGACCGATCACCCGGAAGGTCCTTTAACAACGGCTACAGGTCTCCACCACGAGGGTTCGGCAGGGATGGTCCTAGAGATTTTGGGGTTGCGGGTCCACCTTTGCATGGGCGGTTCCCTAGGGACCATCACAGGCCCGACTACTTTGAAGACGAATTAAGGGACAGGAACAACAGGTTTGATAGGCCAGTGGTTCCGCCACCGGAGTGGGGAAGAGACCGAAAAGGGTATGACAGGCGGCCGTTATCTCCACCTGGACCGGCACCAGCATCGCCACCGCCTGTAGGCCGTGGTGGCGGGCGGTGGCTTCGTGATGAGCGAGAACGGAGTAGGTCTCCGGTTAGAGGTGGTGGACCTAAAGATTATAGGCGGGATGGTTACATGGATAGGGGACGAGAGGAGCGTAGGGGTATCGGGCGTGACCCGTATTAAGTATAAGGTTGGTTTAGGTATGCGGTTTTAGAACGCGAATGTGTACTTGTGAGCCTTACATAAGATGTTATGTTTGGTGGTTGTGTTTTAGTTTTTGAACCATGCATTTTGATGACAAACTACATATCCAGTCATCCTGCAATTTTTGAACTTACAAGTACAACAAACAGTCTTGCATTAAACTTTTTATTAGGTGCGATGAATTAACAAACAGATGGGTTTAGGTGAAAAAGATGTCTTAAGAATTTCACAAAATATATCCTCAACCCGCGACTCGTTTAACAAACTTATTCCAACAACGAATACTAAATTTATTGTTCGCAAACCAACATCCTTCTGGAGTTCTGGTAATTTGATCCGTGTATAACCATTTTCTACAGACGAGCCCTTGAGCTTGTAGACGCCGACAATGGAGCACTCTGCAAAACCGATAAATGCATCAGAATCATTTAAATGGATAAAACCGACAAACGAAAATGAACAATAAGGCGGATGGTTGCATTCTCACCAAGGGGACACCATTTTTCGCTCTTTCTTCAAGAAATCTTGATGGCTTGTAAAAGTCGCTATATTTTTCAGACCATTTCTTGAGACTTGCATATATGTGTTTAGCCCCAACTAAATCTCCCCAGAACACAATACCACCACTAAAATAAATAAAAATAAGATGCTTAATATTACCCTCAATAGGTAAGATGAAAAATGCCGCAAAATGAAGCATTTTTTAGTCAAACGCCGCAAAAAGGTCCATACAAGAAAATTATGTTACTTTAAGAGTGGATTTCAGTGATTGTCCTTTATCTTTATTCTCATTTTGAGGCGCTGTCCATTATGTTCAAAATTGACGAGTTTTGTCCTTTATGTTTTCATATCATACACGTTTTGTCCTTTAGGCCTAACCCAGTTAGTTTTTTCAGTTAAATTTGGTCATGTGTTTTGCACATGAGGGCATTTTTGTCAATTCAAAGGTTGCAGAAGCTTTGAGCTGTAAATCTGCCATTGAACTTACCTTTGAATTGACAAAAAATGCCCTCATGTGCAAAGCATGTGACCAACTTTAACTGAAAAAACTAACTGGGTTAGGCCTAAAGGACAAAACGTGTATGATATGAAAACATAAAGGACAAAACTCGTCAATTTTGAACATAAAGGACAGCGCCTGAAAATGGGTATAAAGATAAAGGACAATTCTTGAAATTCGCTCTTACTTTAATAATTAGTAAAACAATTAGAAACATGAAAAACTAACCGGTAAGAAGGAAAGCTCATTCCAAGAACAGATGCAACATCAAGATCAGATGCCCGGACCACAACTCCTTCTTCTAGAACACGGCATGCCTCGTTCACTACCGGAAACAATATCATTTCAACTATTTCTTGGTCGGTAATGTTTATAGGCTGCAAATACATATTTCACAAAAACACATTAGTGTAAGCATTTAAAAAACTTTAGGTGACTTTCAACATTTTTTACCAATTTGACCCAATTGAGATCATAAAACACAACCGAAACCAACTTGTTTAACTTATTCATAATAAACGGGTCAAAAACGCCACCTCGGTATCTGACATTTCACTTCCTTTATTATGGAAAAAAATGGTACCTTTCCTCCGGGCATAATGTTGACTTGTCTTCTAGCCTCTTCTAAAATCGGGAACACTTGTGGATCGGGTTTTGGCTTGCTACCCTTCTCGTAAATATAATATCCTTTTCCATTATTTTTACCTGAAAAACTAGTCTTGTGTAAGAAAAAGAGCCTTTCGTTCAAGATCATGACAAATGAAGCGTTTCCGAAACAAATTCAAGAAATTACCGTTTCGTCCACTTTTAATCATAAGGTCAGTTATAGGAGACCGGAATGTACGATCAGGAAAAGCTTTGGCAAATTCTTTACCGACAGCAACAGCTACACCATATCCCGCTAAATCTTGAAGCCTAAATTCACAGATTCATATAACATTTTTGAGATTGAATAAAATTAAAGTTAAAAAAAATATTTAAGAAAAAACTTACTGGAACGGGCCCATGGGGAGTCCAAAGCTACTGATCAATCTGTCAATTCTAAATATATCAACACCTAAATGAAGCAAGACATATGCACCCTGTGTGTACGGAAAAAAGGTGCGGTTAACAGCAAATCCAGTACAGTTTCCCACCACAACCGGAGCCTTTTTAATGATTTTTCCAACTGTCATAAGATCTAAAATCACTTGTGCAGAAGTCTTTTCTGTTCTGACTATCTCCAATAGAGGCATAATATGAGCCGGGCTGTAGTCAATTTACAAAAAAAAAAAAAAAAAAAAAAGAAAGAAAGAAAGAGAAGCGTTAGTTCAAAATTCCCTATCATCTTAACAAAAAATATATAAATAATTAGTTAGAAGATATGGATAATGAATTGTAACCTAAAGAAATGTGCCCCTATAACTCGATCTTGAGATTTTGTTTTCTCTCCGACTAAGTTGAGATCAATGGTAGATGTGTTGGTTGCCAAAATGCAATGAGGGGGACACACTTTCTCGAGTTCGCTAAAAATCTTTTGCTTCAGTGGAACATTCTCAATAACCGCCTGCAATAAGGACAACTCGATAAAGAACATAAAGTTCATATTCTTATGTTTTTAGGATGTAAAATAACTAATAACAGACATTCTTTTAAATAAGAACGTACCTCTATAACCATATCCACATCTCTAAATTCCGAGTAATCTAACACGCCTTTAATCATCGATAAGGCTTTTTCAGCTTGTGCCTGTGCTAACCTCTTCCTTGCAACCAAACCTCGAACATTTCCTATAGAATAAAGTGTTATCACCGTAAGTTTTTCTAAAAATATAAATCCTTTATGTGACAAAGAATAAGCTACATTGAAGGTGGAAAAAAGCAGGTTGGGTAACGAGTCAAAATGATCGAAATATAAATATAAAGATTTTTTTACCTTCTATTGTTTTTATGCCCTTTTGAAGATACTCAGAGTTGACTTCCTTAAGAACAACGTTTATGTTACCAAGAATTAGGGCTGTAGCTATTCCTGACCCCATTAGACCTCCGCCAATCACCGCAACTTTTTTAACAGCCCGTGGCTTTAGCCCGATATCGGTTACTTTAGGTACCTTTTAATTGAAAAAAAAAAATCAAATTCAGATTTTCTAAATATTTAAAATTTAAAAAGAAAAGAAGAAAATGTATTAAATTTTGGTTCTACCTTTGAGATTGCACGTTGTGCAAAGAATACATGAACAAGGCCTTTCGCTGTGTCGGAAAGAACGAGCTCGTTAAACACCTTGACCTCCTGAAAAGAAAAAAACAATATTTTAGATCACCATATTTTTGTTTAGCTTTTATAACATTTAGGTGTGTATATATATATTATATATATATATAGGAAAAGGCTAAAATGAGAACCACATTGAGTTGTGAGAACCGTGAGAGCTAGGCCTTACAAAAGGTTTTTTCACAAAAAAAAAAAATCCCCAACAACTTAAAAAAAAAATCAATTGTTTCAGAAAAAAAAATGTCGTCTGCGAAAGTTTACATTGACGTAAAAAAAAATACTGGTGACGTCATCGTTTTTTAAAAGAAATTTACATCAATGTAAATGGAGAATAACTACCGGCTCGAATTGTTTTTTACAGATGTGTTTCTAACATTTTCATCTACATTTGTGCAAAAAATGTTGGCAAAACTCGCGCAGGAAGTGTTTCTTAATTGAACCGGATCCCTTGTAAAAACACATGTACTCAAAACACTAGAAATTGACTAGTGTGACTTAAAATTGTAATAATTAGATAATCACTTTAAAGAAAACACACCCAAACAGTAACAAGAAATGAAAAGGTAAAACGAAAATACCTTCAAAACGCCAGCATATCCACCACGAACAATACCTTCTTCAATCACATCAAGGCATGCTTGATGTTGTGGCATATTAGGGGCCGTCCGTTTGGCTGATTGTCTAGCTTTTTTTATGATCTCACGGGCTTCGGAAAGAGAACCGATCTTATCCGTCCGATGAAGTGAGCGGACCCAAGGTTTACGGGCCTCTGCTATGTCTAAAGCCCATTGCCTAGACACTTTCAATAAATCTTGAGGAGATGCAATAGCATCAATAATACCTAGCTTGTTCCCTTCCTCAGATAGTATCGGTTTAGATGTCTACAAACGAAATCCTTAAATTAATATCAAAGTTAATGATGAATCATGATCCAACGGGTTCAGGTTGGAATGGGTTTTTTAGTACGGTACTTGCAAACATTTTTTCACCGTTTTTTATGAATAGCTAATATGTAAAATAGGATTACAAAATCTATGTTATTAACAATACACATAGGGTGACTTTCAACATGTTTAACCCAGTTGACTTGCTTCCCTCTTAGCTACCTAGTTTATTTGGCCTATTTGACCCGTCAAACATAGACCATAACCGAAAAACGACCCATGCACAAGTAAATAGGTCGAGCCTGACATGTGAAGCTCGCTAGGCTCGTCGAGCCTTATCGAGGTTTTTATTAATATTGAATAAAATTACCCCTTATTTAAAGTTGTCTAGTAAACTAGCCGAGCTTATTTAAACTTGTTTACGAGCCGAGCCTAAACCTAAAAAATAAGCTTGTTTAGTAAACGAGCCCGATCCCGAGCTTCACTTATCGAGCTTGCGAGCCTAAACGAGTCGATTATTTATATTATTTTTATTTAATATATTAATTAATAGATAACAAACGAGCCGAGCTCGAGCTCGAGCCTGGTCGAGCTCGGGCTCGGCTCATTTGCACCCCTAAGTCGCCTCTTGTTGACTAATAAATATATAGAATCAACTGTAATAAAAGGTGTCGGGAAAGATATGTTTCGACGTGAACTCACCAACATTATATCGATTGCCTTTGACAACCCCAAAAGCCTCGGAAGTCTCTGGGTACCTGGAACACCATATTTCATTATTTAGTGAACTTCATTCTTAAGATAATATTAGTAAGATGTAATATATGGATAATAAAAGTTAAAACATATATGTACCTCCAAAGCCAGGCATAATTCCAAGAGACAATTCAGGCAAGCCAAGTTGAGTCTTTGGAGCTGCGATACGCGCATGACATGCCTGCATTAACCAACAAGATAAAATCATAAAAAGAAGTTTATTTTTGAAAAAAAGAACGGAACTTGTGAATGAATTTGGATGCAAAAAAGTGAAAAACTACAGACCATTGCAACTTCTAGCCCACCCCCGAGTGCGAGTCCTTGCACAGCAGCAACTATAGGTTTCTTCGCATCTAAATGTACACAAAAGGGGAAAGAAATGTGTCAACGAATGCATATGTTAACAAAATGTATGGGAAAGTTTAAAACTAAGTTTATATACAACCTTCGAGTGTGTTGGTCACAAGTTCAACGGATAGATCAGGTAGATGAGATATGTCTCCTGCCATGAAAACGGTTAAAATTTTAGCACATGTTTGAGAAACAGCATCCGTAAAAAAAGGTTTAAAAAAAGATATATAACAAAGCCATTACCAGTCCGGTGTACTTTCTGGAAAACATTGATGTCGAACCCACCGGAAAATCTACCGTTCTTGCCTTCATAAAAGTAAGAGAAATCAAGTTTAATATAACGACGTTTTTTTTTTTTTTTTTTTTTGAAACGGCAAACAACAACATTTTATTCATCACCAAACTTTAAGACAATACAATGGTTAGTAAGCTACTAAGCCAACCACCTTTACATCATCGCCTATAACATAATAAAATTACATATAATCGAAAACAATACATTGATTATTAATATAACGACGTTAGTTTGACACTTTGACTACGTAAATAAGTAAACATATGCTTCCTCTAAATTAATAGTAATGAACAGAAAATATTATTTTACAGGAATTACAAATTAAAAAATGTTGGTGATGAATTAGGGGGTGTTTGGGATGACTTTTTAAACAGAAACAGATGATCAGCTTATTGAAAACAGCTTATTTTAATTAATGAAATAACTTTTGGATGGGCATTGTATGTGTTCAAGAAAAAGTCAAAAGAGTGTTCAAAAAAAACCTAATGTATATCTTGAAATGTTCAACTTTAATTTAGCATTTTTTTAAGAATCAAGCAACCTTCTTGTTGAAAAAAAGATTAAAAAGGGTATTTCTTTTTTGTTTAGTGTCAACTGTATCAATACCTAATCATGTCTTTCTACCAAACACACATATTTAACTAAAAACAAAAAGAGTTAAATGCCATTTTAGTCCCTGTGGTTTGGGTCATTTTATCAGTTTAGTCTAAAGGTTTTATTTTTCACCTGTGGGTCCAAAAAGGTTTCATCTTTGCCATTTTAGTCCACCGGGTTAACTTCATCCATTTTTTCTGTTAACGAGAAGGACAACTCGATCATTTTATATGTAATTCTGTTAACCAGAAAGGCAATTCGGCCATATAAAATGACCGAATTGCCCTTCTCGTTAACAGGAAAATGAATGAAGTTAACCCAGTGGATTAAAATGGCAACGGTGAAACTTTTTTGTACCCACAGGTGAAAAATAAAACATTTGGACTAAACTGGTAAAATGGCCCAAACCACAGGGATTAAAACTGGCATTTAACTAAAAACAAAAATATTAAATTCAAGCCATCATCAGTCACTTTCTTTGTTAGGTTTTACCAAACCCTAAATAGAACAAACACTCAATTCAATAAAAAGAAAGATCTTGATCCAAACAGATGATAAATCATAAAACCATCATAATTCAATAAATATTAAAAAAATGGAATTTTTTTCATTACCAGTCAAAACCAGAGCTTTTACATCATCTCTCCTCATAGCCTCTGCCAATTTCTCCTTCAATCCAGCAAGAACTTAAAAAAAAAAAAAAAAACTGTTAGTTAAATGGGGAAAGATCAAAGCAAAAGCCAATGAATCTAAATAAAGAAACTATATTGACATAATATGAATGTTTTTATGATATTTTAAAGAATTGAATAGAATAAATAAAGGGATAAAGAAGGTTACTTGGAAGAGCTAAAGCGTTAACAGGGGGGTTTGAGATGGTGATGAGAGCAACACCATCGGAACCCACCTCCATCGTCACAGTTGCTTCCGCCATTTTTTGTTAATTTTTTTTAGTCTATGAATGTCAACGAAGTAGAAGAAGGCGATCATGGTATTTATAAACAGAAAATAACATTAGTTAATTACAAAAATGGTCCTTTATGAATTGGTCATTTAAAAAAATATTTATACGAATACGGTTATGTGTCTTGTGTCCAAGGCTTAATGCAAAACTACTATCGAGCTGGATGTCTCACTGGACTCTGAAGGCTTGAACACTAAAAAATGGACCTCATTGAAAAAGTTTCCTTGGTTCGCCACTGGGTACTGGTATAAAAAATGTTCGGTACAATACGGTACGAGTTCGGTACCGGTATCAGAAAGTAAAATTCGGTAAAATGTCGGTGTTGTACCGAACCGAAAGTATCGATATCAAAACGCCAAAAAGTGGGTACCGAAAATAATTAGGTATGGAAAATATATTCCTAAATGGGTAGTTATTATAACTAGGGATGAGCGTGGTATTGGTACCGAAAATCGTCAAAATTCGGTGTCAGTACCAAAAATGCTCGGTACGACCCCGATACCGATACGGCAACAGTACGGTAGCGTATTTGAAGGTAAAAACCGGTATTTTACCATTATTGTACCGAACCGAAAAAGCAGATACCTAAAACGTCAAAAAGTGGGTATCGAAAGTAATTCGATATGGGAAATTTGGTATCGATGTCAAGTACCAAACGATCATTCCTAGTTATAATTTTTTTAAGTAATAGTGTAACAAATATTAGGAGCCCCGCTTGCGGTCTGCTCATATAATGTAATATATGTGTGGGCGCTCGGGGGGGCAAAAGCAAAAGTGCACTAATTTTTAACGTTATTTTACTAATTTCGTGAAAATAACGTTAAAAAGAGGGGATCGTTAATCAGGCATCATGTGGTGGCGTTGATAGCCGAAAGACAAGGGGGTACATGCACCAATTGGCGTTTGTCTCAATTGCTGAGTGTTATGTGCCTTATGTCCAAGGCTTGATGCAAAACCACAATCGAGCCGGGGGTCTCATTGGAAGCAGCCTCTCTATTCCTACGGGGTAGAGGTAAGGCTGTCTACATCCCACCCTCCTCAGACCCTACCTTAGCTTTGCTATAGGTGGGATATACTGAGTACGATGATGATGATGATGATGATGATGATGAGTGTAACAAATATTAGAAAAAATTTGTAATTCCAATTCCAATGTGTCACAACCCCCGTCCCCTAATAACTCGGGAACGGGCGGCCGCGACCATTTTCGGTGGTATCGGTGTTTATCATTTTGGCAGCGGAAATTACATCAGGACCGTAGTTAGAAATATTTTATCAGAGTAAAATACCACGCTTTTATAATATTAAACTCATAGGAAATTCCCAAGTTTCAAGTACACACATTTTCATAGGGATAAACCCTATTTTATTTAAATAAAACCATCTCTTTATTTAGGTAACTTTTATTGTCACTTTTCAAACCTTCAATGCTGTCCAGCTGGCTTCTATTTGGCTTTCACATTTTGTTACCTGAAACGCGTTTAAAAACATTTTGTCAGTGGGAAATACTGGTGAGTGAATCCCAGTTTAATCAAAACAGGTTTTATCAGTCTACAGCATTGAGGGCGGTCGTGCAATTACATTTGCTTCCATCTACTTTAATTACCACCCACGGTATTGTCAACCCGACTTATGGTCATGTTACTACTCACAATGTAGTAACAAATTTTGTATACAAAACCCCAACATACCGACGATAATTGTAGAATACAAATACTCAATCACTGTTTAATATAATGTTAATCATACAAGGTTTTGTAAAAACAATTTGCAAAAAGGAGGATTACTCACAAAAAGGTTTACAAAAAATAAGGATTACTCACATTGCTGTCTTAGGGTTTTCCTTTAGGATTTCCTGGTGATTATCTATTAAGTACACAAATGCACACGTGTTAGTATAATAACCCGATATTTACATTAGTAATACCCTCCCCGAAATGACATTCCAACGACTACGTCGGGCAGAACCACGACAGCCGTTACGGAACCCTGGATCAATCGGGCAGCGTATCTAATACGTAACCGGGGGTTATAATACTTACAACGAGGCAGAACTTCGTTATTTAGGGGGGTATTATGCCCGGGTATAATGTATACTACGTAGAAATTGAGAGAGAAAGTGAAAGACTGAACGATTTGAAAGTGAAACTGATCGTCCCTATTTATAGTTGTGACCCGTCCATCTCTCGCGCCCCGCGACATATGGGTTATAGGCTTTAGCCTTGACCGGTCATCGAACTAGACTCGACACGATCTCGACACGTGGCATCATGGGGGCTCGCCCTGGTGGTTGGCTGTCGCGCCCCGCGTAGCCTGAAGGCAAAGCCTTCGCGGCTCGCGAGCGACCCCATTTTATTGTTTTTATTTAATTTTTAATTATGTAAAGTATTTTGGGCTCGGTTTTTGCATACGGGGGTATGTTTTAAGACATATAGGGACATAATAGTACATTTTAAATATTTTTAGGGTGTCGAAAAATTATTTAGGATAGTTGTTATATGCTACTTTTTGTTTAACTCAAAATTGTTTGGTGTTTTGTTATGCTGCTATCTTTGTATGATATATGTTGATATAGTTGTGTAAGTGAATGATGATATTTATTTTCATCATGCATGTAAGGGCATGGGGTATGGGGCGGGGGTTTGGGCGTGGGTTGGGGGAAAACGCCCAAGCCACCACCTCGGGTGGGCTTGGGTTGGGGCGTGGCCCTTGGGGCTTTGGTTTCAAGCCGGGCGTGGGGCGGAGGAGCAAGCTGACATGGCGGGTTGTGAATGGCCCATTCAAACTAGCCGTTGGGGGCTATTTTAAAAAAAAATGTTTTTCCTTTATAAATACTTTCCACATTTAACAATTTTCTCACACAATATCAAACACATAAATCACAATATTGCCATGAGTTCTTCAAGTTATAGTGAATCGTCATCATCATCTGACGATGGTGCGGAAATATTTCTACAAACGATCGCGGCGATGGTGAAAGCTATCGTGGAAGACGAAGACGATGAGGAAGAGACTCAACAACCTTCGATCTGATTTGGTGGAACATGTTTCAACGATTCCTGGGTTCGAAACCGACGAAGACGACGAAGAATGATAGGTTTTTATTTTATTATTTTGTATGTTTATTTTAATAATTAGTTGTATGTTTATGTAGTTTTTTGGTTATAAATATATATATATATATATTAAAAAAAAAAGGTGATGTGGCTTGGCCACGCCAGCCAAGCCACGCCCACCATACCCCCTTCAAAAGTGGGTTGAAGACTTGAGTTTTCAAATTCCACGTGTCAACCAATGCTCAACCCAAGCCCCACCATACCCCACGGTCTAAGACATAAGAAAAGACCATATTCAAAAAATTGGAAGTGTGGAACATGCATATAGATAATGCTATTTTCTTGCCATTATTGGAGTGTGAAAAGCTAAAAAGTATAAAGGAGTGTGGAGTAAGATAAAAGAATTTGTTGAATACAATTAATTATTTAATATTATGTGGTTTTTTTTAGTAATTTCAGTATGGTAATCGTTCGTCTACATCCATATACTTCTACACGTATAACTTTTTACTTGTACATTTTATGGTATAGTATCATCTATTAGTACAATAACATTATATAAAGTTGCATTCAGTACTCTAGTGAAACGAAAATAAATATTGTTTTTGGAGAGGGTGGTCCGGTGAGGAAGTTGTAGACAAAGCGTTTGACATGAGTGGGACGACAAAAGAACGAAAAGGAAGAAACAATGGAAAAGTTAGAGGTCTATTTTTTATTTAAATTGAATAAATTGAATAAATTTTTAACATCGGTTAATTACAAGAATACATGTTACATGGTTACTAAATAGTGTGATTAAATAATCCGTAATTAAAAGAATAAGCATATTAAATGATCGGGTGGCTCCGCTGATAGCATTATAATACTCGAGTGATCCGTCAGTGATCTAAATTTGCCGTTAAAAAATAATAATAAGCAAATCTATCAAAATATGTAAAGGTATGAATGAACTATGAAGTATTCATGTAACTACTTAATTTGATTAAAAAAGGGAACGTTGACTAGAAAAAGTAGTGCGGTTGTTTGGTTGTTGGCTTGTTGCCATGTTCACATAGAAATAATCAATTATTGCCAAGACACTTTGGCTAGCAGACTCAGGCTGCTATTCAACAAAATCACCCCACTAATGGTAATTGTTTTCTATATCTTATGTAGATTTATATAATGGGTTGACAAAAGAATATGTTTGATAACAAGTTGATCATATCAATATGCTTGTTTATTAACCACTAGGGCGTGTGTAATTTTGAAAAGAAAATATATTTTTTATTATTATTGATTTACGTTACTTATTCTTGTTTTTGGAAATTATTGATTTATGTTTATAAGATCATTATTCTTGTTTTTGGAAAGTCCCTGTCTAATTCTGAAAAGAAAAATATTTTTATAATTATATATTTGTTTACTAGGGTAAGGATAGTGTAAATTAATTCAGAAGTGTGAGAAGTGTATTATAACACTATATAACATCATATAAACACTGTATATCACTATGTAACACCATATAACACCATATAACACTATATAACAACATATAACACTATACATCTATCACAGACATGCTATCAGACAAAATATAGTGTTATATAGTGCTATATAGTGTTACATATTGTTATATGGTGTTACATAGTGTTATACGGTGTTTATATGGTGTTATATAGTGTTATGTATAGTGTTATAATACACTTCTCACACTACTGATTAATGTACATGATCCTTTACCTTGTTTACTATATATAACATTTGCGTTTTCAAGATATGATGAATAGTGAATTAATTTGATTGGTCAACTTCTAAATCTATGATTTTGTGCATATTATTTTTTTCCTAATTTTCAATGTTAATTAAAAAAAATTGATAAAAGTATTTTTTTTCCTAATTATATATAAATTATAATAAATCAAAACCATCTTAAGCCACATAGCTTTCTCTTAAATATTTAATTACCACGTGGCAATATATTGTGAGCCATTTATTGAATTTGAACGGTAAAGAAAACAAGGGTATTCAAGACTTTTTTTTTCTCTCTCATGCTATTCAATCATCAATCATGTATCATGTAACACCCCGTGTTTTCACAAGTCAAAGTCAAGGTCTAAGTCAATGACCGATTTCGCGCAACTTGACTTGCAGGAATTTCTTTATTTTATTCGTATTATGTGGAGTAAGTGTTGTTACTGACAATAATCGAGGTGTATTCAATCGACCTACGACTGTGAACTATAGGAAGGAACAATGCGATAAAGATAACTAATCAATAATCAAGCTATGCTAATCAAATCGACATCAATTCGCAACTCGAGCTACGTATTTTTACTTGTTATTATACGTGTGTGTGCCTTACGTGTTACCTGTGCATGTTATTTATGTTTTGTTGTGATAATCAAGCGAACTCAATCGAAACTCGAAATCTAACTCGAAATGCAATCGAACTCGAATCGTGAACGAACTATGATAATTGGTGAAAAATAGATTATGCGAGATATGAGTGTTGGGACTAAAAGTAAATTGATTAGGAAACCCTATCGTATCGAACCGCTCGCAATCGAAATCGAAATATCAAGAATCGTCGCGCGAAACACTCGAAAGGTGCGACTGATCGATCAGGCTCCCAGCCGATCGAACAGCCAGCCGAACGGACTACTGTCCGATCGAGCTGCCTGGCCGATCGGTCAGCACTTACCCCTTTTGGCATCCTATAAATACCCCTGTCATTGTCATACTTTCCACTTTTGGAAACCTCTGACCGACCAGCACGCTTAGCTCATCTTTTCGCAGATTTCTCTCGATTCCGGTAAGTTTTCGTCCTAAATCTTGTATTTTCCTGATCTATACGCACTCCTACACCTTTCTATCTTTCAAATCTTAACTTTTAACCGTGAAATCATCAAGAATCAAGTGTTCTAGGATGATGTCATCATGGGTTCTTGAAGAACATCATGGTTTGGCCTCAATCCACCAAGAATAGCTTGGATCTAGCCGATTTCCACAAAAACAAACAAAGATCTTTAGTAGATCTAAACTTATACACGATGAAAAAGGATTGAAAGATGGTTTTCCAACTTTCTTTCAACTCTTTTACACTCAATGCCTTCAACCGGTAGAAACGGAGCTTGTGCCGATCTACAAATCACTTCGGAGATTGTATGGCTTAAGGTCCGGATTCTACCCACGAGGTTAACCGGTTACGGGTTAAACGTTAAACGCCGTTCCGAACGGTTCACCGGCTGGATTTGGGTGATTCCTGTCCAAGCAGGGGAAACAAATAAGAACGAGGGTTCTATGGTTCGATTCGTTATCAAAATACCTCGATATAATGACAAACAAACCTGAACAACCAAGTGTTAGACGAACAGGCCGACCAGGTCAGGAGGCTGACCGATCGGACTGCTGTCCGAACGGACAACCAGCCGATCGGACAGTCAGCCGATCGACCAGGCCAGCCGTTCGGCTAGCACATGGTCCCACACTTGAACAATTCATTGAAGAGAGTATTGAACGAACTGCTGTTCGATCGAACTACGGTCCGATTGGATTACTCTTCGGATCATGAGATATTATGCTTCAATACTTAATCGATTTTTCAACATGCTCAATGCACTAGAAGTGCCACCCGATCGAACAGCCGTCCGATCAGGTGACACCCTGTTGTCCGATCGAACAGCAATTGTGTTATTCAATCGATCAACTGTCCGATCCACTGCACCATACTTTACATTTCATTTAAAGTCTTTGACTAGTTGACCTGTCCGATCCAAAGACTAAACATTGCAATCCATTTGAATGCCTAACCAATCGGGCTGACGGCCGATCGAATAGTCATCCGATCGACCGACCTGAAAGGTAAAGGTACTTCAATGTTTTCAAATGCTACAACGAAAACTTCAAAAGTCAAGCCATCATACACAAACACATCCTTCTCAAAGGAAGAAACAATCCACTCGAACAGCCATCCGATTGGCATATCGACCGACCGGACAGCAAACCAAACGGGCTGTCAACCGAACGGTCAGCCGTTCGATCGAACTACCGTCCGATCGACCAGCTGTCCGACTCTCCAACACTTGTTTTCCGTTTTACGCTTCACTTATCGTTATGCTACCAAATCTATTCAGGCTAACTTTGCTCGCTAAGCGCTCCCTTCAATCCATCAATTGCTGTGAGTATACTCGATCCCTTTTTGCTTTACGCACTTTTGGGTGTTACATACGTTACGAATATTCAAACTACAACTATCACACTACTCAATCTATTTGAACGCTAACCGTTAATGCATGTTATACGTGGCTTATGAATGCTTGTTTGTTATGTTTACACATGGATTGTTGTCTACCTGCCTTAGCAACGATAGTACTATAGTTTGGACTCAGCACCCGTTCACATGGGGGTTGTTAAGGATCTTTTACTTGCATGGATTACGGTGGTAATCATGTATTGCGAACTGCCTCGGGCAGTCAACCCGCAGTCATTGGTATCGATGGATCTATGTCGATAACTAACGTGCTTCATTTCACTATGTGTACGTGCTGGTTATGCGTAAACGAATTCGAACTCTATATGTTGTTATCAAACTTGTATGCTCACCCTTACATCTTATGTATTGACTTTATTTTAACGTATGTGACAGGTGCTTAGGATGCATATGTGGTAGGAATTTGAAGCTAGAATAAAGCTTTAGAGCCCAACAAATAGTTGTCTGTAGATAACGAACCAAGGGTCTCTAGAAGCAGATAAACAATTGCTGTCTTTTAAATCTGAGTTATCGGAACAAAATTTTTGCCTGGATTTATGTCTGTAATAATTATTTATGCTGTTTGAGACACGGTATGGGACGTATTATTTAAATCGAATAGTACTGATGATTGTTATGGAAACTTCTGGACAATCTGTTTCGCTCAGTGCCATGCCCCGATGATCCGCCATCGGTTGGGGTGTGACAGATTGGTATCAGAGCCATAACTATAGGAAATTAGGCAAGACTCGACCTAGTCCGGGCCGAAGTCTTAGATACCTAGACTATAGTTAAGAACCAACAGACCGACTTGTGCATAACCAGTAGGGACTATGTACGAGATTATTTCCTCGCTATTCTCGCTTATGCTACACTATCACTGCACTCGAATTTTCAACTATAAATAGGCAATAAGGTTAAGATTAGGCGTGAAAACCGCAAACTCTCGACTAAATTGCTTAATCAATGTTGTTTTGTCAACTTACCGATGATTTCTTTCTTCTTTTTCAATAACGAACGCTTGTTCAACGGGAGAATTATACCAAATTAGGGGTTAAACCCATATTTTGATGAATAATCTCCTCTATTTTATCAAAACAGGAACGAAGTTGTTAAGCCAGGGGTGAAACCCTAACCTTGACGACTTGTTTCGCACCTCTTACAAAATTCTCACCAAAGTCTCGACGGACTCCAACGACCTGAAGTCACGACACGACTAACGGGATGTGTGCCCAACGCCCAAGAATCGAGGCAAGGACACAATTCTGAAAGCCAGACGTAGACAACAAGTCCTTGCGAATAGTTGAATCACTTTGGTTAGTCAATGTCTAATAGCCACAGACAATCCATTTCTCGATTTTTATGTGTTTAGATTCAGAGCCCGCAACTGTCGACTCTGATGTTTCGTCGATTTTATGTGCTGATATATGTGTTTACCTGTTTATGTGTTTAGTTTTGAGGATTTACTCGATTTTTGCTTGTACTTCGACCGACACACACAATTCGCACTGCATTTCTATCTCAAATCGCTAAAATTTTGGACGATTTTATGCTGCAATGTATGCTTATACCACGCTACTCTCGAGCAATCGTCAACCTTGAATAATAGGTTTCTGTTTTCTAGTTGCCTCTAGTGATTAAGTGTGTATGTGTTTTCCTGCTTCTTTGCTCTACGTGCTTAGGTATTATGTGATTATGTGCTCTACGTGCTTATGTGATTTGTGCTCTATGTGTTATGTGAATGTACGTGTTACTGAACTTTAGTAAGTAGTAGACGTGTGAGGTGAGATTCGAATACAATGTGTTGAGTTCCGTGGCGATGTCTATTGCAGACAATGTCGTCTGGATCCCGTCACGCACTTTCTCGTCAAGAAAAGAGAGACAAACGCCTTGCTTCCATCATCGCCAAAAGTGTGGCAAAGGCCATGAGTGATGTTTACGAGAACGCCAGCAAATCATCCGAGGAATCGAGAACCGAAGCTCCTAAAGCTGTCGCAAGGCCCTTCAGCTTCAAGCAATTCAAGTCGTGTGGGCCAAAAGAATTCACTGGCGAGGGAGGTCCCACTGCACTATTTCACTGGTTTGATTCCATTGAGGTTACTCTGCGACAGAGTGGTTGCCCTGATGACCTCCGTACTCTGAATGCTACCGGCGTTTTCCAGTCCCGTGCACTAGACTGGTGGACGGCCGAGAGGAACAAGCGAGGGAACGATGCAGCCTACGGTCTGTCGTGGGATGAACTCAAGGAAGTTATGCTAGAGAAATTCTGCCCTCCTCACGAACGTCAAAAGCTAGAAGATGAATTTTGGCACATACAGCAAAAGGATGGTGACAATGCTGGTCTCACTGCTCGTTTCAAACAGCTCAGCATTATCTGTCCCGATCAAGTCAAGACTCCCGACATGACAATCAAGAAGTACATCCGGGCCCTGCCCGACTGCGTTGCTGATTTCGTGCAAGCGGCTAAGACTACGACGATCGAGGAAACTTATCTGCTAGCCACTGAAATCAACGACAAGCGGGTTAAGGCTGGTGTCTGGGATAAGACTTCGAAGCATCTACATCAAGCTACCGCTACCGCACCGACTGTTGAACCCACCTCATCGAGCAGCAAGAGGAAGAACAACAGAAAGAACAGCTCCAGCAACAAGCACTGTGCGATCACTGCTGCACCAATTCAAGCTATACCAGCTCAACAGCGTCAAGTAGCGGCGCCTGTGGCTAATGCACCGCCTGCAAAGCGTGCATACACTGGGCCACACCCGCTCTGCCCTACTTGCACCTACCATCACCCAACTGCCATTGCTTGCCGTTTTTGTGCTCATTGCAATGTATACAGCCATTTTACTGCCAACTGCCGTATTCGACAAGCTCCTGCTCATCAAGCTCTACTCACTGCCCCACAGGGTCAACAAGCTCCTCCGGCACCCGCAGTCAAAGCCAGAGCCTGCTTAGCGTGTGGCGACCCGAACCATTTCGCCAACATGTGCCCAAACAGGGTTGTGAAACAAGAGCCTCAGCAACAGCAGCAACAACAACAGCAGCAGCACCAACAGGCCGCACGCGCCTGAACTTTCAACCTCAACGTGCGTCAAGCCCAGGCCGACAACAACGTGGTCAATGGTACGTTCCTTGTGAATGGTATTTATGCTTCATGTTTGTTTGATACTGGAGCCGATAACTGCTTTGTGTCATTCGAATTTGAGAAACTCCTTAGTCGTAAACGCTCCCAACTCTCCTCGACATTCGATGTGGAAGTCGCTACCGGAAGAACCGTCGCTGTCAATTCTGTTATCCGTGATTGTACTCTTGAGCTCAACAATCACATCTTCCCAATCGACCTCATTCCGATGCAACTCGGAAGTTTCGACGTCATAGTAGGCATGGATTTTCTTCGGGAAAACCATGCTGAAGTTGTGTGCTTCGACAAGATGATTCGATTTTCGCTCGCAAATGGTGAGTTATTGTGTGTATATGGCGATACTACTTCAAAGGGGCTCAAGCTTATGTCATGCGTGCAAGCCAGCAAATATCTCCGCAAGGAATACAGGGCTTTCTTGGCTAACAGTGTAGTAGCGGAGAAGGAAAAGAAAGAGAAAAAGGAAGTGAAAGACGTTCCTGTGGTTCGAGAATTTCCTAATGTTTTTCCAGAGGATCTTCCCGGACTACCGCCAGGTCGTGATATCGACTTTCGTATCGACCTCATTCCTGGAGCCAACCCTATTGCCAAGGCTCCCTACCGACTCGCGCCGTCCGAAATGCGCGAACTCTCAACCCAACTCCAGGAATTACTTGAGAAAGGCTTCATTCGCCCGAGCACCTCTCCTTGGGGCGCGCCAGTCCTTTTCGTCAAAAAGAAGGACGGGTCGTTCAGGATGTGCATCGACTATCGGGAATTGAATAAGTTAACTATCAAGAATCGTTATCCCCTACCTCGCATCGATGATTTGTTTGATCAACTACAAGGTGCTACGTGTTTCTCAAAGATCGATCTACGTTCAGGATATCACCAACTGCATATACAAGAGGAGGATATACCCAAAACCGCATTTCGCACCCGATACGGTCATTACGAATTCGTTGTTATGCCTTTTGGCTTAACCAACGCACCAGCGGTTTTCATGGATCTGATGAATCGCGTGTGTAAACCATATCTCGACCGATTCGTCATCGTATTCATCGACGATGTCTTGATCTATTCCAAATCGAAAGCCGAACACGCGCAACATCTACGTTTGGTTCTCGAGCTACTCCAGGGGAACCAACTCTATGCCAAGTTCTCCAAGTGTGAATTCTGGTTGGAGGAAGTTCAATTTCTGGGTCACATCGTTAATAGTCAAGGTATTTATGTCGATCCTGCGAAGATTGAAGCAGTTAAGAGCTGGGTTACACCCAAGAACCGTCTGAAGTCCGCTCTTTTCTCGGACTAGCGGGTTATTATCGACGATTTATCGAGGGATTCTCCAAGATCGCTGTACCACTTACCTCTCTCACGCATAAAGACAAGCCTTTTGTTTGGGGAACTAAACAAGAGACTGCTTTCCGAACCCTCAAGCACATGCTTTGCAATGCTCCTGTTCTCACGTTGCCCGACGGAAACAATGATTTCATTGTCTATTGTGATGCTTCCAACCTTGGTCTTGGTTGTGTTCTCATGCAACGGGACAAGGTCATAGCTTACGCATCTCGTCAGCTCAAAATCCACGAGAAGAACTATACAACCCACGATCTCGAGCTAGGCGCAGTTGTTTTTGCGTTAAAGATTTGGCGACACTACCTATATGGTACTAAGTGTACGATCTTCACCGATCATAGGAGCCTACAACACATCTTTAATCAGAAGGAACTTAATATGCGTCAACGCCGATGGGTAGAACTTCTCAACGACTACGACTGTGAGATTCGTTATCACCCAGGCAAGGCAAATGTTGTTGCCGACGCACTTAGCAGACGGAGCTATCTGCTTAGCACTCGTAATGTTCATGCCTAACACGATCTCGAAACCCTCATCCGCGACGCTCAACATGCGTGTTTTAACTAACGCACCCTGAAGAAAGAAAGAATCTACCACGATGGAGCCCAACTTGTGAGCAAATCGAATGGGATATTCCACTTCTTAGATCGAATTTGGATTCCCAAACGAACTGATTTGCGACAAATTCTGATGGACGAAGCCCACAAATCCCGGTATTCTGTTCATCCCGGTGCTGATAAGATGTACCAGGACCTTCGCTATAAGTACTGGTGGCCGGGTATGAAAAGAGATATCGCTCTCTACGTAGGAAAATGCCTAACTTGTGCTAGAGTCAAGGCTGAACATCAAAGACCCTCTGGCTTACTTGAACAACCACCAATTCCCATGTGGAAGTGGGAAAGTATAGCTATGGACTTTATAACCAAGCTACCGCACACGTCATCAGGTCACGACAACATTTGGGTTGTGGTCGACCGTTTGACTAAATCAGCTCACTTTCTGCCGATACGAGAAGACTACAAGGTAGAACGATTAGCCCGAATCTACACCGACGAGATCATTTGTAATCATGGGACGCCTCGTGACATCATTTCTGATCGTGATCCTCGGTTTACCTCGCGACTGTGGGAAACGTTTCAAACGGCACTCGGTACAACGCTTAATCTAAGTACCGCTTCCCACCCTCAAACCGACGGTCAGACTGAAAGAACGATTCGTACTCTTGAAGACATGCTCCGTTCGTGTGTCCTGGACTTCGGTGGTAATTGGGATAAATACCTGCCGTTAGTCGAATTCTCGTATAACAACAACTACCATTCTAGCATCCAAATGGCACCATTCGAGGCATTATACGGAAGAAGATGTCGATCGCCTATTGTATGGCACGAGATCGGCCATTCGCAATTAACCGGTCCTGAGCTATTGCAAGAAACGACAGACAAAATTTTCCAAATTCGAGACAACCTGGTAAAAGCTCGGGATCGACAGAAAAGTTACGCCGATAAAAAGCGCAAGCCCCGTGAATTTGGCGTTGGTGACTACGTACTCCTAAAGGTATCACCTTGGAAGGGTGTAGTCCGATTCGGCAAAAAGGGAAAACTCGCGCCTCGATATGTTGGACCTTTTAAGATTCTGGAAAGGATCGGAAAAGTCGCCTACAGACTCAAACTACCGGAGGAACTGAGTAATGTCCACCCGACTTTCCACGTGTCAAACCTCCGAAAGTGCCTAGCCAAGCACGACTTACACGTCTCTCTAGATGATCTACAAGTGAACGAAACATTACACTTCGTGGAAAAGCCTGTCGAAATCATGGATCGCCAAACCAAGCAGCTCAGACGCTCACGCATTCCTATTGTGAAAGTCCGATGGGAAGGCAAACGAGGCGCAGAGTTCACTTGGGAACTCGAAAGCGACATGAAGGCTAAGTACCCGCAGTTGTTTCAAGAGAGGATCTAGAGAGAGAAAGTAGCATTGTGATTCTAGTGCTTTGTACGATTTCATATCAATCTATAGAACCACCAATTTTAGTACGTTCTTGTGTGTTTGGTCACGTTCGTGTACGGATTCCGCAATCGTTTCGGAGTCAAAACCGGTCCAAGCAGAAAGTTCTCAAATGTGATTCACGGCGTTGTACAGCTTTCAGCTTAATTTCAGGACGAAATTCCCTAAACAAGGGGAGGCTGTAACACCCCGTGTTTTCACAAGTCAAAGTCAAGGTCTAAGTCAACGACCGATTTCGCGTAACTTGACTTGCAGGAATTTCTTTATTTTATTCGTATTATGTGGAGTAACTGTTGTTACTGACAATAATCGAGGTGTATTCAATCGACCTACGACTGTGAACTATAGGAAGTAACAATGCGATAAAGTTAACTAATCAATAATCAAGCTATGCTAATCAAATCGAAATCAATTCGCAACTCGAGCTACGTATTTTTACTTGTTATTATACGTGTGTGTGCCTTACGTGTTACCTATGCATGTTATTTATGTTTTGTTGTGATAATCAAGCGAACTCAATCGAAACTCGAAATCTAACTCGAAATGCAATCGAACTCGAATCGTGAACGAACTATGATAATTGGTGGAAAATAGATTATGCGAGATATGAGTGTTGGGACTAAAAGTAAATTGATTAGGAAACCCTATCGTATCGAACCGCTCGCAATTGAAATCGAAATATCAAGAATCGTCGCGTGAAACACTCGAAAGGTGCGACTGATCGATCAGGCTCCCAGCCGATCGAACAGCCAGCCAAACGGACTGCTGTCCGATCGGACAGGCTGTCCGATCGAGCTGCCTGGCCGATCAGTCTGCACTTACCCCTTTTGGCATCCTATAAATACCCCTGTCATTGTCATTCTTTCCACTTTTAGAAACCTCTGACCGACCAGCACGCTCAGCTCATCTTTTAGCAAATTTCTCTCGATTCCGGTAAGTTTTCGTCCTAAATCTTGTACTTGCCTGATCTATACGCACTCCTACACCTTTCTATCTTTCAAATCTTAACTTTTAACCGTGAAATCATCAAGAATCAAGTGTTCTAGGATGATGTTATCATGGGTTCTTGAAGAACATCATGGTTTGGCCTCAATCCACCAAGAATAGCTTGGATCTAGCCGATTTCCACAAAAACAAACAAAGATCTTTAGTAGATCTAAACTTATACACGGTGAAAAAGGATTGAAAGATGGTTTTCCAACTTTCTTTCAACTCTTTTACACTCAATGCCTTCAACCGGTAGAAACGGAGCTTGTGCCGATCTACAAATCACTTCGGAGATTGTATGGCTTAAGGTCCGGATTCTACCCACGAGGTTAACCGGTTACGGGTTAAATGTTAAACGCCGTTCCGAACGGTTCACCGGCCGGATTTGGGTGATTCCTGTCCAAGCAGGGGAAACAAATAAGAACGAGGGTTCTATGGTTCGATTCGTTATCAAAATACCTCGATATAACGACAAACAAACCTGAACAACCAAGTGTTAGACGAACAGGCCGACCCGGTCAGGAGGCTGACCGATCGGACTGCTGTCCGAACGGACAACCAGCCGATCGGACAGTCAGCCGATCGACCAGGCCAGCCGTTCGGCTAGCACATGGTCCCACACTTGAACAATTCATTGAAGAGAGTATTGAACGAACTGTTGTTCGATCGAACTACGGTCCGATTGGATTACTCTTCGGATCATGAGATATTATGCTTCAATACTTAATCGATTTTTCAACATGCTCAATGCACTAGAAGTGCCACCCGATCGAACAGCCGTCCGATCAGGTGACACCCTGTTGTCCGATCGAACAGCAATTGTGTTATTCGATCGATCAACTGTCTGATCCACTGCACCATACTTTACATTTCATTTAAAGTCTTTGACTAGTTGACCTGTCCGATCGAACACCTGTCCGATCCAAAGACTAAACATTGCAATCCATTTGAATGCCTAACCAATCGGGCTGCCGGCCGATCGAATAGTCGTCCGATCGACCGACCTGAAAGGTAAAGGTACTTCAATGTTTTCAAATGCTACAACGAAAACTTCAAAAGTCAAGCCATCATACACAAACACATCCTTCTCAAAGGAAGAAACAATCCATTCGAACAGCCATCCGATCGGCCTACTGACCGACCGGACAGCAGACCGAACGGGCTGTCAACCGAACGGTCAGCCGTTCGATCGAACTACCGTCCGATCGACCAGATGTCCGACTCTCCAACACTTGTTTTCCGTTTTACGCTTCACTTATCGTTATGCTACCAAATCTATTCAGGCTAACTTTGCTCGCTAAGCGCTCCCTTCAATTCATCAATCGCTGTGAGTATACTCGATCCCTTTTTGCTTTACGCACTTTTGGGTGTTACATACGTTACGAATATTCAAACTACAACTATCACACTACTCAAACTATTTGAACGCTAACCGTTAATGCATGTTATACGTGGCTTATGAATGCTTGTTTGTTTTGTTTACACATGGAATGCTGTCTACCTGCCTTAGCAACGATAGTACTATAGTTTGGACTCAACACCCGTTCACACGGGGGTTGTTAAGGATCTTTTACTTGCATGGATTACGGTGGTAATCATGTATTGCGAACTGCCTCGGGCAGTCAACCCGCAGTCATTGGTATCGATGGATCTATGTCGATAACTAACGTGCTTCATTTCACTATGTGTACGTGCTGGTTATGCGTAAACGAATTCGAACTCTATATGATGTTATCAAACTTGTATGCTCACCTTTACGTCTTATGTATTGACTTTATTTTAACGTATGTGACAGGTGCTTAGGATGCATATGTGGTAGGAATTTGAAGCTAGAATAAAGCTTTAGAGCCCAACAAATAGTTGTCTGTAGATAACGAACCAAGGGTCTCTAGAAGCAGATAAACAATTGCTGTCTTTTAAATCTGAGTTGTCGGAACAGAATTTTTGCCTGGATTTATGTCTGTAATAATTATTTATGCTGTTTGAGACACGGTATGGGACGTATTATTTAAATCGAATAGTATTGATGATTGTTATGGAAACTTCTGGACAATCTGTTTCGCTCAGTGCCATGCCCCGATGATTCCGCCATCGGTTGGGGTGTGACATATCATCTATTCACTCAATTAAATTCGAGTTTCTTAAATTACTACTCTGCTTCCTTTTAATATATTTTTTTCTTTTAAACCTTAAATGAAATTACATGTTTGTTAACATTCAAATAATTGTGGTCAACGTTTGTTAACATTCAAAAAAAAATTGTTAACATTCAAATTTCAAATTCCATTAATTTTGGCTACATTTATTATTTTCTAAAATTATGAGTGAAAATTGTTAATATAGTAAATGTATATTTTGTGGATAATTTTGTTGTTTAAGGTAAACTAGAATTAAGCACCCCCGCATTGCGGCGGGGGCGTAAAAGCATGTCAAATAGCACTGATCTCACACAACTGTCAGCGACCACCAACATTGAAGTTGTGGCGTGTTAAATCGAAGAAATAGACCGAAATGTAGAACATTTAAAGAAAATAACTAAGTCGATCTAGGACTCATGCGTTTCGACGAACCTGTCAAATGAGAAAAAAAATAGACGTAAAAACATTGAACAACACATGGAAGTTGCGACATGTTAACTCTCAAAATTATGAAAGAAACGTAAAACCGTTGAATCACACACGCACGTTGCGCTGTGTTAACTCACAAAATTTAGTATGAAATGTAAAACGAAAATTTGGGAAGGATGAAAAGTATAGGAAACCAAAGTTGAAAGTAAAAAAGTTGTGAGGTTAAATTACAAAAGATAAAAATTTTGGGTTAAAAGCAAAAAAAAAAATCATTTTTGTGAGGTTAAAACTGTAAGAAACCGAAAGATAGAACATATAAAAAAAATCACAAATTTAACCAATGACTCAGGCGTTGAGACGAACATATGAAATGAAAAACAATAGACGTAAAATCTTTAACTACATATGGACGTTGCGCCGTATTACCTCGCAAAATTATGAAGGAAATGTAAAAACGCTGAAGTACACACACGTTGCTTCGTGGTAACTTACAAAATTTAGTACGAAATGTAAAATGAAAATCTACGAAAGATGAAAATTATAAGGGACCAACGTTAAATGTAAAAAAATTGAGGTTACATTATAAAAGAAGTAAAGTTTTGGCTTTAAATTAAAAAAAATCAAATTTGTGAAGTTAAGATTGCAAGAAATTCAAAGATTTGGGTTAAAAGTAATTTTTTTTAAACCACCCAAAGCATATGGTACAAGACCTTATGCATACAAAACTTTGCTAATTTATAGTATATAAATTAAGGTTATCATTAACTGTAACTATTCATTGGGTCATATTTTTAATATATATGTAATTAAAAAAAGTTTTTCCTTGATTTAATAAATAATAATTCGACGTAACTATATTATTTTGTTTTATGTATATATATTATTGTTTTGTTTTACTTAACAAGTTAATATATGCCGTTTGTTATATATAAAAAATAATAAAAACATAAATAAACTATTCTGTGTCTTGACTTCTTAAGGTAGAGTAGATCTTTCACAAAATCATACCATCTTTATCACGCAGCTCCGTAAGGAGCTTTTCGTCAAAAACCAACTCGAAGGGCGCATCTCTTATGTGGACATGTGATAATGGATGACCTATGGTCGTCGTCCTTCAAGATCATGGAATGTAATTCCAGTTATAAGAAATATTTTCTTTATATAACCCGTGTAACACACGGGATCTTAAACTAGTATTACTATATATAAAAACCATGAATATTGTTATGTTTATAATTTTTATTATTTTATTAGCATGAAAAAATGTTAGTTTTTATCATTATATTTTCTATTTTATTATAATAATTAATTAATTATGAACATATTTTATTTTTCTTTTATAACTTTTAAGATATGATGTATTATAAAATTACAAGCATGCTATTGTGACATGCCTATATTTATTTACATTTCAACAAAAGTTTTTATATAAATCGAAAATATAGTTGAACTTTATGTTCTTTACCATGACGATACCGGTATCAATATTTGCTTTTATGGTTTTCTCGACGTTCCTTTTAATGTTGTGATGAACATAACAATTCTGACCGAATAATTATCCAAACCGGTACCGGTATCATTATTATCTAAACCGGTACCAGTGTTTGTTTTAATGGTTTTCGATTCAAATAAAACATGTGTCAATATCCTTTTGGGTATATTTCTATAGTTTGCTATACCGAGTACCAGTATCATACCACTATTATAACAAACGCAATCAATGCTGATCAAATAGTTGTTGCAACGCGCATGGATTTAACTAGTCGATTTACGTTTATAAGATCACTTACTCTTGTTTTTGGAAGTATGGATTTCTATGTATAGAGGAAAGTTGGATTCATGTTAAGGACATTTTGGGAATTAAAAGTGGTGAAAAGAGACAAAAACTTGATAGTTATTGAATCTTTACTTTCTTATTGTATATTATAACATTTGAATGAATATCACTAGCAGCTTCAAAATTATCCTACATGTACATTTACAACTTTGGGGAACAGTGCCAGGGCTGGCTGGCGCTCCCCCGTTGGACCAACACGTTTATTGTTTTAAATCCATTTTAAAATTACGTTTTAGCCCCCAGCTCAAAATAAAATTACGCTTTTTGTCCCCATCTCAAAATTACGATCTTGTCCTCAATTCAAAATTACGACTTTGCATGGCACTCTCCCATTGGACCAACCAGTTTATTATTTTATATCCATTCTAAAATCACGTTTTTGTCCCTCTTTAAAATTACGGTTTTGTCCCCAGCTCAAAATAAAATTACGCTTTTGTCCCCAGCTCAAAATTACGATTTTTCCATCCATTCAAAATAAAATTGTGATTTTCCCCTTAGCTTAGAATTACCTTTTCGCCCCCAGTTCAAAATAAAATTTTGTTTTTGCCCACAGCTAAAAATTACGATTTTGCCATCTTTACAAAAATATGATTTTTCCCCGTTTAAAAAATTGTGATTTCGCCCTCATTTCAAAATTACGTTTTTTCCCAGTTCAAAATAAAATTATGTTTTTCGCCCAAATTCAAAATTACGATTTTGGCCTCGGTTCAAAATAAAATTGTGCTTTTGCCTCCAGCTTAAAATTACGCCTGTGGCCTTAGTTCAAATTTATATTATGTGCCGTAATAGAACTAAAAATTTGGCAAGTATAATAAATTGTATGGTAAAGTAATAATTTGATTTCCAAACAAGTGCAACATATTCATGTGGCGCGCTTTTATTGATCGCCTTCCCACGAAGATGTCTCTTCTTCGAAGAAACATTCTGGTGGATAATCAAGCTTGTGTTTGGTGCGAGAGTAGTGATGAAACAGTCGAGCATATTCTTACAGGTTGTTGCATCTCTACGAGTGTGTGGAATGCGATTACTAGTTGGTGCAGGATGCCGGGGAGCTTCATCTTTCACATCAAAGATTTGGTGAATTTGCACGATTATAATGGTGCGTCCGGGAACAGAAAGTTGGTTATACATGGGATTATCATAATCGCCTGTTGGAGGATGTGGAGAGCTAGGAATGAAAAATTATTCTCGATAAAGACCCTAATGTCGTGGAGATGGTTGCGGATATCAAGTCCTTGAGTTTTTTATGGTATAAACATAGGTTTAAACAAGGGGTTGTGGATTGGGATAGATGGTGTATGTTTGATTTGATGTAAGTTCTTGTGACTTTGTGGTTTTCGATTTGCTTTTCCCGCCTTGGTGATAGCTTGCATTGGTTTTGAGGTTTAATAAAAGTTAATTTTCAAAAAAAAAAAAAATCTAATCTTTATCTAAACGAATAGACTTTTTTATATATAAAATACTGGCCGAGTTACATCAATATCGCAGGTAAGCGAGCAACAAGCTGCGCCGCTACCCCTTTCTGAATAGCAAACCCTAGCCTATTAAAGACAAACCTCTGCCCCCTGTTGATGAGCAACTGCTGTCGACAACCTTTTGGACCCTAGTTAACAAACGGATAGCTTCTGGAGCTAGGGAGCCAAAGGTGTCGAAGGCGAAGGGGACAAATGCATGTTGGTTATCAGCACATGCTTTAGCGTGTTTATCCACCTTTTTAGATTCCGCTTTCTTTATAACCTGTCCTGCTACAAACCCGCTTTCCCTTAAACCAGCTAAGGGGGAGACTCCTGTGAGATCCACACAAGCATGTTTCCCTCCCGCCCAACCAAAGACGAGCAGATCCGCTGGTCTCAATGTGGATCTCCCTTCCATGGGATCTGTAAGGAAATTCACAGAAGCCTCCTTCTTGGCAGAAATCCCCGCTCTCCTCAAGATGTCCCCCAAAACATCTCTCACCCAGTCGTGCCGATATTTGAAACCAGGGAGCTCCTTACAATGAATAGCATGCTCCCCGTATTTATCCATGCAGGCTTTATGGCAAATTGGGCAGGTTTCGTCTTCTGAATACATAGGGATCATCAGCCGGTATTTGAGGATAGCCCTATACTCAACAGCCGACATGCATTGCCCCAGCCCCTCGATAGGGATAACAGTCAAAAAGTCTTGCGCATGGGGGCCCTTCAAGCACTCAATCACCGCTTTCTGGCGGGGAGACAAATCGAATGCTTCTCCCAGACTCCGAGCGATTTTTTCAAATAGGGCATTCGCCAAAGTTTTTTGTGGCTTTGGGGGGCGGTGTCCATATTAGAGAAACCGCCAATATCAAAGTCTGGAAGAGAGATACTTAAGTACTCAAGGGCCTGTTGGTAGTCTACGTCAAGCTTAACAACCCCACTGTTCCGAAGGATATGGTCTTGCAATACACAGGACTGAGCTCTAGACGCCACAAAAGCATAAACTCCAACATCCCGAGCTGAGAGAAGGCCCAAACCACCCAGACGCATCGGCAAAGATGCCAATCGCCACTGAAGGTCACCGAAGTAGGACCCCCTGCAAACAACAATGTCTTCGATAGCCTCTCGAAGACCATCATCAAAACAGGATATCGCATTGGCCATCAAGTGGGGTTGGCAGGTCCGCAGCCCAAACAGTAACTTCGCTACCCCCATGCATGACCTTAAAAGAAGAAGCTCGCACTGGAGGTCCAGGAGGCAGGGCAAGAGTTTCATAAGGTCAACCGCTGTCAATGCCCGCCGCTCTGCTAATTCCCCGATAAAAACAGAATCTCGGCTAACCGCCCCCCCCCCCCCAAGGAGCTTAACCCCCCTCTCAGGTCTACCTATCCCTCGCGGGAAAAGGCCGTCCTGAACTTTGAGACCGTCACACGATGGCCAGTACACTTTCGTTTTCTTAATATTGAGATGGAGCCCTAGGGATGGCCCTTCCGTGTTGATGATGTCCAAGGCTTTAGCAACTTCCATTGCATTACCTATAATCGTGCCATCATCCAAATACCAAGCATGAAATGGGATGTTACAGTGCTCCTGGACATGGAGAATAAGTGGGTGTAAGGCTAGGGCAAAGAGAAGGGGCCCCAAGGGATCTCCTTGTTGCACTCCAGTGGTGGCCCCAATACAATCGCTGCCAACATACAACCTAGCGGGTTGGGCGTACAGGAACTGGACCCACCGATAGATAGATGGACAACGTTGGTGGACCTGATGGAGGAACGCTGAGCGGTCAACCATGTTGAAAGCATTGGTGAAGTCTACCGTGAGCAAGGCCATGGACCCATCTTCATGGAAAGAGTTCAGGAACCTGTTCGCACTGTGAAGCACCGCCTCCGCCCCATTTGGTGTACCAACCCCGAATTGAAAATCCCCCAAATACTGGGCCATGTCCTTCCCAACCTTCTTCATAGCCACCTTAGAGACCAACCTACGCCAGATGCCCCCACGGCGATAGGCCTAATACCATTATCAGGTTTCAATAAGGGAGTGAGGGGGGCTGAGGCCACAAACTCGGCCAACACCTTAAGGCACAACCCCTCAAGCCATAGGTTGACAACTCCAGTAATGGCTGTGAGCAGACCCGAGGAACTTACCGAACCCTCACAACCAATAGCGTCCAATAAATGTTGGGCCCGCATCCCATCTCTACCACAAGATGTCCCTCTAGGGAAGGATTGGATACATTTAAGCACGCAATCCTCTGCTGCAATAATAGTGGGCTGGGCAATAGGGTTGAAAGGCAATGATGGGGGTGGCACCACAGGGTGTTTATCAATAAGAGCTTTCATGGTCGATTCTCCAAAGGGGGCAACCCCACTGGAACATAAAACTTTGACCGCCGCCGTAAAATGCCCATCCCTGACCTTCCGCAGGCATTGCTCGATATTGGGATCCTTTTTATTGTCTTCGCCCCTTCCGGAATCCCTTCTAGGAACCCCAACATCCCCCCCCCCCCACTATGCAAGAGAGAAGAGACCAGATCTGTGAAACCAGACCCATCTTTCCACAATGCAAGCGCCTGCAAGATGCTGCTGCACTGCAGGGATTTTCTATTACCTGATCTTCGCTCTTGCCTGGAAGAAGGCCTGACAACCCTCAGTGTACAACACGGCAGCAAAAGCAACTGAATCCAGTTTTCAATCGAGCCTGGAGATGCCACCACTTTACGTAGGGCACCCGTTAAAATCTTTATCCTTAAAGAAGTTTGTCCTCCATAATATGGTATTTTGAGGGAAACAAAGTGTCTATGCGCATGTGAATGCCTTTCTCGTTATCATTATATATAGGGATATTGTATTTAAATAACCCAACTTTCATTAATTGGCCGATAACATTTTTAACTTTTGGTTTGTAAACCAGCACTCTCAACTTTCAACTTATTGGCCGATAACACTCTCTAACTAACTAAACCCTAACCCAGTTAGTTTTTGCTGATGTGGCATATGACATGGCAGTTGGTGTGGCATTTTTTGATGATGTGGCAGCTGGCGTGGCATTTTTATAATGTGGCGGTTGACATCAGCTAACTGTGTTAAGGTTCTATTAGTTAGGGAGTGTTATTGGCCAATAAGTTCAAAGCTGGGAGTGCTGGTGTACACACCAAAAGTTAGAAGTGTTATCGGCCAATTGATGAAAATTTGGGTTATTTAAATCAAATATCTCTTACATATAGGCAACTTCATGACGTTTGATTTGAATTGTCAAGACACGTCTTTATATAAATACCTTTATAAACTGTCACAACGGTGTATTGATAACAACCAACCAAAAGGTTGCAATTTTTTTCGCGCATCACGTTTTGATAACCACTCTTAAAAGGTGTTACTTATGGAATCAGATACGTTTCATGGAACTAACTAGTTGGTAGGGCTGGCAATTCTCACTCGGAGACAATAACACGACACGAACATACACGAAGTTATCATGTTTCGTGTTTAAAATAGGTCGACACGATAAGACCTTAACATGTTTCGTGTCTAAACAGGTTAAAACCCGTTAAACTGTTAAGACACGTTAAGTATAATAATTAAAAATTAAAAAAAAAAATATGTGGATGTGGACATGGAGTCATCTGTCGTAGGACCTGAGATGATTTATACACAAACGCACAGGGTTCTTTTTCAACAATTCAAACCCTAATTTTTAAATATCTCCCACAAACACCACCATTCCTAATTCGGTTCACAGTTTCCCCAATTCGGCCATGTTCGTGTCTTAAACAGGTCGTATTCGTGTCTTAACAGACCGTGTTCGTGTCTTAAACAAGTCGTATGATACGTTGGTATTTTTTTCGTGTTTTATCATGAATGAATGGGAAAAAAAATAATGGAGCCTCTCTGAATGATTGACACATGTCCACTATTTAGGTTACTTTAGTATATGTATAGATTTGTTGCATTGGGAAAACATTTAAAAACTTACAAGAGTTGGATATAACTTACATATGTTATTATCAAACATAGTATAGATATAAGGCCAGGGGGTGTGGCTCAACGCCACCCCACCACATCACATATTTTAACGCCCCGGGGCGCTATCGACCACACCCAGGGAAGTAAATGGGGGGGGGGGGGCGCTATAGTGTACTCGCCATTGTGTTAACGAGCAAAAAAAGGGTGTGCAGGTGGGGCCCACCTCTTTTCAACCAATATTTTTTTTTATTTTGTTTAATAGGGGGCCTTTAAACTATTGCATTCAAGTTAAAGGGAGTGGCTTTAAAGCCCCCATATGACGTGGCACCTAGGTGGATCTGACGTGGCGCGATAAAGCCCCTAGAGGGCTTTATACCACACCCTCCAGCCTAAGGAAAAGGTTTAAATACATGGTTTTCTAAAAATAGGAAGTTGTATGAAAGGTATCAAACGGACTTGGATTGAACTCATTCTAACGGCATTGGAACCGTCTCGTCGAACTCCATGATCATAGATTTTTTTTCGCTTTTGAATTTATAGCCTGTAGATTTTAGAACTTTTGTATAGATCATTATATCTTTTAACTTGAGATTGCATTTATTTTTTATTTTCTTTAGTGTTTCTTTTTTGCAATTTATTAGGTCTTATTTTCTTGGCATCGTATTATAATTTGCTATCTATTGTATTATATTTTATAATCCATTATGTCTGTTTACCCTTCCTAGTTTGATATTAAGATTCTCTCTCTAGGGTGTGGCCGGAAGTGCTCGACGAAGACGGTTCATTCCCGATTAGTGTGCGAGGTTCGCCGTTCCGTTTTCTCGGTTTGAACCTTTCATCCTAATCTGTTTGCTCCTGACTCCATTCGCCTTTCGGACTCCCTCCGTTTTTTCTGTTGTTCTTCTCCGGTGAGTCGGTGGGTAGTTCATCTCGGACATTGATTGCTTAGTCGGTCTGATACTAGTCGAGACTTCGCCGTCATTTTGCTGGACTAGTTCGAATCCGATTAACCTTTTAAATCTCCGTGGGTGTACCCCCATGGCGGGTAGAGGTGCTATTACGAAGTTTTTTGTGTCGAACTTGCCTGAAGGTTGCACCCCATGGGAATTAAGGTGCAGTGTGGATGTAACATCCCGAAATCTCAAAACTTTATACTAGAATTATAAAGTGTATAATAAACAAGAATAAACTAACTAGGATAAATAACCCAGTTAGTTAGAAGTCTTGTAGTAACACATGAATGAGTTAAAAAGCCAAAGATATAAACTAAATAAGAGTGGAGGGGCCTAGGTTGTCAAAACTGAAACTTTCATTACTAATAATTAGTAAAATAAGAACCAAACACTCCATTTGGAGTTCCTGGTCGATCAAGAAAACACAGGGGGCGACACCCACATCTTTACAACCCTAAATTCTACTAAAATCCCAAATTGAAGGCTCAAATCATGTCATAATTGAAATCTGAGCATAGAATCGTGATCTCCTTGTCAAGGAGGTCATAAGGTATGTCAAATTAGGCTGTTTTGATACAACTCAAATTCTTGCATGTGATTGAAATCGAAGGTTGAGCTTGATTATGTATTGTAAAACATGAAATTGGAAGTAATGTGAAGTCTAGGGACAAACCCTAGATGATTTCTTGTCAAAATCTTTCATGTTAGTTGTAAGGATCAAAATCACTATAGTGGGTGATTAGTAAGTTAGTAGAACTTGATAAACACTAGGATTAAAATTCTTGTTCTAGTGTAAACTGAAATTGTGAGCTAATCTCTGAAATTGTTGATGTTAAAATATGTGTATATTGTCTAATTGAAGTTAATTTGAGTGATAATTTCAAGTTATGAACTTGGTTTAGATCATGTAGAAATCTGACCCGCAAGGTGTTTGATAAAACGCCTAAATGAGGGTTAAAATGTTAAAGATTGCTAAAAACGCAGATTTGTATATGTTATGAATTTATGCGTTAAAGCTTATGAAAGAGTTCTAATCTTGTTACGAATTGAACTCTTTAGGCAAGGAATCCGGAACGTCAAGTGGACACGCCGGAGGTGATACTCGCGGAAAAGGTGTGCTTTAAAGGTACGTGGCTTTAGCCCCGTTAAAATTATGTGTAAATAATTAGTTTTGTTGTGCGAACGGTGTTGTAGTGAAATGGATGCGTTTGATGCGTTGTTAAAGTGGCGAAGTACACTCGACCATCAAACGGGTCAAAGTAAATACTTGGTATATAGTTTGGCTAGTCAATGAAGTGATGGTTTTCACTAAATAGCCAAACGGGTCAAAATGATGTTTTCAAAAGAATCACGAGAGTAGAGACTTGAAAGTCTTATACCTCGTTAAATGATGAATTGTACCATACCAATGATTTGGTGATATTAACCTAAGTATAAGAACCCGGAATATGGGTCAAATAATAAATGTTAAATGAAAAAGGGTTGGTTGAAACGGAATGCTTGAATTCCGAAGAAACAAGTATTAGCCCTAAGGGAATCGCAAAGCCATGGAATTTGCGCGAATACACCAAGTATGTGAGCCCGGGTGATTGGGTAATAATGTCTAAAAGGTCTTAAGAATGGAAAAGAGGTGCTATGCACTTACACTAATCGGTATCTCGGTTTCCGCGATGTGAAATTTACATGGTTGAATCCGTAATTTTATTACGGACTCGTAGGAAAAGGAATCGGTTAAAACGGACTAACGAGTAGAAAGTTATGATCTTTTAAAGTTGAAAAATAGTGAAATGGCAAAAATGCAGAGCCCGCCGTAAATTACGGTCCCACCGTAATTTACGGTGGAGGTCTGAAGTCTTACGATGAATGCTTCCTGTGTTACGGCAGACCAGGGTTGTTCAGGGTCTACCGTAACTTACGGTGATACCGTAAGTTACGGTGGAATCCTGAAAACTTGTATTTTGTTTGTTATTTTGCGATGTTAGAATTCGTTTATACGTAATGTATTGATGTCAAAACTAATGTTTTAGTGTTTGACCCTAGGTATGGATGAGTTTCTCCCGGATGGTGATCAAACACTTTGTCAAGAACCGAACACGTATTTTGAAGCTTCCGCGTTAACTTAACTTTGTTTTAGACAATGATTTTGATGTAAATGAATTGATAACCATGTCCTAAGGTTTTGAACTAGTCGGTAGTGACTAGTAGAATTTACTTTAAACTTTCGTTTTGTACTTAACATGATCATGTTTGCTATTTCTATTCGAAAAGATTTTGTAAATTGGGTTTTTAGTATAAACTCATGTATTATTTTCAGTAATCTCATTATCATAAAAAGGGTGTTACAAGTTGGTAATCAGAGCTCAAGGTTGTTAACAAGTGTGTTCGGTTCAAGCTTGATCAAACATCCGGTAAGAGTTAATTGTTTTTTTTAGTAGAGTTATTAAGTATAAAGAGGGAATAATGAATAGATATGCATGGGAAGAGTGTGTTAACACACTCAAACCCGGAAAGTGCATTAAATAAGTACGGTGAAAACAAGTCACGAACTTGAATAAACCGAAGTAAATGAATCACATGTTATAGATGAAATGTTAACGCTTGATGTAAACATTTCAGTTAAAGATGGCGAATAAAGGTAATGATGATGCGGTGCCAAGAGTCACCGAGCAAACGAGAGAAGTGATTGCTGAGGAGGTAGGAAAAGCAATCGAAAACAGTTTGTCGGGTTTTATCGACAAAATCCAAAACACGGTATTATCAGTGGCGGAAGAAAGGATCAAGAAATTGGAGGATAATACCAATTTAGCAAAGGAGAAGTCGGGAGGACGAAAATCCTGTTCTTATAAAGAGTTCATGGCGTGTAAACCGCCAATCTACAATGGGGAGGTTGACCCGATAATATGCCAACGGTGGCTAAGTGATATGGAGGGAGTATTTGAAAGGACCCATTGCGATGAGGACGACTTCGTGGCTTATGGCACGGGTCAGTTAAGGGGTCAGGCGAAAGATTGGTGGGATAACAAGAAGAAAGAGATCGGAAGTGAAGCGGCTAAGGCTATGGCATGGGACGAGTTTAAGACGCCGTTTCTTAAACATCATAGTCCCAAGGCAATCATTAACAAAATCAAGGAAGAATTTATGCAGCTTCGACACAAGGGTGAATCTATCGATAAAATCACGGGAACATTCATGGATAAAATGAAGTTTTGTGATGATCTCATAACGAATGAAGAGCAGAAAATATATTATTATTATAATATGCTAAGCGCCGAGAATAGGGAGTTTATGACTCCTTCGAAGTATGAGACTCTCACTGAAATTATAAACGTTGCTCGGGAACGGGAGATAGAGTTGAAGAAACAGATAGAAAGAGGCTAAAGAAGGGCACAGGTAGTCAACCCAAGCCCGACGAAAAAGGCACGTCCGAACAAATCCTCAAAGAAACAAGAAGGAAAAAGCGGGTCATCAAGCTGCAAGATATGCGGGAAAGGGCACAAGGGTGAGTGCCGGTTTAAGGATAAGCCGTGTCCTATTTGTGGGAAAACCGGGCACACGGCTGCGTTGTGTTCGGGGAAGGTGTCGGTGTGTTACAAATGTTATCAGCCGGGACACAAGAAATCGGAGTGTCCGGAATTGATCGGGAAGAAAGATGACAAGGATACACGTACCGAGACACCAAGAGCAAAAGCAAGATCCTTCCAGTTAACGGCAGCCGAGGCAAAGGTGGAACCCGATGTGGTTTCAGGTATATTTGCTATAAACTCGATTCCCGCACATGTGTTATTTGATACGGGTGCGAATAAATCCTTTGTTTCGCATGGATTTATTCGACATCCTTCTTTTGTACTAACAAAATTGCCTATGCCATTAGAAGTAGAAATAGGTGATAACAAAAGTTTCCTTGTATGTGATGTATGTCGAGAGTGCAAAATAAACATTAATGATGAGGAATATTTAATAGATTTGATCCCTATGTCAATGGGAGAATTCCAAGTAGTGGTCGGGATGGATTGGTTATCTCGACATCATGCAGAAGTGATATGTTTCCGCAAGGAGATAAAATTGACATCTCCAAGCGGAAAGCAAGTCACCATCTATGGCGAAAAAGGGGGCAGTCCTGTTATGTGCTCAATACTAAAAGCTCATAAACTTATGAAGCGCGGATGTAAAGCATTTATGATATACGCAAACGAACCTGATAAAGAGACGCCGAAGATTGAAGATGTACCAGTGGTACGTGAATACGCTGATGTATTTCCGGGAGATTTACCGGGAATACCGCAAGAACGAGAGGTAGAGTTCGGAATTGAATTGATTCCGGGCGCGAAACCTGTGGCTAAGGCGTCGTATCGGTTAGCGCCATCAGAATTGCAAGAATTGATGTCACAAATCCAAGAATTGCTCGACAAGGGATTTATTCGGCCAAGTGTGTCTCCATGGGGCGCACCGGTATTATTCGTGAGAAAGAAGGATGGGAGCATGCGTATATGCATTGATTATCGGGAGTTGAATAAACTCACGGTAAAGAATCGATATCCGCTTCCAAGAATTGATGACCTATTATTTGTCGGAGGGTTTTCAGTCGATGAATTCTCAACCGGGCGTAGACACTCCGGCGTCCGTTGTCGGTGGACCGGATAACCCAAGGAAGGAAGTCGAAGAGGTGGGGGAAATTCAAAAGTCGGTGGGTATTGGGAATGATACCCATGCATCAGATACGTCATGAATTTCTTATCTGTGAATATCAGAGGTTTGGGGGGAGATGTTAAATCTAGATGGATCAAAAAGCTTAGGAAAGATCACGGCATTAGCCTCTTGGCTATTCAAGAGACTAAACATGGTAACGTCACTCGCTCGACGGTTAGTAAGTTTTGGGGTAACGGGTCATTTGGTATGGAGGTGGTTGACTCCTCTTGTCTTTCCGGGGGTTTGATTTGTCTTTGGGACGACAGCCTGTTCCAGGTCTTGGAGTCATCAAAAAACAGAAATTTCATTTTCTTAAGGGGCAGGCTGAGCGGGAGTAATTCGGTGTTGGATATTCTGAATGTTTATGCGCCCCAAGGCACCCAGGAGAAGAAGGAATTATGGGAGGTTTTGCACCAGATTATAGCTTGTAATGACGGTTTTTGGGTGGTGGGGGGGGATTTCAATTCTGTTCGTTTCAGGGAAGAAAGGAGAAATTGTTCGTTTAAACCGATGTGCGCTAGCAACTTTAATTCATTCATTTTCGATTCGGGCCTTTTGGAGTACGAAATGAAAGGCAGGGCATTTACTTGGCACTCAGAGAATGGGAAGAAAGCTAGCAAGATTGATTGGTTCCTTGTTAATTCGGAATTCTTCAATTCTTGGCCGGAAGCATGTTTAAAGGCTTTACCATGCAGATGGACGGACCACTGCCCTATTATCCTGTCTACGAAATCGGTCAATTTTGGTGCTCGGCCCTTTCGTATTTTCAATTCGTGGTTGTCTAAAGAAGGGTTCAAGGAAGTTATAGAAGATGCTTGTGCTGAGTTCGTTGATTTGGGGAGTCCGCCGGATGTGTGTTTGATCAAGAAACTCGGGTTCATTCGTGGTAAAGTTAGAGAATGGAGAGATATGATGTTAAAGAGAGAAGGGGAAAGAGTTAATATCGCTTTAGAGGAAATCGAAGAGCTTGTAGAAGCATTGGAGTTTAGGGATTTATCGAAAGAGGATGAGTGGATCTTAGCAGAAAACAGAAGAATTTTAGATGAGGCGGAGCTGGCCAAAGCCATGGATCTCAAACAGCGTTCTCGGATCAGGTGGGCCAGAGAAGGGGATGAAAATTCTAAATTCTTCCATTCTCAAGTTAACTCGAGGAAAGCTAGTAATGTGATTCATGGGCTTAACATTGAAGGGTCATGGGTGTCCAAACCGTCGTTAGTTAAGAAGGAGGTTTTCAAGTTCTTTAGAGACAAATTAACGGAGGTGTATGAGGATCGGCCGGGTCTTGTTTGTCCAAACTTAAAGAGGATCTCGGAAGAGGATGCATCATGGTTGGAGGCCCGATTCTCTTTGGAGGAAATTAAATCAGCTGTCTTTGAATGTGGGAGTGACCGTGCCCCCGGTCCCGATGGCTTCAACTTTCGGTTTTTCAAACTTTTTTGGGAGTTGTTTAAGGAAGACTTCGGGAATCTCTTGTCTTACTTTTGGGATTCGGGAAGGATTAATGTGGGGTGTGGCTCGTCTTTTATCACTCTTGTACCCAAGAAAAGAGATCCGGTGGGGCTTAGTGATTATCGGCTTATCAGTTTGGTTGGGGTGGTTAATAAAGTTATTTCCAAGGTCCTTGCTAACAGGCTTAAGAAGGTATTGGGATCGGTGATTTCTGATTCTCAGTCGGCTTTCTTAAGAGGGAGATTTATTCTTGATGGGGCTTTGATTATTAACGAGGTATGTTCCTGGTTGAGAAAATGCAAGAAAAAGGCGCTCCTTTTCAAAATCGATTTTGAGAAAGCCTACGACAACATCCATTGGAGCTTCGTTGTGGATGTGCTTCGTCAAATGGGGTTTGGGTCGAAGTGGTGCAACTGGATTATGGGGGTTTTATCATCGGCTCGTGCCTCGGTTCTTGTTAATGGAGCCCCTACGTTTGAGTTTAAGTGCTCCAAGGGTATGAGGCAAGGGGACCCTATTTCCCCATTTCTGTTTGTCATTGTCATGGAGGCCTTATCGTGCTTATTCTTCAAAGCCGAGGAGGTGGGTATATTTACGGGGGTGAAGCTTCCAAATGACGGCCCGTGTCTTTCTCATTTGTTTTTTGCGGACGACGCGTTAATTATTGGGGAGTGGTCTCAAGAGAACGCGTTAAACATTGTCAGGATCTTGAGATGTTTTTATGCTTGTTCTGGGTTGAGAATTAATTTGGCCAAATCCAATCTTTTGGGTATCGGGGTGAACGATGCTGAGTTGAAGGTCATGGCGGACGTGGTTAGTTGCTCCTCAGACTCGCTCCCGTTCAAGTATCTCGGGCTTAAAGTGGGGGCGAATATGAACCGAATTAGCAATTGGAGGCCGGTTTACGATATTTTTGAGGCGAGGCTTGCTCTTTGGAAGTCCTCTTTGTTGTCTTTGGGAGGGAGAGTTACGCTTATCCGATCGGTGCTCGAGAGCCTTCCGTCTTATTATTTCTCTCTTTATAAGGCTCTGGTTAAGGTGATTTCGGATCTGGAAAGAATCATAAAGGAATTTCTTTGGGGTGGGTCGAGTGAGGTAAATAAAATTCATTGGGTAGCTTGGGATAGAGTGGCGACGCCGAAAAAGGTTGGAGGTATGGGTATCTGTAAATTGGCTATCATAAATCGTGCATTGTTAAGCAAATGGGGGTGGAGGTATAAGTTAGAACATCAGAGTCTGTGGGTGAAGACGGTGGATGCTATTCATTTCAGTGGGTCGAACTGGACTTTTCTTCCGGTAAAAAAGACGCTCACGGGGGTTTGGCATAGTATCGTGTCGATTTTCAGTAAACCTCTCCCCGGAAATCGGTGCCTAACAAGTTATTTTCGAGGAGTTGTGGGTCGTGGTGATCGTATCCTGTTCTGGCTCGACGCTTGGTTGTCTAATGTCCCTCTTTATTTTCTCTATCCGAATATGTATTCGCTTGAGGTGGTGAAAGCTTGTTCGGTTAAGGATAGGGTGTATGGCGATTGGCTCTGGAAACATGACCCGGAGCCGGGTATCGAGTTATCGGAACTTGACTCCCTCCTTTCAGCGCTGTCTTCTGTCTCTTTGGGTTCCTCGGTGGACAGCTGGAAGTGGCTTGGGGAACGCTCAGGCTCAGGCCTATTTTCAGTCGGAGCGGTCAAGAAGGTCTTGTTGGGTTCGTCGGTGACCAGTGAAAGATATGTGCTGGATTGGTGTAAATGGGTCCCTGGGAAGTGTAATTTTTTTGCGTGGAAAGCCGAAATGGATAGAATTCCCTCAGCGGATAATTTAGCGAAAAGGGGGATCATCGTTGGGGACGGGTTATGCCCGTTGTGTAAGACTGAGCCTGAATCGGTGGAACATATTTTTACTTCTTGCTTCTTTTCTGTGGTTTTGTGGCAGAAGATTAGTCAATGGTGCCGGATCCCCCCGATTTATGCTTTTTCTTTTAGAGATTTGCTCGAAATCCATAAAGTGGGTCGCTTCGATGCAGCGAAGAGGTCGGTCATCCAAGGTATTATCATCGCCTCTTGTTGGAGTTTATGGCAAGCCAGGAATAAGGTAGTTTTTTCGGAGGCCGAGGCCAAAGTGGAGAAGGTTTTTAGTGAAGTTAAATCGTTGGGATATTTGTGGTTTAGGCATAGATCGAAAAACAATCATATCTCATGGTTGGATTGGTGTAATTTCTCCTTGTTGTAAGTTCTTGTTTGGGTCCCCGCTCGGGTTTCGGGCTTGAGGTGCTGTTTTAATGAAGTTTTCCTTTCAAAAAAAAAAACTTGTAAATACCCTCCACAATATTGGGTGCACTTGCCTAACTGTAGTGAACAATAATTTGTATTATTAATTAATTGACAGGTAACGCGTCAGACTTATTAATTAATATAAAAATATGAGTAGTTAGATGATAATTATGAATAGTGAATTTTGGTTTTATTTTAGATTAACCAACCAATTTTTCTCTTATTATTTTATACACTATCAACCTATAATAATAATTGAGCAAACTACTTCTGAGGACTTCAATTGTAATATAATTACTAGAAGGGTTAGGTCAAATACAATGTATTTAAAAAATAAGAAGTTATAAGAAGAGTATTTTACCAATAGGGTGGTGGTCTATTTGCAAAGGCAAAGCCTTTAAACACATTGGGAGATGGAGGTATTGGGTTCAAGTCCCACATGCGACAAGAATAAAAAGAAATTTGCCTTTCAAAAAAATAAGAAGAGTATCAAACGGACTCTAATTGACAACATTCAAGCGGCATTTAAACCGTTTCATCAAACTCTACAATATGAGATTTTAGGTTTCCACTTTTGGATTTATAGCTTGTAGATTTTAGAATTTTTGCTTATATCATTGTGTCTTTTCTATAATTGCGTTATTGTATGTATTTTGTGACTCATTGTGTCTTTTTTTCTTCGACATCGTTTTATATTTTGCTCGACATCTATCTATACTATATAATAAAATAAACCAATAGAATGACACATGTCATTCTTTGAAGCCATCTATTTTTATAGATAATTAATATCAATTAAAAGATAATTATAAACTTAAATTTAATATAAATTTAAACAATTCGTATAGGAGATAATATAATATTTTAAAATATTTATCAGATTTCAAGATTATTTATCCTGAAATTAAGAAAAGATGTACGCTAAATATAAATTAATATAATGTAAATGATTTATTTATTTTATTAAACTAAAGTAGTTAAGGGTATAACCTATTTCAAAAATGCTTATAAGGGGTAAACAAAAATATTAATCAATGTTTATTGGTTCTATACTTTTATTTTCGTGTTCCACCCTCAACTCAAATACGGTAATCACTATGTTTACGTGACATTTATAAGAACCATCACCGCAATCACCCCACCCATCGTATATCGAGTATATCCATTAGTTTTTTTTTAAGATATAATTTTTTATTAGATTTATTCAACCCGTGTAATAAATGAGTTTTTTTTTAAATATATAACATTTTTATTTTTTACTATACAAAATTACATTTATTCAACTCGTGTAATACACAGGGTTTTTAAAAATATAACTTTTTTTATGTAGCATATAAAATTAGATTTATTCAATCCATATAGGGTTTATAAAGATATAACTATTTATTGTTTGATATATAAAATTACATGTGCTCAACCCGTATAACACATGAGTTTCTTAAAAATGTAACTCTTTTCATTATTTAATATATAAAATTAAATTTACTCAACCCATACAATACACCAGGTTCTTAAAGATATAACTTTTTTTATTATTTAATATATAAAATTACATCTATTCAACCCATGTAATAAACGAGATTTTTAAATATATATTTTTTTATTATTTGGTATATAAAATTACATTTATTCAACCAGTGTAATAAACGAGATTTTTAAAGATATATTTTTATTATTTAGTATATAAAATTACATTTATTCAACCCGTGTAACACACGGGGTTCTAACCTAGTTGTGTTATATTTTGCGATCTATTGTATCTTTGTATACTTCTTAGATTTAGGAAACTTTGTAGGATAATTTTATCCATTCTTTAGAAAATACGTTGTTATTTAGGTGGTGTTTGTTTTTTCTGCAGGAAAAGGTCTGCAGTCTGCGGACCACATCTGCAGACATCTGCAGGAGAAGAGGTGGACCAAAGGTCTGTAGTCTGCAAGGAGAAGCGGATTTGTTTTTTTTACTTCTACAAAACCTCTTCTAAACACACACACAACACACACCCACTTCTGTCTCTCTCTCTGCTGATTTACCACCACCACCACAACCATCCACCACCACCTCAGACGACCACCATCCACCGTCCACCGTCCACCGTCGCAACCACCACCCCCGTCGCAACCTCCACCACCACCACCTAACACTCACCACCCCCATCGCAACCTCCTTCACCGTCGATTTCGCCTGAGCCCACTGCCACCACCATCATCAATCATCATCACCGAACCAAACCAAACCGTCCCGAACCCAACCCTGAACTGAAACGAGATGACCACCACGTTCACCGCCGCCGTCGCGATTTAGGGTTTCGATTTGCTCAGGTCTGTGTGTTTTTTGGTGGGGGTTTTGTTTGCGATCGACGACGATGATGATGATGATGATGATAACAGATGATGACGATGATGATTGCGGCGGAGGTGGAGGTCGATGGGTGTTGGAGGAGGTGGTGTGTCGGAGGAGATGGGTGTCGGAGGTGGAGGTGGTGGCAGAGGAGGTGGTGTCGGCTAGAGGGAGAAGAGGTCTGCAGACATGAACCCAAGTCTGCGTGGGAAAGAGGTGAGGCAGACGTTTTTGGTGAGAAGCTCTTCCGGAAAACAAACGAGCTGCAGACCTCAAACGTCTGCGCGCGTCTGCGCGACGCAGACATAAGTGGCCAGAAGTGCTTCTTGCCAAAAAACAAACACCACCTTAATGATTTGTGTATTATTTTTTGATAGTTACCAATATTTATTTTTATAATATAAAGTAATGTTGATTATATTTATTTCGTATTTTAATAATATAATATTATGCGTTATAAATAACTTATATACTATTACGGCGTACTTATTTTTATCTATATTTTGAGAAAAGCTTTATTCAAAATCGAACAAGATATATATAATTGATTTTTTTGTATTGTGACAAACAGAAGGTCCAAACAATATTGCTACATGTATTCCGTTTTCTGTTTTCTCAACCTTCTGGTATAGATTTCGTTGAAAACGAAGGTGTATTCACATATACATTTGTTTTTGTTTCTTTTGGTTGCTGTACCGCATCTTTTTTTTTCTTTCGATTGCTATATCGCATCTACATTTGTTTTTGTTTCTTTCGGTTGCTATACCGAGTGTCGGTATTATGTAAGTACTGTAATGAGCCGAACTGATACATATGGAAAGCCCTTTTGCTAAGATGTAGAATCCCACTAGTTGAACAATATCTACCAGTAATTTCAGGATAGATTTTTACATTTAGTATTATTTTTTTATAACAACAATCAGGCAGGATTTTTTTTTCATGAACGTAACTTTCAAAGAAATTAAATAATAGCGGTAGGTAACCGGCCAACAAGCTGCGTCGCAATCCCTTTAACGTTGTCCCTCATTTAACACAGCAAGGAACCAAATACAACAAAAAAACCTTTTTGACTTAAAGTGATAAACATATCAAATCACAATGACTAAATAATACAAGAAAAAAAAATATTTTTTGAATGAAAGTGATAAACATATCAAATCACAAGGACGAAAATAATAGTTTACATTTTATTTTATATAATATAATTATCAGACTTTCCTCAATTTTATTTTATTTCATTTAATACATTGTCAAACTTAATCTATTTTGTTCACACAATTATAATTATTATATACTAACTACTTCTATAAGACTTAAGTTATATTATATTATAACACTATAATAATACAATTACTAGAACGACCAACTACTCCTATAAGACTTGGGGAATTGGTCTGTAATAATCTTACTTAGACCTTATTGGTCATTAATAATCCCATCTCAGAATATTTCCCTCACCAGTCCTACCTTTCACCTATTTTTTCCTACAATGGTCCCCCGTTAAAAAACTTAACCCGTTAAGTTTTTTTTTTTTCCAGATTACAAACGGGATTTTAGGGCTTTTGATCAGAACAACCGTACGAGTCTATTGATGTAAAACTTACTTCGAAATGGTGCCCCAAGTGACTTTATTTTTGTTAATTGGAAATTTAAACACCCGAATTGAAGCGTCATTTTCATCATTTGGAGCACCGTTTCGAGGCAAGTTTTACATCAATGGACTCGTATCGTCATTCTGATCAAAAGCCCTAAAAAATCGGTTTGTAATTTGGAAAAAAAGCTTAACTCCATTAAGTTTTTTAAAGGGGGACCATTGTAGGAAAAATAGATGAAATGTGGGACTGGTGGGGGGAATATTCTGATGTGAGATTATTAATGGCCAATAAGGTCTATGTGAGATTATTACATGTCAATTTCCCATAAGACTTTAATGGTAGCCGCTATATATGATACAATTACTAGATGAGGAGGGCCGGACCTATAGTATATGTAACCCAGGCTTGGGCCTAGGGCCTCTAAGAACATAAGGTCTTCATTTAAAAGAAAATTAATATGCAAACTTTAATATTAATGCAAACCTATTGTTTTAGATTTATTTGATTCCTTATACAAGCAAACCACTATGTGTTATTGTTGTGTTAGATTTTTTATTGGTTTTAAACATGGATAAAGGAGTATCGTTTATAATAATCAAAGAAGAAAAAAGGGCCCCAAAATTTCATTTCGTCTTGGACCTCCAAAAAAGTTGGAACCGTCATATAGATGACCTTTAAAAATAAGTTGTTATTTAATAAATTTTGTCTTATTTACTTATTTTATTGGACGATCTTCAAAAATATGTTGTTCTTTATTATTTTTTTTTTCTTATTTACTTATTTTATTTTTTGAGTAAATTGGCAAAATCGTTTGTGAGGTTAGGTCATGTTAGTCAGTTTCATCCAAAACAACTTTTTTGTATCATGTTGTCCTTTACTATTGGATTTTTTTGCCATTTTTATCCAAATGTCTAACTTTTTTTTCAAAATCGTCCTTGAGGTTTGGAATTTTTTGCCATTTTCAACCAAATTTTTGATAAAAATAACCAAAAGTAGACATTTGGATGAAAATGACAAAAAAAAAACCCAAAAGTAAAGGACAATATGGTAAAAAAAAATATTTTGGATGAAACTGACAAACAAGTTCAAACTTGAGGGACGATTTTGACAATTTACTCTTATTTTTTTATATAAATTAACGGTGAATTATCTTTTTTACCAATTATCTTTTTTACTGATTATTTTTTTATCATTCTAAAAATATAATAAAATGTGTTATGAATTATGTCACGATACATAGTGTAACATGGGCAGCATATCAACTCATGGGCCTATGACCCGACCCGATAACCATGAAGTTAACAGAGTCAACAATTAAAAAAGCCACCTCACTTAACACTTGTCAGCCACATCAGCATTTTTAAGAAAAAGTTTCATTTGGGAGATGAGATTATTATCGAAACAAAAAGAGTTTTTTTTAACGGCCAACAAACTCAATCCCGAGCACTTTTGGGGTATCCACTAAACAAACAGAGTACTCCGAAAGTAACCCGAGTCCACCACCAATTCCAGGGAAAACCCGGTAACCCACCCGCCCGTAGGCACGACAGTGAAATTACCGGTAAAAAAGAGTTAAATGTCATTTTAGTTCCTGTGTTTTAGGTCATTTTTCAGTTTAGTTCATAGGTTTTATTTTTCGTATATGGGTCCAAAAATGTTTCACCGTTTCCATTTTAGTCCACTGGGTTAACTTTATTCATTTTCTCTGTTAACGAGAAGAGCAATTCAGTCATTTTTCTCTATTAATTCCGTTAACTAGAAGGGCAATTCGGTCATATAAAACGACCGAATTATCCTTCTCATTAACAGAAAAAATAGATGAGTTAACCGAATTGTTCGAATTATTTAAATCCAATTTCCATCCTCAATTTGTGCATCAATTAACTAACTAGGGTTTGTTCATGGCGACTTCAAGAGCTGTAACCAGACTCTGCTTTCGTCTTCAATCTCTCAAATTCAACCCTAAATCCTCTCTTTCTTCCTCATTCATCAAATCCACCCAGCTTTCTTCTTCCACTCGCATTACTTCCAGGTTTATTTCTTCAATTGAAACATTTCATTTGAATCTTACAATGCTATAACTTGATTAACTTTTCAATGAAATTAATTCAGTTTGTAAGTAATCATTTAGCTGCTGAATCAATCTACATAAGTTAGTTAGGATCTTAATTCTAGTTAAAATGCACAGAAATTGTTAGATATAATATATTAGTTAGGGTTTATTGTAATTATGTTATACAGAATATAATAGATAAAGTTTATCCTAAATATAATTAGCAGACATAATTGATCAGCTTTTGCGTGTGGTTATCCTTAATGTATTCGTGTATATAGCATTATAGAAGGGTGTCTGCATGATATGACGGGGAACATAGATATTGCCAGAGGTGTGCACGGTTTGGTTCGGTTATGTTAGGTTATTAGCCTCAACCGAAACCGAAGTAACGGTTAATCTGTTTTATTAACCAATCAGTTTTCGGTTAGTAAGTTTGTGGGTTCGGTTTATTCAGTTAAATTGTTGATTTTCGGTTCGGTTTTAGTAATTACCAAAACCAAACTTGTGCTAAATTTTTTTGCTTAGAAATACGTGAAATAGATGTTAAAATACGTGAAATGGAGTATAAAAGCTTGAAATGTATGAAAATATGAATGGTTTCCGAGGGTACAAAAATATCAACAACCAAATTTCGGTAAATTTGGTTGATAAATTTAGGTTCATTTTCGTCTCTGTTAACTGTTCGGTTATTACTCACCAGTAGAGACTGTTAATTACGTACCATATAATTTTTTTATTTAAAAAAACTATAGCAATGCCATATTCAAATTAAAGACAAAAAATGCTTGCTTTGATGGTGTAATTTAAAGAATATATATATTAACTTATGAAAAAGTTATGGCCGCTTAAAAATCGTGGGGTAGTTGGTTTAAAATAAGGAGGCAAAGGTGTGATTATTATTTAAATAAACAAAATTTGAGTAAAATTTGAGGGAGCAAAGGTGTAAATATTGTTAAAAAGACATATTTGCCCCTAAAAAGTGGTTAAAATGTGCATTATGCATCTACCATAAGCAACTATGGTTTGTATTACTTAAATTTTATTAAGATGTCATACTTGATGCATTGTAATATATACACAATATTTTACGTTTCATTTTTCTTCAAGGATTATGGTGATTGGTGGTTTGTACAGTTAGTTAATGTATTACTTCGATTTGTTGTGTTAGGTTACCAGTGGAATTGAGCGCCTTGATAACGATGATGCCGTTGCATAGCGCCATTGCATCATCATGTTTAAAATCAGGGTTGTTGATGGAGTCTCAAAGCTGGGGATTAGTCCCTCAAGGTCTGTTGTTTCATCAGAATAGTGTTTGGTTTTGAATTTTTGCGTCACAACTAAAAGTTGTTCGGTAATCAATCCAGATTGATCGATCTAATGATCGCGTAATCTTGGCTTGGCGGATCACTGGATCTTGATGAACATGTGTCCTAAGCTTGGTTTATAAAAGCGCGCCTCAGGCGCACTTTGTACATGAAGCGCAGCCTGAGACTCATTTTTTGGTGAAAAATCCACCCTAAGGCGTGCGCCTCATGTACATGACACTTTTTTTTGCAGCAACTGGTGGTACATCATGCTTTTCAGGCTGCACGTGTATGTAATTTCAATATTAAAACATATATTAAGCTTCATGGGCGGAGATAGTGTAGAAGCAGGGGTAGCACGAGCAACTCCATCTACGTAGTGTCAATCAATCAATCAATCAATCATACCCAGTAAAATCCCACCAATAGCAAAGCTATTTGTAGGGTCTGGGGAGGGTGGGATGTAGGCACACCTTACCTCTACCCCTAGGGATAGAGAGGCTGCTTCCAGTGAGACCCTCGGCTCTAAAACATCCAGGAAAGAAATAAATAGAACATGAGGTGTGTGTGTGTATGAAGCTACCAATGTAACATGAGATGCAAAAGAGTATAACAAGACAAATATGACAACACAAAACAGCATATACACATAGTTACATATCTACGGCCATACACTACACCTAAAGAAACAATTGTACCCTCTCCTAGAAATCCTTAACCTTAATTCTACGTCTCCACGAGCTCCTATCATGGACCATGTTCTCAGAGAGGTGCAATCTTTGCAAATCCTGCCTAATCCGCTCATCCCAAGTAATTTTGGGTCTGCCTCTACTCCTCCTCCCCTCCACCTCGAGGGTTTCAACCACTCGAACTGGCTCTATCGTCTGCCTCCTCTTCACATGCCCAAACCATCTCAATCTTCCCTCCTTTATTTTATCTGCTATACTAGCTACTTCTAACCTCTCCCTAAAAACATCATTTCTTACCCGGTCTAACCTTGTGTGCCCGCACATCCATCTTAGCATTCTCATCTCTGCCACCTCCATCTTGCGTGCTTGTACTTCCTTAATGGCCCAACAGTCGGTTCCATATAACATAGCAGGTCTAATTGCAACCCTATAAAATTTCCCTTTCAATTTTACCATCTACGTAGTGTAAAATTTTTAATTTTTTTTTCGGTTTTATACAAAGGTTACTCCTGATCCCAAAAAAAAATTTGGGATACCCCTAAGTTTTTGGGCTAGATCCGCCAATGTTAAGCTTATTTGTGTCTAAAGAGTAAATTACGATTTTGGCCCCTGTGGTTATATCACTTTTATTCTTTTAGCCCAAAAAGGAATCTTTTAACATTTGATCCCCCAACGTATTTTTTTCTAACCCTTTTGGCCCCTAACACTAACCTCATCCATTTACTTCTAGGGGCCAAAAGGATTAGAAAAAAGGGGTCCAAAAGGGTTAGAAAAAAGACGTTGGGGGCTCAGATGTTAAAAAATTCCTTTTTGGGCTAAAAGGGTAAAAGTGATATAACCACAGGGCCAAAATCGTAATTTACTCTAAAAAAAGTTATATAATAGCCTTGCGTCTCGCCTACGAAAAGGCCGCCGCTTTTGCGCTTTGCGCCTCGGTTTTAGACCTCATCGCTTTTGTACGCTTCACGCTTTTTAAAACCAAGATCATAAGTTATTGGATTCTAACATTATTTCATGGTTAAAAATTTGCAGGAATTTCAATGCCTTTATGACACTCTTTCTGGCAAGCATGAGTGGGTCAAGCAAGTTCCTTTTTTTGACATGTAATGCTGTTACTTAGGATAACAACAATTATGTTGATTCAACTCATACAAATGAATGAATGAAATGATCATGTTTGATCTGTTTTCTCAATCTGTGTTGAGTGTTTCCCCTTCAACCGAAATTGTTATGATTTTGATTCCTAGTTGTAGTATCGCAAGTTGATTAGTCATGTAACGATAACTTAAACCAAAATGACAGCAATGTAGCGGTCAAGGGATTGCGATCTTTCGGCTCCGGTTAATGGGTTAATTGTATAACAAAGTAACCAACTTTAGCTGTGTTATTGCCTTATACACAAGCTTCATTTACGCTCTATAACGAGCAATGTCACGTCAAAGAAGCCGAACATTTCAAGACAAATTACTTAAGTTTTTGTTTTTTGACACTTTTTGTGGCTAGAAAATTGACAAAAGTGATACTTTTCATGAAATCAACCCCTTCATATACACCACCATTTTGCTTGAAATTTTGGTGCCTGGCAAATTTGAAGAAAAAAATTGGGGCTGTAGCACATAAACACAGAAGATTACTGCAAAATTCATATAACTTGCATTTATATAAAAATTGCTATTGGTTTATACTATTTATGCAAAAATCAACTAGTATTACACAAGCTCAAAATTTGATGGCTAGAGATTTGAGAAGCGACCGGAGCTATTAGATCCTTTCCGTCTTCTACGCCTCTTTTGCCTGATTCTCCAGAAATTTATAAGAAGCAAAATCCCTGTAACATTTCAACATCCGTTAACCAAACCGAACCATTAACCTTGATACAACTTCTATAACTGCAAAACGTTACTAACCTAAAACACCAACAGCAGCAGGTACAAGCCAATGACTTGGAAATACAACTGGTGCATCCAGCTGCAAAATTGAAATTATACACAGTTAAATCAATGCCATTTGTTTTGTGGGTCCGTCTCAATTCTAAGAGGGACCCACATCCTCAGCGATTTGGCGTGTATGTTGAAACTGATTACGTGAGATAATAAAACAGGTTGTAGAAAATAAAGTACACGAATGGTCCCTCTGGTTTACCAAAATTTTGGATTTGGTCCCTAGCTTTCTAAAAGTACACCGATGGTCTCTGTGGTTTGCACTTTGTAACGCATTTAGTACTCAGCCAACAAATCTAAGGGTTTTAGCATGTCCAAGTTAGGGACTAAATGCGTTACAACGTGCAAATCACATGGACCATCCATATACTTTTGGAAAAAGCTGGAGACTAAATGCGTTACAAAGTGCAAGCCACAGAACCATCAGTGTACTTTTAGAAATCCAGGGACCAAATCCAAAATTTAAGTAAACCACAGGGACCATCCGTGTACTTTACTCTAGAAAATGATAGGATATTTGAAAAGAGTAGCCAAATCTCACAATGTAGACAATATGTGATTAAATAATTATATTTTATAGAAAATTGCCAAAGAGGGTAACCAAATTGACAATGTATCACCAAAAGAATTTTAAAAAACTTGAAGAGCTGTCAAAATTGAACTATATTTGGGTCCCTGAATTTGTCAAAAAGTGAACTCTCACTCCTTTTGACCATTCAAAAGTCAAAACTAACTACTCCTAATAGTTAAATACTCTGAAGCACAGAATGTTTATTTAAAAATTTAACAACCAATTGTTGTAACTTAATAATCAATTCTAAGGGTTTGGTTACTTACATCATCTCTATACAGCAAGCCAAGGAATTTATTGCCAGAAGAATTTTCTTTACTTCTGTCAACAACTTTGGGGCTCTTTGAAATTGAGATATCAGATGAAGAATTTAAGCCCATACCAAGATCAATCGCTTTATAACCCGGTAACCGCCGATTCCGACCTCTAACCTGTAACCCATACCCTTTTGTTCCCCAAACATCAAACCTGGAATCACTCCTGCAAATCAATTCCTTTCCAAGAACCGCAGAATACGTCGAGAAATTCAAATCAGTTCTTCGAGAGGGTAATTGATCGTCATCTTGGTGTAATGGTGTTTCTAATTTGACTGAATTTGAGAAAAGTATAGGATCTTTGACGTTTTTGCCAGTGAAATCCAGTATTTTGCGTAAAAGCCAATAACAGTTTGTAACCATATGACTGCTGTCCAAACAGTTGGAATCCCCATATACTGCAATTCGACTCCCTCCAACTTCTACGAGGCCAAGAATTGCTGAGTCAGCCTGCCACAACTCACACGTGTCATAATATTTTTTTTAAGAATAATGTATATCACAAAATACGAAAAATAGAAACTTGCTTATTTATTATTAGAGTAACATACACGGATGATCCCTGTGGTTAACTAAAATTATGCATTTGGTCCCTAACTTTTCAAAAGTACACGAACGGTACCTTGTGGTTTGCACATTGTAACGCATTTAGTCTCCGCTAACAAATCTAAAGGTTTCAACATGTCTAAGTTAGTAGGGCTGCAAACGAAATGACCCTGTTCGTGTTCGTTTGTTAAGGAGATGAACTTGTTCGTGTTCGTTTGTGTTTGTTTGTTAACTTTAGGCAACGAATGGAAACAAACGAACACAAACAAGCGTTCATGAACAAAATGTTTAATACATTGACACTTATTAAATATTTTATTTGTCAGAATTTTGAAGTATTTAAATAAAATATAAAAACTAAAAACACTAATGAAATATCGAACACAAACGAACACGTTACCAAACGTTCACGAACATAAATGAACAAATGCAGCCTCTGTTTATGTTCATTCATTTAACTAAACGAACGAAATTTCTCGTTCGTGTTTGTTTGTTTAATAAACGAACGAACACAAACGACCGCCGAACGGTTCACGAACTGTTCGCCGAATGTTTGGTTCGTTTGCAACCCTATAAGTTAGGGATTAAATGCGTTACAAAGTGCAAACTACAAGGACCATTCGTAAACTTTTGCCATAAGTTGGGAACTAAATGCGTTACAAAGTACAAACTACAGAGACCATTCGTGTACTTTTGAAAAGTTATGGACCAAATCCAAAAGTTTGGTCAACCACAAGACCATCAGTGTACTTTACTCTTATTATTATGGAAAGAAATAGAAAAATTATGGAAAGAAATACAAAGGCTGAGGTTAGCTTACATTGTCTTTACCGCCAGCTAGGAAACTATGTGTGGCCCCACTTTCTGAGCTGTCATAAAACGGGAAACGATGCACAAACCCACCACTCGGAAACTTAACAATATTAGTCCCGGAAGCATACTTAATCAACTCATCATTCAAACTAAAATCACCATTCAAAATCCTATCTCCAAAAGCAATACCAAATGGAGCCAAAAGATCATTCAATGCCGGAATATTAGCACCACCGGTGACCGGAGTCCACCAACTCCGTGTATTATCATCAAAAAACCTCATCTTAACCATCGTATCAACGTTATACCAATCCCCAAACACAACCAAACTCAACCCCGTGTTCACAACATCATCCCTTAACTTTTGAATCTCTTCTTCGAAATACTCGTCTTCCAGATCCACCAACATTAAAGTTCCGTATTGACGAGCGTCAAAACAAGTCAACGGTGACCCGAGTGTTTCGATATAGTATCCCGCATCTCGTAACATATTAAACATGATATGGAAATTAGTATGTAAGTGATCCCCATGCCAATCGAGAATATCGTTTCGAACATCTAACGAATCACGCGGAATGTAACCGGGTGGGTATTTGATGCTGTGAAACTGATCCCACAAAACCCTAACCGATCGTGATGGTGTCGGGATCACTCTTAATTTCAAATGTAACACACACGTACTGTGTCGAAACGAGGTTTCGCCTAAACCCGGTGGGCTGTAAACTTTAACGGTTACATTACCCTCGATTTCACCCGAAAATTGAGATCCTTCTTCTTTGATTTGCATGTGAAGCGCGAGAAAACCGGTCCACGGCCAGATGATATCCGAATACGTGAAATGGATACTCAAAAGATTACTTTCTTCATTCGACGGATGCCAAACGGGTGGACTTTCGATATAACCGATTACACCCATTCCGTTTAATATCGTCGTGTTGAATAGAACAGGCATTGCGTCTGCGTAAAGCGGTTGTTGGCAAAACGGCCATGCATATGGGCAGTCGGTGTAATCCAAAACGCTAGGGAAGATGCTGGCCCGCGGCTTGTAGCTTTTTAGTATTTCGTATGATTCCAACAGATCGACCCGACCCGCACCCTGTTCGTACATATTAGGGCCCGAAAGCTTTGCGGCCCCTTCGACTAGCGCTTGCTTCATGCTTGCCGGATTTAGAATTTGTTTTCTTTCGCTTTCGGGGATTACACTCACGAGTAGACAAACGACGCCAGCAACCACCGGACTTGCGACGCTTGTTCCTGATAAAGTTTTACAACCCGTACTGATTTTCGATCCCATAATTTCTCGCCCGTATGCAACAACGTCAGGTTTCACACGTCCGTAACTGTCAAAACAAAATCCATTACAATATAATGTTTTCAGTATTTTGTAGTGATTATTAGTTGGATATTTAACTACCCGTGAGGAATCTCCCAAGTGCTCATGCCACGTGACGAAAATGAAGCGATGTGATCGTTGTAATCTATACCGCCAACGCCAATAACATCACTTTGATCAGCGGGATTGTTCAGCGTACCATATAGAGGCCCGTCATTTCCAATTGCAGACACCATTATGATATTGCTTGCTGTCAATTCCAACACCTGGTAACATGTCAACACATGTTCGGGTCAAAACGAACCAGTTTAGAAAACGGGTCAAGAAGATTCTCACCTTCTCCACAAATGGAAGATCTAAGTAATCAGGACCGCCGATGCTCAAGTTTAGAACATCCATATTGCTTGCGATTGCATAATTAAACGCATCCAAAAACCACGACGTGTATGAAACCTGCAATAAGCTGAATAAAAACTTATTCTTTAAACAATTAAACACCTATTATTCATACATTACGGTTAAAAAGAACTACTCTAATAGTCTAATGATAACAACTAGTCATTTACGCATTGTAAAACCAAAACCGTACAATATGCATTACCTGCGCATCCGTAAACACACGAAAAGCATAGATCTCAGTATCCGGCGCAAACCCAAGGCATTCCGCGTCTTCACCAGCAATCACTCCAGCGACAAACGTACCATGTCCAAGATTATCATTTAAAGTATCTTCATTCGTCCAATTAGTACGCTCCTGAAAATGTAAAAACACGTACTTTATACTCTTTACCATATAAATCTTGCAACTTCAGACATTCAATATCAATAACAAAAACCTTAATGTTGCGGAAATGTGGATGATCCGAACGAATTCCCGTATCGAATATCGCCATCTTAACTTTCCCCCCTGTATACCCTTTGGACCAAAGTCCATCTGCCCCAAACAATGATGTAACTTGTGACTTCTGCAAACAAATAATCACACATGAAAAATCTCATTCAATCTGTTATAGGGCTGCAAACGAACCAAACGTTCGCCGAACAGTTTGTGAACCGTTCGACAGGAAGTTCGTTTGTGTTCGTTCGTTTATTAAACAAACGAACGCGAACATGATATTTCGTTCGTTTAGTTAAATGAACGAACATGAACAAAGGCCGCGTTTGTTTTTTTATGTTCGTGAACGTTTGGTAAAGCGTTCGATAGTTCATTAGTGTTTTAAGTTTTTATATTTTATTTAAATACTTCAAAATTCCGACAAATAAAATATTTAATAATTCTCAGTGCTTTGTATATTATGTTCGTGAATGCTTGTTTGTGTTCGTTTGTTTCTAGTTGTGTTCATGAACATTAGTTCGTGCTCATTTGTGTTCATCAACGTTCGTTACCTAAAATTAACAAACAAACACAAATGAACACTAACATAAAATCTTGTTTGGTAAGTGTTCATGAACAGTTCGTGAACACATTCGTATGCAGCTCTAAATTCTGTTACCACTAACAATTAACAAACAAAACTATAATACAAATAACAATTTACATGTGATAAAAGTTCTCTTCTCCATTCAACTGTCTGATTATCCTCAAACGACATGGAAGTAAAGATCTTCCCAGGGCGCTTCTTCGCATCCGAAAACGCGCCAATTCGCTCAAACACCTTCTCATTTCCACCTAACAAGTTCCTCAACTGATAACTCGAATCAACTGTAACATCCTTAACCATCTCCAGCCGTTCAAACTCTTCAACAACCGAATCAACCGCCTCATCATCCACCGATACAACACCAAAATCCGTCGGAAACCTAGAAGCAGCATTATTTCTATCAACCCATTCCCAATTTGAAGAAGCGTTGAATTTCTTCTTCGTGTTATGTTCGAGATACTTCTTGTGGTGGTGTGCGTGCTTGTAATTGGTGAATCTGACTATGTAATTTGTTCGAGGTGATTTGGGGGTTAGGGTTAGGGTTTGAGGGGATTTGGTGAAGTGAAAGAGGGAGATTGAGATTGAGATTGAGATGAAGAGGATGATGATGGATATTTTGAAGAGATTGTGAGTGTTTGAATTCATGGTAGTCGTGCTGCCGGAGATTGATTGAAGTTGTCGGAACGATCACTCATCGGAATCGGAATCGGAAAGTGAGATTGGTTTGGGGTTTCCAGATGGATCTCTGATTCATAGATTTTCTTGAAGATATTAAATGATGAAAGTATGAAAAAATATAAATATAAATGATGTTAGGCTGCACGGTATGGAAGGTGAGGACGGTCCGTCCTCCAGCGACGTCGGCGTCGACCCCATCCCGCCCCCCCCCCCCCCCCTCCTCCATCCCGTCCCGTCTTCAACGTCGAAGATCGGACGTTCACGACGATCCTCTAGGTGGGCCCCTTTGTTTCTTTGTTTGTGTTATTTGACTTGTACATTAGGCTTCAATACTTGTACATAGGCATAGAAATAAAAAAAAAATGGTGGGGTAGGATCATCATCCCATACCCTCTAGTGACCATCCTTGGGAGGACTATGACGTGGCGCCTACGTGACGGATGGTCCTCCAAGGATGGAATGTCATCATACCCTCTAGCCTTATAAATGTTAAAAGGTATGTTTACTAGTGTTTGTTGATTTACAACTATATGAATGATGTTATAAATGTTCAAAGGTATGTTTATAAATGTTTGTTGATTTACAACTAGATTTTCAAATACGTATAAGTACGTATCTAGTGGTCTAGTGATATCGTGTTTACTTCTTAGACTATAGGGTATGGGGATGGTGGTTCGTATGGTTTAATTTATGGCAACAATGACCCTCTTTCAATTAATTACGGGATTTTGATTTTTTTTTTTGTAGGATAGTGGATGATAGTGAGGGTCATGGTGTACATCATATACAAGGTGGTGGATTAGGTTGATGAATGAGGGTGGGATGACGTAATGTTGATGTGGAGGTGGAGGTGGTGGTGATCATTTGGGTCGTGAGTCATGACCACATCACATAGCTTTAGCAAAAAGTTGTGGGTTCAAGGCATTGCAAGTTTAATTTTAACTGTAAATAATTATTGTTAGAAAATCAACTAAGTAAATTCACAACAATGGCGAACATGTGTTCTTGTGGTGGGATACAAATAGAGAATATAACTCGCCTTTTGTGGCTATATACTGGATTTAGAGCGACCACCCACGGATTATGACGTTTGGAGAGGTTTAAGATGTTCGAATGAATAGATTGAATTACCAACATGGGGAAAACATAATTCTAAAGGTGATGTATACCAACGACAACAAGAGACGAGCGTAGCTAACACCAAGAAACTTTAAGCAGAGTATCAACGACAATGGTTGATATTCAACGGAAAAATGAAAGAAATAATCAAAAGGTTAGATTCTTATTATTCTCAACCATCAAAAGTTGTAACCACCAGTAGGGTGTTTGATGAAATGCCTAAAAAGCTTGGGGATGTGATTCAAGAATCATCTGATATTTAATTCAAAACAAAGTGAAGAAGACAATGAAAATAATCAAGTTCGTAACTTTTTTTTTAATGATACATCTATAGTTAGATGAAAACAATAGACAACGAAGAATACATTTCTCCCTGAGCTTTTGTATGCATATGATGTTGAAAAAATTGATGAGGAGATAAGGAACAAAAAAAAATTAGCTCATGTGATGTAACATATAGAAATCAATAAAAAATAGTAGGCCTGTAAACGAACCGAACGTTCATGAACTGTTCATGAACTTGTTCGGCGGGAAGTTCGTTTATGTTCGTTTATTTAATAAACGAATGAACACGAACAAAAAAAAAATTGTTCGTTTAATTAAATGAACGAACATGAACACACCTTCTGTTCGTTCATTTATGTTCGTGAACATTCTTTTATGTTCGTTCATTTATGTTCGTGAACGTTCGTTTAAATTTTAATAAATACATAAATAGTTATAAAATAGTTATATTTATATAAATATTAGGTTTTCTAACTACTTATATAAATATAACTAATTAGTATATCTATGAACCCTTATTTAGATGTTTTTCGGATGAAATTTAATATATTAGACTTGTTTCTTCAATCATGTTAATGTATGTTAATTCAAATATGTTCAGTTAATTTTTTTTATGTTCGTTTATGTTCGTTTAGGCTTTAAACGAACACGAACATGCCCGATTTCTTAATGAACGAACACGAAAAAAAAATGTGTTCGATTATATGTTCGTGTTCGTGTTCGGTTAAAGTTAAATGAACGAACACGAACATGCCTATGTTCGTGTTCGTTCGGTTCGTTTACAGGTCTAAAAAATAGAGATGAAGTCAAATATAGCTCGTGCAAGGTTACAATTGAGTTTCATGTTATACATTTTTGACAAATTTGGTGAGTATGTTAAAGTCGTGGGTTCAGCTGAAGAACTTTGTTCATGGAAATACAATAAACGATTGATTTGGGTCGATGTCGGTTGGGTTTGTAATCTAAATGCAAGGGATATGATATTATGGAGTTCAAATTTGTTGTAAAACTAGAAGAAAAACAGGGTTTTTGAAGTTGGCCTGAACACTAAGATGCAGTTTGTTTTATAAAAGTTAAAATGTCTGTAGTCTGCGCAGCCCATCTGCAGATATATGTAGAAGAAGAGGTCGGCCAAACCTCTATAGTCTGCAAGAAGAAGGCCGTTTATTTTTTAACGTATTTAGACTTCTAAATTAAATTGGCGGTGGTGTACGGACGATGGTGGTGGTGGGTGACGGTGTTTAACTTTCTGCAGACCTTAAAAGATCTTAAAAGTGGTTGGGTCAAGTTTGCACCAAAAAGAGCTCGCGCAAACGTTTTTTAACAAAACGTTTTCGGAAAAACAAACAGTTTGCAACTGGCAATGTCTGTGTGCGGTCTGTGCGGCGCAGACAAAAAAACCTGCACAAATTTTTTTTAGAAAAACGAACATCACCTAACAAGGGAGTCACATGTACCCTGTCACGGCCCCCGGCCCGGTTTTACCCGGTCCAGAAGCCGCGGGACAGAAACCCGTGGTATTGGTGGTTAATTTGGCAGCGGAATTATTAACATGATCTTTTAAAACTGAAAATGCCCAATTATTTTATTTCACAATTTGGAGCAATAATATACAATAAATGAATTTCACGGGGAAATTCCCTGTTTACACAAAAACATGTTTATTCATTTTACTGATCCATTCTTATCATAGGTGGGTATGGTGCAGGTTCAAGATCAAACTGGGGAAAATAAACATTAGGATTAGAGTAAATTGCGATTTTGGTCCCTGTGGTTTATTACCAATTGCAATATTTTACAATTTTGAAAAGTATTGCAATTTTGGTACAAGTGTTTTCATTTCATTGCAATTCCAATCCACAATGCTAACTCCATCCATAACATAGTTAAAACAAGTCACATGACTATCATGTGCAGGGGCATTATCGTAAATAACCATAAAAATGAAAGAAACAAATAGAACAAAAATCATCTTTTTGCTTCATAAGACGTGTTTCTCAGTGAGTGATATTGGGCTCGGGTTTCCATGAGCGACACAAATCTCCATTTTTCTTCAAAATCGGATGTTGTTCTTGATCATAACTGGGTGTTTCGAAAGCATAATGAACCATTCAAACTCAGTGATGTGTATGGTATGTCTTACAACCTCTAAATACCCATTAACTTGGAATGATCTATTAAATTGTTTTGAATTTGTTATAAACTTCATTGAATGGGTCAATACATTGAAGTTGCAGTGAACAAACCCGCACTTTTTTGATGATAAAAAGCTGCGTTTTTTGGGTTTTTTTGGCTGAAAAAAACCTGCAGTGTTTTAGGCGTTTTTTGCTGAACAAACGCCACTTTTTTGATGATAAAAAGATGCGTTTTTTGGGTTTTTTTGGCTGAAAAAAACCTGCAGTGTTTTTGGCGTTTTTTGCTGAACAAACGCCACTTTTTTATGATAAAAAGCTGCGTTTTTTTGGCTGAAAAAAAAACCTACATTGTTTTAGGCGTTTCTTGCTGAACAAACGACACTTTTTTGATGATAAAAAACTGCATTTTTTGGGGTTTTTTGGCTGAAAAAAACCTGCAGTGTTTTAGGCGTTTTTTGCTGAACAAACGGCACTTTTTTGATGATAAAAAGCTGCGTTTTTTTGGCTGAAAAAACCTGCAGTGTTTTAGGCGTTTTTTGCTGAACAAACGGCACTTTTTTTATGATAAAAAGCTGCGTTTTTTGGCTGAAAAAAACCTGCAGTGTTTTTTGCTAAACAAACGGCACTTTTTTGATGATAAAAAGCTGCATTTTTTTGGGGTTTTTTGGCTGAAAAAAAAACTGCAGTTTTTAGGCGTTTTTTGCTGAACAAAGGGCATTTTTTGATGATAAAAAGCTGCGTTTTTTGCTGAACAAACGGCACTTCAACAAGGTATACGCTTTACATAATCTAGTTGTAAGATTACCCAAACCGACCCATATCCATTCAATACCCTTAATAACCAAACAACGGCATCTAACAATTTACATCAGTAGAAGTTATGTGCATAAAAACCAAACAATTGCATATTGACTTAATAAAATAGTCAAAATTAGGGGAAATTTACTTCATAATATAGATAGATATAACTAATACAAGTACAATTTCAACGATCAGTACAAAAACGACCTTCACAAATTCTTAGGTCAATTAAACAAGATATACATAATGAAGAACAACCAACTGACACCTAACACAATCTTCAACCTCTTGTTCTGGATTCTTGAGTTTCTTATCAGATCTTCATGATGGTTTTTGTTTTGCAATAGTCCACGTATGATGTTCTGAGCTCTGAATCACAATGGAGGATCAAGCCAACGAACAAAGCCACAGTTATTCCCTACTCTGTCAGAGCAAAAGAATCGCCTTCCGGGATTTTGTTCAGTCCATGATGTTTTGATGATTGTTGGTGATCCACAAGCACATAGAACCATTGTTGTTGGAGGTGTCTTTCTTGCTTAGCAGGTGTTACAAATTAGGGTTTGGGATGTGAAGAAGAAAGAAACAGATGTTAAGTTCTATTTGTTTCTTTCATTTTTATGGTTATTTACAATAATACCCCTGCACATGATAGTCATGTGACTTGTTTTAACTATGTTATGGATGGAGTTAGCATTGTGGATTGGAATTGCAATGAAATGAAAACACTTGTACCAAAATTGCAATACTTTTCAATATTGTAAAATATTGCAATTGGTAATAAACCACAGGGACCAAAATCGCAATTTACTCTTAGGATTATTCATGAAATTCTGAAATTCTGAAATTGCCAGTTACTCGTCCACCATTCCTCCAATTCTCCGGGTAGAAGTTGGTGGTTGACAATATGGTCCGGAATTGCAGGTTCCAAATTAATTGGAAGTTGTGATTGGGCTGGGAAATTGAAAAGGTTTTCATTAGCAGGTCCGATGAGGTCACAATTTGCAAGTTTTCGATCAAGCTCTTCCCACGGGGGCATTTCCTGGGCTTGACCGAAGCTTTCTCCTACTTCCTTTCCTTTCCCTTTATCTTTTGGATCCTCTGTCTTTTTCACCTTTTGTGTGGGTGGCTTCTTCCTTCGACCGCGTTTCCAATCCAGGATTCCTCTTTTCTTCTTAGGCGTGGGTTTCTCCTGGGGCTGGGCCTGGAACACTGGTGGTTCTTCAGTATCCGCTTGATAGCCAGATTGGATTCCTGTTGTATCCATATCGGTGGCATGGATGGTAAAATTTCGGAGTGCCTCTGACAGTTCATTCATGCTGACAGCACATATGAAGAAACACACAAATTTAAGTTAAAATTTTATTAAATTAAATTTTCACAGAATCACAGAATGGTAATTTTGAAAATTAAGTATTTCGAAATACTTACTTGGCTTAGATCAGTGGCTCTGATACCACCTTTTCTGTCACGGCCCCCAGCCCGGTTTTACCCGGTCCAGAAGCCGCGAGACAGAAACCTGTGGTATTGGTGGTTAATTTGGCAGCGGAATTATTAACTGGATCTTTTAAAACTGAAAATGCCCAATTATTTTATTTCACAATTTGGAGCAACCCCCGTAATATACAATAAAGGAATTTCACAGGGAAATTCCATGTTTACACAAAAACATGTTTATTCATTTTACTGAGCCATTCTTATCCAAGCTGGGAGTGCTACGCGACACTTTTCCTGGTTCACAGTAAATCACCAGAAACATGTTTAAAAAGATTTTATCAGCGGGGAAATACTGCGAGTCATTCAATTTGAACAAAATGACACATTGTTACAATTTACAGCATTAAGGGTTTTTATATTTGCCCCTATCTTATAATTAGCTGCTTCAGTTGTCACTCGACCGGATCTATGACTATGGACATATCACTAATTAGGCTTGCCCACCTAAAGTGATAAATCGTAAGTAGTAATGTGCACAAAACCCCCACTTACTGCCAGTAATTAAAGATTAGCAAAGACTTAATCACCGCAAAGTATAACTGGAAAACATTTAAGGTTTTATAAAGCAATTTTGATAAAAACAGAATGACTCACATTGCAAGTTTAGACGAGCAGAGTAAGCCTACTGGTTAAGCCTGGTAACCTAGTTTAATAACAATGCACACGAAACTAGATCAGTAACTTAATACAACATTTACGATAAATTCACGAAATAAAAACCCTCACGACGAATGACAAAGTTTTTAGAGAAATTTTTCGAGTGCAGATGAAAGCCCCATGCACGTCCAATTTAGAGCAAATTTTTTAGTCTCTCGCGGCCTGCGTAAACCTTAAGGGAATCTTACGCGGCCAGCGAAGGCCACCCTAGCTACGGCTAGGGCTGCCGTGTCATGCCGTAGGTCTGCCACGTGGCATAAAGCTTATCCGTCGCATCCACCAGCTGTCGCACCCCGCGTAACCTTCCCTTAAGGCTTACGCGGCCCGCGAGCGACCAGAAAAATTGAATTTCTTGGTTTTTTTTATGAGGATTAGGGTTTTAGGGGTGGTCCGGGTTTCCATTTACGGGTCGTTTTGGGACATTTTTGCAGTTCCTTACATACCCAAACATGTTAGGGACTTGGAATGGTTTTAAGCCAATAACACATCATGCATTAGTTATGGCTTTTGAGCAAGTTACAGCATTTTATATACAATACAATATACTCGTCTTTATAATTTAATGAAAAAAGGGTAACAAAGCACTCGGATATGACAAGTATGAGGAGCAGTCCATTGTTACTCGAGAGCATCAATTGATGTGTTCCTTACCTCATGATTAGCCAATTTATGAAACACCAGCCAGTTTCTCTGTATGGGCGAATACCATTGAGTGGGCTTGATCTTGTAACCTATGCTAGTGTTGTTGACAATTATGTAACATGTAATAGAAAAATAAGAGATGAATCTAACTAATACCTGTGTAACACCTCGTAAAATCATGCTCAATAAAATAAAGACACGTGTCATTGAAGGTAACGTATTATAAACCCGGATTAATTGAAAGATGTATGGTAGGATTAAAAAGGGTCAACATGTTAATTAATACCTCTGAGTGACCTATTTATAAATCCCCAAACCTTAATGTTTTATAAACATCTATATTCAAATATGGTTATCCTTGGTGGTACATAATTCAAGTTTACATAGATCCTAGGAGTTTTACGACAAATCCTAAATTGAAGACCTTCATCAATAAAGTCTAAAACATGTAAGAGCATGACAACACTCTCAAGGACATGCAAGGTTTGATTCCATGGTCCCCTCCTGCTGATAAGGCATAAGATTCGAAATTAGCAATGTAGAAGCTATGGAACCTGTTTTATCACTCATATAACTTGGTAATTAATGTAAGAACATGTCTAAACATGTTCAACCCGACAATTTTCAGTTTAAGCTCGGTTCGGAACCGAAAGTCGCGAAAGTAGACTTTTGCTTTGACTTTCAGTTCTGACCCAATGTAGCATGTTTTAGAATTGCCTTAGAGCTTTATTAGGACCAGGTTACATGTTAGTATAACCCTCTGTGATTATACAACTTGGTTCATTGGTTATTCGATTCATATGCATGTTTCCGTTATATGCCTAAATGTTGACCATAATGCCCATTTGACCTTAAAACAAGAATTTTGAAAATGTGATACGGTATTATAATAATACCGCTTGGTCGGGTGTGTAGTCATTTAAATCGGATTGTGATTAATGTATTTACATAACTCGTTTTAATCTGTATTATTTGGTGTATGGCCTTTGGGGGTTAAATGACCATGTCCCGGATATCCTTGGCATCATTCAAAGAAATGGACACGACCTAAGCATGGGGTGTAAGCATACACCTGACAGTTGCATTATGTAAAAACTGGTAATCCACTTAAAGGAATCAACCTTGTGGGCATTATACATGTGGCGTGTCAGTTAATCTTGTCCGGCTCTTCTAACCGGCCCTGACGGACGACAAATAAGTAAAACTGTATACAAGATTATTTTTAAATGATTGTCCCAAGTTATAAAAGATATTTTGTGCCTTGTGCATTCAAACTAATTTTCTTAAACTCTTTTCAAAATGAGTCAGTTAATTGTATTTACCAGTGTAAACTGACGTATTTTCCAAAAAGGCTAAGTGCAGGTACTAGACGAAATAGGCTGGCTACTCCTGGCATCATTAATCATGTTTTGCAAGCTCTAGATGTTAAAGTCTGTTGAACAATGATCTTTTTATCTTTTGATCCGCCTGTGGATCCTTTACAGTCTGTTTGTAATACTTTGATATTACTTTTTATTCGGTTTGTAATGTGATTCATCTTTTGCTTCCGCTGTGCATTTAAATTGTGTTGTTTGACTATGATGATATCAATTACGTCACGATACTCCCCACCGGGCCCACCAGTAATACGTGGAAATTCGGGGTGTGACAGGTTGGTATCAGAGCCAACATTGAGTGAATTAAACACTAGCCTTTTTGTGTTTAATCTCAATGACACAGTTTGCACATTCCTCGACTTCCGAGTCTAGACAAAGAACTTAGGATTAATCCAAATTTGTTTTATTTTAATTTTGTCCTTTATATTTTCTTGTTGTACCTTTTGTTTGTTTTGACAGGTTCAAAAAGATGCCACCAAGGATGAGAGGGAGAGGAAGAGGCAAGGGGCCACTCGTTGCCCCTAATGATCATGAGGCCGGACCTTCGCACCGGCGAACACCATCTGATTCTCTAAGTCGAAGTCCTCAGGAAAACTGGAGGACCCATATAGAACCAGTGAGGCATTCAGTCTCGCTGAGCTCCTCGCCCTCATACCTAAACTCTTACGGGCCTTAGTCGGAAAATGAGCCCCATAACTCACACCATTCTTTCATACCCCTGTAAAGCCACAACTCACCCTTCAACGACCCAACGCCCTATTTTCAGAGCCGGTTCAACCCGGGAAACCTGATTAATGAACCAATGGGTTATAACCCGTTGGGACCAGAAGACCACTTCTCCATGGATATGGACGAAGATCCGGAGCCTGCCCAACCGCCAACCGGAACGCCTACTCACCCCATCGAGATTTCGGATGGGTCACCCTTTGTGGGATCACCTTATAACGGTCCCGATAGCTATGAGGCGAGGTTTAACCAGATCGACTGGGTGTTTACTCCCAGTTACCACAACTCACCGCAGCAGCAGCAGCCCCAACAGGATCCCTCCGAGGATTCCCGTTTTTTAGCGGTCACTCCGCCACCACCAGTGCAACAACAGCCTCCGGAGCCACCGAGGCGTAGGAGATCAACCGCACGGATGTCCGTGCGAGGGGGAGTCTGAATCAACACTCTTCAACCATCTAGTGGCAGTCATTATCCGCCTTTATACGAAGACCCACAGATGGGTGGGCCTTCGAACCCTGTTTCTGAGGTGCAGTCGGCGCCGGTCGCACCACCACCAGTGGGTTATAACAACCCAATTCCTACATACGCCGGTTCAGCGGCGTACAACCCATTTGAACAGCCAGCCCACACCAACTACAACTATGCTGAAGTTGACCCATACCTCTTGGCGGCAAACTACAATGCTCTTCATCCCGAGGGGCCCTTTGGAATCCCATATCAGACTGGATATCCACCCTATGGGTATCAACAACCGCCACCTCCTCAACCTCCGCAGTATCAGCAGCCCCCGCAGCCGCCAGTGATATCGCCACCGCAGCATCAGGAGATTCTTCAAAGGTTGAGTCAGGTGGAGGACGAGGTTCGGGAAGAGCGTAGGCAAAACCGAGGAATTTTCAAGGGTCTGGCGAGCTTAATCAAGGGGAAGACCAAAAAGGGTCATTAAATCCTTTATTTGTTTATTTGTATTTCTTTAATGTTTAATCAGTCCCTGCGTGGACATCTGTTTCTGTAATCAGTCCCTGCGAGGACTTGTATTTCCTGCTAGCCCCTGCGTGGGCATGTCTTTTCTGTCTAGCCCCTGCGAGGGCAAGTATTTCTGTTAAGTCCCGTTTAGGGCAAAATGTACTTTTTAATTATTAATGGCATGTTAATCATTAAAAATTTCATTTTTATCATTATATGCATAAATGTTAAATGTATGAAATAAATAGATAAATAAAATTCAAAATATGTTATTCCTTTTACAAGGTCTGCCTTTAAATATTAAATAAGAATCTTAAAAGGTATAACTTAGCCTGCATGTCATTATAAGACCTGACCATGATGGTAAAACTTGTTTAAAAAGAGATTCAAATCCTTGTTAACATCTGAAAACATGTTAACATTCCTGGCTACGTGATTCGTAAAATCACATGTGTCATCCTTACATTGGATTATTCAAAATCCTTCTTTATTATTTAAACATCCATTGGTGATGTAGGGCCTACGAGCCATAATTATTGTCATATAAGACAAAAGACAGTTGTAGCCTATAACTCCCTGTCAATAAAGGTAATGAACTATGATTCAAACCTTAGTACCTCGATCATATAAGATCTTAACTTATAATTTAAAAGTGTCCATGTGACTTGGCCTTTTTGTGCCATTATTATATTTAATGATAACTAAGGGTTATTAATGAAAAATCCTGAATGAAATACTTAATAAATTAGCTAATATGGTTCTTTAAGGCCATGGTTAATAAATTAATAAGATGACAAATCTATTATAAACTTCTAAGAAGTCATTGTCATCATTTTATGTAGCAAGCAAGCTACATGGCTGAGTCTGAAGAAGTCAACAGTCATCCAAGGGAAAATCATGATACCACCAGGATCAACGTAACTGGTGCGGAACTTCAAGCGCTGATTGATAATGCTGTTACCAAGGCCATAGATAGGCAGTTTAATGAGTCAAGCGGTACTCGAAGTAGGACCTTATCAGTACCCCATTCTAAACCTAAGACTCACTCTGCGGCTCATAGTAAACCACCCTCCAAACATGATGGATCAAGGAGGAATGACGATCATCACTCCTCAAATCAGCATAGTGTTCCGTCGAAGAAGATTGAGCTCAAACGAGAACCACGTGGTAAGTCCTGTACCTACAAATATTTCGTCTCCTGTAAGCCCAGGGATTTCACTGGGGAGAAAGGGGCTGTGGATTGCATGACATGGTTGGACGAAATGGATACCGTGGTTGACATCAGTGGTTGCGCTGATAGGGATGTTATGAAGTATGTGTCTCAGTCATTTAAAGGAGAAGTACTAGCCTGGTGGAGGCAATGTTTTAAAAACCGGACCGGGCCGGCCGGTCGGACCAGTCCGACCGGGACCCGTCACCTTCTCCGGGCCGGTTCAGCCCCAAAACCGCTATCAACATCGAGCCGCCGATCGGGCCGGTAGCCGGCGGTCGGGCCGGCGGGTCTGCACTGTCATCGGGCCGGTTGTTTTTTTTTTTTTTAAATAATGCCATTTATCAGAAAACCTAATCTAAACTCCAAAGAAAACAAACACGCCTCCATCCTGGTTCGGTTCGCTGTGCTCTCTTCCTGTCTTCTCTGCTCATTGTTCAAGTGCATCTTCTCCATCTTCAATTCAAGTTTAAACTTTCAGGTTTGAATGTTTGATTTACATTCATCTTCATCTTCAGTTTAAACTTTGGGTGTTATATGTGAGGTGGGGATGGTGGTGATGTGCGGGTGTGTGTGGGGGGATGGTGGTGGTGCGGTGGGGATGGTGGTGGTGCGGTAAGGATGGTGATGGTGGTGCTGTGTTGTGAAGATGGAGAGAAAGAAAGAAAAACACAGCAGGTGTGTTTTGTGTGTGTACTTGTGTGGTTAGTGTGTGTAAGGAGAAAAAAGAAACTTTATAACCTAACCTCTCTCGTGAATGAAAAAAGGCATGGCATTTCCCATAAAGTTTTTAAGTTCCCAATGTATAATCAATAAAAAGTCCAGCTAATATTTCTAAAACAAGTTATACATTTAAATATTTCAGTCATTTATATCTAATGTGAATCCGGTTCTTAAATCCGGTCGAACCGGTCGGACCGGTCCGACCTTCGACCCCGTAAGGCGACCGGGTCGACCTCCGGTCCGGTTCTGAAAACATTGGGTGGAGGTCTTTAATCCAGGCTACTGGGAAGATTCCATTGTACAATCTGTCTTGGGATCAGTTTGTTGCGCTCATCAAAGAGAATTACTGCCATCAGCATGAGGTTGAAAAGATTGAGTCAGACTTCTTATATCTGGTGATGAAAAACCTAGACTGTCAGGCTTACCTTACTAGCTTTAATACCATGTCGCGACTGGTTCCATATTTGGTAACACCGGAACCCAAGCGAATTGCTCGTTTCATTGGGGGTTTAGCCCCGGAGATCAAAGCCATTGTAAAGGCATCCCGACTTGCTACTTTTAGGTCGGCAGCTGATCTATCTTTATCCCTTACTTTGGATGCGGTCAGGCTGAGATCGCTTAAGAACTCGGATGAAAGCAAGAGAAAACATGAGGATGATAACTCACGACGGTCTGAGAAGAAGCATAAGGGAAACACAGACCACAAGAAGAAGTTTGGGTCTGGCAAGGGTAGTCAACAAACAGATGAGAAGCCAAAGTGCAAAACCTGCCAGAAACGTCACTTTGGAAAATGCAGGTTCGAATCCAAGTCTCAGTCAAAACCATTTGCATGTGGGTTATGCAAATCCAAAGAGCACAAGACGATAGAGTGCAAGAAGATAAAGGATGCAACATGCTATAACTGTAACGAGAAGGGGCACATCAAGTCCAACTGCCCTAAGTATGCCAAAAAACCTGAAGAAGTCAAAAAGACCAATGCAAGGGTCTTTTGAATGGATGCACGAGAAGTCGTTCAGGATGATAATGTCATAACAGGTACCTTCCTTTTAAATGACGTTTATGCAAGGGTATTATTTGATTCGGGTGCGGATAAGTCATTTGTATATGATAAGTTTTGTAAGTTGTTGAATTTACCTGTTAAAACCCTAAGCGTGAAATATGAGGTAGAATTAGCCGATGGTACCATAGAAACCGCATCAACCGTGTTAGATGGATGTTTCATATCCATTAGGAACCACTCTTTTCCGTTATCCTTACTTCCTTTGAAGTTAGCTGGTTTCGACATAGTAATAGGCATGGATTGGTTATCTTATAGTGATAAGAAACAAGTGGTGATCAAGACTCCGTATGGTGAACCACTTACCATACAGGGAGATACTCAGTATGGGTTGCCTAAGCAAGTGTATGTGCTTAAGGCGTCAAGGTGTATGAAGAAAGGTTGTGTCATTTACATGGCACAAGTAACTATCGATGAACCAAAACCCAAGATTGAAGACATCCCTGTCATTTCTGAATATCCAGAAGTATTCCCTGAAAAACTACCTGGTTTACCGCCAGATAGGCAAGTGGAGTTCAGAATCGACATTATACCTGGAGCAGCACCTGTTGCAAGAGCACCTTACCGCTTAGCCCCAACTGAGATGAAAGAGTTGAGAACTCAGTTGGATGATTTGTTGGCAAAAGGATTTATTAGGCCTAGCTCATCTCCTTGGGGAGCACCAATTCTGTTTGTTAAGAAGAAAGATGGATCAATTCGGTTGTGCATTGATTATCGTGAGCTAAACAAGGTCACTATCAAGAATAGATATCCATTGCCCAGGATCGATGATCTGTTCGATCAATTACAAGGGGCAAGTTACTTCTCCAAGATTGATTTAAGGTCTGGTTACCATCAGCTGAAGGTTAGAGATGAAGATATACACAAGACTGCATTTAGGACTCGTTATGGTCATTACGAGTTCTTAGTGATGCCTTTTGGGCTCACTAATGCACCAGCAGCGTTCATGGATCTCATGAATCGCGTTTGCAAACCCTACTTGGACAAGTTTGTCATTGTCTTCATTGATGACATTCTTATTTATTCAAAGAATCAGGCTAACCATGAGAAGCACCTTCGGTGTATTCTTTCACTGCTTCAACAAGAGAAACTCTATGCCAAGTTTTTGAAATGTGAATTTTGGCTTCGTGAAGTCCAGTTCCTTGGACATGTGGTTAGTGAGCGTGGTATCCATGTGGATCCCGCTAAGATTGAAGCTGTCATGAATTGGCAAGAGCCGAAGACGCCCACGGAGATTCGTAGCTTTTTGGGACTGGCAGGATATTACAGACGTTTTATTGAAAATTTCTCAAGGATTGCAGCACCCGTAACTTCGTTAACTAGAAAGAATATTAAGTTTGATTGGGGTCCTAAGCAACAAGAATCGTTTGATATACTTAAGCAGAAACTGAGCAATGCTCCCGTGTTGACATTGCCTGATGGAATAGAAGAATTTGTAGTATACTGCGACGCATCACACACTGGTATGGGGTGTGTGCTCATGCAGAAAGGCAAGGTTATTGCCTATGCTTCCCGACAACTAAAAGTGAATGAGAAGAATTACACCACCCACGACTTGGAGCTGGGTGTCGTAGTATTTGCACTAAAGCTATGGAGGCATTACTTGTATGGTACCAAGTGTGTGATCTATTCTGATCACAAGAGCCTTCAACATTTGTTTAATAAGAAGGATCTGAACATGAGGCAGCGACGATGGATGGAGACTTTGAATGACTATGATTGTGAAATCAGATACCATCCAGGCAAGGCAAATGTGGTTGCCGATGCCTTAAGTAGGAAGGAAAGGGTTAAACCCATAAGAATCAATGCAAAGAGCATTGAATTAAAGAACAGTTTGAATGAAAGATTGTTAGCCGCTCAGAAGAAAGCCGTATTGGAAGCTAACTATCCTAATGAGAAGTTGGGGGTAACTGCTGAGCAGTTATCTTTTGGCAAGGATGGAATCCTAAGATTAAATGGACGAATATGGGTTCCAATCTATGGAGGACTACGGGATGTTATCATCCAAGAAGCCCACAGTTCTAAGTATTCCGTTCATCCTGCAAGTGACAAGATGTACCAGGATTTGAAGGCAAATTACTAGTGGATAGGCTTGAAGAAGTCTATAGCCACTTATGTGGCCAAATGTCTGACGTGTGCTCAAGTTAAGGCAGAACATCAGAAGCCGTCAGGTTTGCTACAACAACCTGAACTTCCCACCTGGAAATGGAAAATGGTGACTATGGATTTTATCACCAAGTTACCAAAGACTAAACGAGGGAATGATACAATTTGGGTGATAGTTGATAGACTGACTAAGTCAGCCCACTTCCTGCCTATTAAGGAAACACACAGCTCAGATAAGTTAGCTCAGCTGTACGTGGACGAGATTGTATCTCTCCACGGAGTGCCAGTGTCTATCATCTCTGATAGGGATACAAGGTATACATCGCATTTCTGGAAAAGTTTCCAACAATCCCTAGGTACTCAATTAAATTTCAGCATAGCATATCAACCTCAAACGGATGGTCAAAGTGAACGTACTATACAGACACTCGAGGATATGCTATGAGCTTGTGTTATTGATTTGGGTGGAAGTTGGGATGATTATCTTCCATTGATCAAATTTTCATATAATAATAGCTATCATTCCAGTATTCAAGCTGCACCATTTGAAGCTTTATATGGAAGAAAGTGCAGAACGCCCGTTTGTTGGGCAGAAGTTGGAGATGTCCAACTAACAGGACCCGATATAGTCCTGGAGACGACATATAAGATAGTACAGATACGAGATCGTCTCAAAGCTACCAGGGATAGGCAGAAAAGTTACGCAGATTTAAGGCGTAAACCTCTAAAGTTCGAGGTAGGGGACAAGGTTCTACTTAAAGTATCACCCTGGAAGGGAGTGATGCGATTTGGTAAGAAAGGTAAGTTAAGCCCAAGGTATATAGGACCATTCGATATTATCTAATGTGTCAGAACAGTGGCTTATAAGTTAAATTTTCCTGAAGAGCTCAGTGGTATTCATAATGTATTCCACATCTGCAATCTGAAGAAATGTCTAGCTGATGAATCACTAGTCAAACCACATACGGATGTGCATATAGATGAGAGCCTGAAATTTGTGGAAAAACCTTTGTCGATTGAGGATCGACAGGTTAAGAAGCTTCGAAGGAAGCATGTACCGATTGTAAAGGTTAAATGGGATGCCCGTAGAGGTCCCGAGTACACATGGGAGGTAGAATCCGCAATGAAAGAAAAGTACCCTCGTTTATTTCAATAAATCTCGAGGTCGAGATTTCTTTTAAGGGGGTGAGGATGTAACACCTCGTAAATCATGCCCAATAAAATAAAGACACGTGTCATGGAAGGTAACGTATTATAAACCCGGATCAATTGAAAGATGTATGATAGGATTAAAAAGGGTTAACATGTTAATTAATACCTCTGAGTGACCTATTTATAAATCCCAAACCTTAATGTTTTATAAAAATCTATATTCAAATCTGGTTATCCTTGGTGGTACATAATTCAAGTTTACATAGATCCAAGGAGTTTTACGACAAATCCTAAATTGAAGACCGTCATCAATAAAGTCTAAAACATGTAAGAGCATGACAACACTCTCAAGGACATGCAAGGTCTGATTCCATGGTCCCCTCCTGCTGATAAGGCATAAGATTCGAAATTGTAAAGGATGCATGGTCAAAGTTTAAAAGTTTGCAAGTGTCCTTAACTTCCTAGTTTCAGTTTTAGTTAGCTTAATAACCATAAGGCAAACTTATCGTAATTAAGGTTTGACTTCGTAATTAATCACTAATGGTCCAGTCATTAGTTAAATTAAAAGTAGTTATAAGTTGGTAATTATGTAGGTAATAAACCCTTAAAAGTGCACCCTCTGATTCCCACTCTAACTAGGTCAAGCTCTTCCCACGGGGGCATTTCCTGGGCTTGACCGGAGCTTTCTCCTACTTCCTTTCCTTTCCCTTTATCTTTTGGATCCTCTGTCTTTTTCACCTTTTGTGTGGGTGGCTTCTTCCTTCGACCGCGTTTCCAATCCAGGATTTTTCTTCTCTTCTTAGGCTTGGGTTTCCCCAGGGGCTGGCCCAGGAACACTGGTGGTTCTTCAGTATCCGCTTGATAGCCAGATTGGATTCCTGTTGTATCCATATCGGTGGCATGGATGGTAAAATTTCGGAGTGCCTCTGACAGTTCATTCATGCTGATAGCACATATGAAGAAACACACAAATTTAAGTTAAAATTTTATTAAATTAAATTTTCACAGAATCACATAATGGCAATTTTGAAAATTAAGTATTTCTAAATACTTACTTGGCTTAGATCAGTGGCTCTGATACCACATTTTTCTATCACGGCCCCCAGCCCGGTTTTACCCGGTCCAGAAGCCGCGAGACAGAAACCAGTGGTATTGGTGGTTAATTTGGCAGCGGAATTATTAACAGGATCTTTTTAAACTGAAAATGCCCAATTATTTTATTTCACAATTTGGAGCAACCCCCGTAATATACAATAAAGGAATTTCACAGGGAAATTCCATGTTTACACAAAAACATGTTTATTCATTTTACTGAGCCATTCTTATCCAAGCTGGGAGTGCAACGCGACACTTTTCCTGGTTCAAAGTAAATCACCTGAAACATGTTTAAAAAGATTTTATCAGCGGGGAAATACTGCGAGTCATTCAATTTGAACAAAATGACACATTGTTACAATTTACAGCATTAAGGGTTTTTATATTTGCCCCTATCTTATAATTAGTTGGTTCAGCTGTCACTCGACCGGATCTATGACTATGGACATATCACTAATTCGGCTCACCCACCTAAAGTGATAAATCGTTAGTAGTAATGTGCACAAAACCCCCACTTACTGCCAGTAATTAAAGATTAGGAAAGACTTAATCACTACAAAGTATAACTGGAAAACATTTAAGGTTTTATAAAGCAATTTTGATAAAAACAGAATGACTCACATTGCAAGTTTAGACAAGCAGAGTAAGCCTACTGATTAAGCCTGGTAACCTAGTTTAATAACAATGCACACGAAACTAGGTCAGTAACTTAATACAACATTTACGATAAATTCACGAAATCAAAACCCTCACGACGAATGACAAAGTATAGCCCGAATTTGGGCAGCACTTAAACATCCATCGGATCGGTTTCAATCGATTGGACATTGTATTGTAACAGTGATCGAGTTATTACCCTGTAGTCGTAGCAGCGTTTCCCTACTGAAATCTATGAAAATGAGCAGTACAGAACGTTTTTAGAGAAATTTTTCGAGTGCAGATGAAAGCCCCATGCACGTCCAATTTAGAGCAAATTTTTGAGTCTCTCGCGGCCTGCGTAAACCTTAAGGGAATATTACGCGGCCCGCGAAGGCCACCCTAGCTACGGCTAGGGCTGCCGTGTCATGCCGTAGGTCTGCCACGTTTCAGACACGTGGCATAAAGCTTATCCGTCGCATCCTCCAGCTGTCGCACCCCGCGTAAGCTTCCCTTAAGGCTTACGCGGCCCGCGGGCGACCAGAAAAATTGAATTTCTTGGTTTTTTTTGAGGATTAGGGTTTTAGGGGTCCGGGTTTCCATTTACGGGTCATTTTGGGACATTTTTGCAGTTCCTTACATACCCAAACATGTTAGGGACTTGGAATGGTTTTAAGCCAATAACACATCATGCATTAGTTATGGCTTTTGAGCAAGTTACATCATTTTATATACAATACAATATACTCATCTTTATAATTTAATGAAAAAAGGGTAACAAAGCACTCGGATATGACAAGTATGAGGAGCAGTCCATTGTTACTCGAGAGCATCAATTGATGTGTTCCTTACCTCATGATTAGCCAATTTATGAAACACCAGCCAGTTTCTCTGTATGGGCGAATACCATTGAGTGGGCTTGATCTTGTAACCTATGCTAGTGTTGTTGACAATTATGTAACATGTAATAGAAAAATAAGAGATGAATCTAACTAATACCTGTGTAACACCTCGTAAAATCATGCCCAATAAAATAAAGACACGTGTCATTGAAGGTAACGTATTATAAACCCGGATCAATTGAAAGATGTATGGTAGGATTAAAAAGGGTCAACATGTTAATTAATACCTCTGAGTGACCTATTTATAAATCCCCAAACCTTAATGTTTTATAAACATCTATATTCAAATCTGGTAATCCTTGGTGGTACATAATTCAAGTTTACATAGATCCTAGGAGTTTTACGACAAATCCTAAATTGAAGACCTTCATCAATAAAGTCTAAAACATGTAAGAGCATGACAACACTCTCAAGGACATGCAAGGTCTGATTCCATGGTCCCCTCCTGCTGATAAGGCATAAGATTCGAAATTGTAAAGGATGCATGGTCAAAGTTTAACAGATTGCAAGTTTTTGTCTTCTGATGAACGGTTACGGACCGCAAAGGGACCACCTTACGGTCCGTAAGGTGGCGGAGCTGGACAGAGATAATATAAGAAAGCGGATACGGACCGCAAGGCTTAGAGCTTACGGTCCGCAAGGTTCGTAACTGGGAATCTCAGATTTGGGTCGGTTGCGGACCGCATGATTATGGATTTACGGTCCGTAAGAGGTGAATACGGATCGCAAGGGGTTAGACTTACGGTCCGTAAGCCGGTCGCTGGCAGCAGAAATTGGCAGTTGCCTGTCCTAATCGGTTACACCGCCTTAAAGGCCTGGTTTTCAAAATACAGGAGTTTGGCCAGTAGTTTTGCATGCATAGAGACACATGGAATGATCAAGGAACCTTTGTAGACTTGTGTGTGATGATCTTGTACAATTGGACTACTATATAAAGAGTTGGTGTTGCAACACATGAACTTACCATTTCAAAATCATTCCAAGCTGATCTCTGGAGCTTCTCTGGTCTTCAACAAGTTTCCTTAGGATCCATAACTGTGCTTAGGACCTTTGTAAGTATCCTTAACTTCCTAGTTTCAGTTTTAGTTAGCTTAATAACCATAAGTCAAACTTATCGTAATTAAGGTTTGACTTCGTAATTAATCACTAATGGTCCAGCCATTAGTTAAATTAAAAGTAGTTATAAGTTGGTAATTATGTAGGTAATAAACCCTTAAAAGTGCACCCTCTGATTCCCACTCTAACTAGGTCAAGCTCTTCCCACGGGGGCATTTCCTGGGCTTTACCGGAGCTTTCTCCTACTTCCTTTCCTTTCCCTTTATCTTTTGGATCCTCTGTCTTTTTCACCTTTTGTGTGGGTGGCTTCTTCCTTCGACCGCGTTTCCAATCCAGGATTCTTGTTCTCTTCTTAGGCTTGGGTTTCTCCTGGGGCTGGGCCTGGAAAACTGGTGGTTCTTCAGTATCCGCTTGATAGCCAGATTGGATTCCTGTTGTATCCATATCGGTGGCATGGATGGTAAAATTTCGGAGTGCCTCTGACAGTTCATTCATGCTGATAGCACATATGAAGAAACACACAAATTTAAGTTAAACTTTTATTAAATTAAATTTTCACAGAATCACAGAATGGCAATTTTGAAAATTAAGTATTTCTAAATACTTACTTGGCTTAGATCAGTGGCTCTGATACCACCTTTTTCTATCACGACCCCCAGCCCGGTTTTACCCGGTCCAGAAGCCGCGAGACAGAAACCTGTGGTATTGGTGGTTAATTTGGCAGCGGAATTATTAACTGGATCTTTTAAAACTGAAAATGCCCAATTATTTTATTTCACAATTTGGAGCAACCCCCGTAATATACAATAAAGGAATTTCACAGGGAAATTCCATGTTTACACAAAAACATGTTTATTCATTTTACTGAGCCATTCTTATCCAAGTTGGGAGTGCTACGCGGCACTTTTCCTGGTTCACAGTAAATCACCTGAAACATGTTTAAAAAGATTTTATCAGCGGGGAAATACTGCGAGTCATTCAATTTGAACCAAATGACACATTGTTACAATTTACAGCATTAAGGGTTTTTATATTTGCCCCTATCTTATAATTAGTTGGTTCAGCTGTCACTCGACCGGATCTATGACTATGGACATATCACTAATTTGGCTCGCCCACCTAAAGTGATAAATCGTTAGTAGTAATGTGCACAAAACCTCCACTTACTGCCAGTAATTAAAGATTAGGAAAGACTTAATCACCGCAAAGTATAACTGGAAAACATTTAAGGTTTTATAAAGCAATTTTGATAAAAACAGAATGACTCACATTGCAAGTTTAGACGAGCAGAGTAAGCCTACTGATTAAGCCTGGTAACCTAGTTTAATAACAATGCACACGAAACTAGGTCAGTAACTTAATACAACATTTACGATAAATTCACGAAATCAAAACCCTCACGACGAATGACAAAGTATAGCCCGAATTTGGGCAGCACTTAAACATCCATCGGATCAGTTTCAATCGATCGGACATTGTATTGTAACAGTGATCGAGTTATTACCCTGTAGTCGTAGCAGCGTTTCCCTACTGAAATCTATGAAAATGAGCAGTACAGAACGTTTTTAGAGAAATTTTTCGAGTGCAGATGAAAGCCCCATGCACGTCCAATTTAGAGCAAATTTTTTAGTCTCTCGCGGCCTGCGTAAACTTTAAGGGAATCTTACGCGGCCTGCGAAGGCCACCCTAGCTACGGCTAGGGCTGCCGTGTCATGCCGTAGGTCTGCCACGTGGCATAAAGCTTATCCGTCGCATCCTCCAGCTGTCGCACCCCACGTAAGCTTCCCTTAAGGCTTACGCGGCCCGCGAGCGACCAGAAAAATTGAATTTCTTGGTTTTTTATGAGGATTAGGGTTTTAGGGGTGGTCTGGGTTTCCATTTACGGGTCGTTTTGGGACATTTTTGCAGTTCCTTACATACCCAAACATGTTAGGGACTTGGAATGGTTTTAAGCCAATAACACATCATGCATTAGTTATGGCTTTTGAGCAAGTTACATCATTTTATATACAATACAATATACTCATCTTTATAATTTAATGAAAAAAGGGTAACAAAGCACTCGGATATGACAAGTATGAGGAGCAGTCCATTGTTACTCGAGAGCATCAATTGATGTGTTCCTTACCTCATGATTAGCCAATTTATGAAACACCAGCCAGTTTCTCTGTATGGGCGAATACCATTGAGTGGGCTTGATCTTGTAACCTATGCTAGTGTTGTTGACAATTATGTAACATGTAATAGAAAAATAAGAGATGAATCTAACTAATGCCTGTGTAACACCTCGTAAAATCATGCCCAATAAAATAAAGACACGTGTCATTGAAGGTAACGTATTATAAACCCGGATCAATTGAAAGATGTATGGTAGGATTAAAAAGGGTCAACATGTTAATTAATACCTCTGAGTGACCTATTTATAAATCCCCAAACCTTAATGTTTTATAAACATCTATATTCAAATCTGGTTATCCTTGGTGGTACATAATTCAAGTTTACATAGATCCTAGGAGTTTTACGACAAATCCTAAATTGAAGACCTTCATCAATAAAGTCTAAAACATGTAAGAGCATGACAACACTCTCAAGGACATGCAAGGTCTGATTCCATGGTCCCCTCCTGCTGATAAGGCATAAGATTCGAAATTGTAAAGGATGCATGGTCAAAGTTTAAAAGTTTGCAAGTTTTTGTCTTCTGATGAACGGTTACGGACCGCAAAGGGACCACCTTACGGTCCTTAAGGTGGCGGAGATGGACAGAGATAATATAAGAAAGTGGATACGGACCACAAGGCTTAGAGCTTACGGTCCGCAAGTATCCTACTGATATCACAACATATTTAAGGCATATTAACTTAGGAAACCTGTTCATGAATCATTTGGTTACCCGTAACGCATTATTCGCGTTCGGTGCGGTTTATGTAACTAGTTTGCATAAATTAGCCGAAACGGGTCAAACCTTATCATTATTGTCTTAAAATCCAGAATGTGTTTAGTATACCCATATTATACAAGTCTTTAAACTTGTCGGGTCTAAAACACATTCTAATCCGGTCATCGCTTAATCGTGCGTTTTGAACCGTATATCTTCCTTTAAAACTAACCGGTCTAAGTTTAGGCTTAATTAAGACCCGTTAGGAATCTAATAGGTTATTAAAACCTTCGTTCCAGATTAGGAGCCCGGTAAAAGCTACTTGCACTTGCTGTTTGTAAATTATACTTGCTCAGGTTATTAAAACCTTCGTTCCAGATTAGGGCTTGGGATACGATATTATAATAATACCGCTTGGTCGGGTGTGTAGTCATTTAAATTGGATTGTGATTAATGTATTTACATAACTCGTTTTAATCTGTATTATTTGGTGTATGGCCTTTGGGGGTTAAATGACCATGTCCCGGATATCCTTGGCATCATTCAAAGAAATGGCCACGACCTAAGCACGGGGTGTAGGCATACACCTGACAGTTGCATTATGTAAAAACTGGTAATCCACTTAAAGGAATAAATATTGTGGGCATTATACCTGTGGCGTGTCAGTTAATCTTGTCCGGCTCTTCTAACCGGCCCTGACGGACGACAAATAAGTAAAACTGTATACAAGATTATTTTTAAATGATTGTCCCAAGTTATAAAAGATATTTTGTGCCTTGTGCATTCAAACTATTTTTCTTAAATTCTTTTCAAAATGAGTCAGTTAATTGTATTTACCAGTGTAAACTGACGTATTTTCCAAAAAGGCTAAGTGCATGTACTAGACGAAATAGGTTGGCTACTCCTGGCATCATTAATCAAGTTTTGCAAGCTCTAGATGTTAAAGTCTGTTGAACAATGATCTTTTTATCTTTTTATCCGCCTGTGGATCCTTTATAGTCCGTTTGTAATACTTTGATATTACTTTTTATTCGGTTTGTAATGTGATTCATCTTTTGCTTCCGCTGTGCATTTAAATTGTGTTGTTTGACTATGATGATATCAATTACGTCACGATACTCCCCACCGGGCCCACCGGTAATACGTGGAAATTCGGGGTGTGACAACCTGGCAATCCAACAACTACAGAGAGGGAAGTAGACATGCTCTTGATGTTGATCGAGTTCCTATTTAGGGTGTATAATTAAGATGGCTGAGGTGAGATTTGATACCCACAAATTTAGAGAGGCAAACATGTGATGATGTTAAACACATGCCTAATGATCTTTATATATACACCCAAGGGAAAACCATACTTAAAGATAATTATGTCCATTAAACAATTATCTATTCATCTCATAAGGATATTTACATGAATGATCATTTAATTAGATAAATGATAACTAAGGCCATAACCATACTCCGATTTTTGCATTATTGTTCAATAAATCATTTATTGGTTAGGGTGTTCTTCGGGTTTTAGGTTTTTTACTCAGACAAATTGACTTGATTATCGACCCATTTGAAGTTCGGGTTGGTCGGATTCGAGTTAGTTTGGGTCGAGTTGTTCGGGTTCGAGTTAGTTTGGGTCGGGTTGTTCAAGTTAGTTTGGGTCAGGTTGTTCGGTTTCAAGTTAGTTTGGGTCAGGTTGTTCGGTTTCAGGTTTTGATGTAAAATGAAAATAATGTTTTTTTTTTACAAAATATCTCAAAATTCATATATTACTACTAAAAGAATCACCAAAATTCAAACATCATTTGACAATATGCCAGTATGATATTATAATGTGAAAAAGTCTGAAAACTTAGTATTCCAAATACTAGATACCCCAAACTAAAAGAGATCTATAAAAAACACAATGACCGGGTTTTTCATGTCTGGTTGTTCGGGTTGCTCAAGTTTGAGTTTTATGGGTTCGTGTTTTTCAGGTATTCTCTAATTCGGGTCCGTGTGACTTTAAATTTGGGTTGGGTTTCGGGTTTCAGATTAAAATGGACAACTCTATATACTGGTGAGTGGTGACAAATTTTCAGAAAACCCCAACCCGATCCGTCAAACAACAATTCCTTAAGGTGATGGGTGTGGATGGTGGAGGGGGATTTTAATGGTTGACATGGCTTAGTGGCCACTAGTGAACACCACTCCCCATTAGTGAATGGTGATGATAGTGGATATTTCTAAGACGTTCATGAGAGTTGAACCAATAATGGGTAAGAGTAAACTTCCGTTTTGCTCCCTGTGGTTTGGTTACTTTAACGGTTTTGCCCCAAACCTTTGAAAATAGCCATTTTACTCCCTGATCTTTGAAGGCATTCATGATTTTGCTCCCCGCCCCTAGCCCCATCCAAATTGTTTATTAACTGAAAGGGTATTTTGGTAATTTCAAATATAAAACTGAGGGTATTTTAGTAAAACTATAAATAAAAGATTATATTATATATATAATAACAATACAGATTCATCCCCTCTCTCTCTCTTAACATACAAATTGATCTTCATCTCCATCGCTGCCACACATTCCAAACCCTACCACCACTAAGGCACTGCCCCGTCAATTATACAGCATTCCACCACTACGCCACACATTCCAAACCCTACCCCCATTCCATTTTCAAATGTGCAGCCGCACACCACAAACCCCCTCTCGTTTTCTCTGCCGGCGACTAGAGAAGTTCCGACCGACCACCGGCCTTCTTGTTTCTCTGACACACCAACCCCGCACAACCATCCCTTCCCCTCACCTACTTTCCTCTGACAATACACCCCTAACTTCCCCTGCAACCCCCTTTGCCCCGTCTTACACACACCACAACGAGCGAGAGAGAGAGAGAGAGAGAGAGAGACGCGGAAGAGAGATGTCGGCGACATCACATGCTTTCCTCTGATGATACACCCCCAACTGCCGCTGATGTTCGATGATGATGATGTTGCCGTTGATTGTTGAGGACGATGATGATTTACTGATACTGTTGGTGTCGCCGGCGAAGGAAGCCGCCGGTGGCAGCCTCTCAACTGGATCTAGGGTTTCGAACCAAGGTTGTGGTGGTGGCCAGATCTGTGGAGTTTGCGACGGTGGTTGAGGACTGGTGGTGATGGCGGTGGCGGGATGGTGGTAATGGTGATGGCGGTTTGGTGGAAATGGCAGGTAGTGGTGGTAGTTGATTAGCAGCAGAGGGATGGGATAGGTTGCAGGTAATGAATGGTGAGGTGATGAATGGTGATATACTGGTGGTTTGATTTTCTTTTATGAATGAAGAATGGGTTTGATGATACATAACAGACAAAAATAAATTTATCAATAAACAAATTGATTTTAGGAATTAATAACAAATAATTTAATACTTATATTTATAAAGTTACTGAAATGCCCTTTTACTTAACGAATACTTTGGATGGAGTTAGGGGCAGGGAGCAAAATCATGACGGCCTTCAAAGATCAGAGAGTAAAATGACTATTTTGAAAGGTTTAAGGCAAAACCATTAAAGTGACTAAACCACATGAGCAAAACGGAAGTTTACTCAACGGGTAATCTCTAAGTATACATACATCTTTTTCTTTGTTTTCTTGATACATACATTTTTTTGTTTGTTTTCTTGCTAATCACAATTTGACATTTTTGCCCTTCTCCACACAACCCCACTATGATTCCCCCCGCTCCTGTTTTCAAAAATCGATAAAAAGTTTCAAAAATCAAAAAACCCCAACTCCAACATCTCAATCCCCTCTTCATTCTCCGATCAATTCCCCCAAAGTTTTCAACTTTATCAATCTTTCTTACTCCAATTGCATTCTTGTTTCTTCCACCGGCCGTCCGGCCGGCCCTTTTGTCTCATTTCATCTCACCATCAACACCCAAAACCCTAATCGCACATTACCCAAGATTCCACTCACATGAACCCATTTGGACGATCAAACATGCAGAGATCTGGATCCAACGGTGGACATCATCATCACCGTCAATACCCATCTTCCGATGACTTCATTGAATCCAATTTCAACAATAAATGGCTTCAGTCAGCTGCTCTTCATCATCTTTACTCCTCAAACCCTAATTTTCAGGTAATTATTCAATAACCATTTTTATTAAATTTATTATGTGATTATTTATGTTCACATTTTGGTTGACTGATTGGTAACTGAATTGAGTGCAGGATTTTGGGTTTTATGGTAGTAATAATGATGCTGCTTTTTCGCAGTCATCGAGCTTTACGAAATATGGTAATGTGGAGCAAGTGTCACCTAATGAGTTTAGCCCTGGTTTGCTTGATCTTCATTCTTTCGATGATACCGAGTTGTTAACGGAGGTTTGTTAATTATTTAACTATAGTAATGCAGGTTTGCAATAAGCATATTTGGCTTGATATAACTATACTTACAGATAGGGCTGCAAACGAATCAAACGTTCAACGAACAGTTCCTGAACCGTTCGGCGGGAAGTTTGTTTGTGTTCGTTCGTTTATTAAACAAACGAACATGAACAGAGGCCGCGTTCGTTTGTTTATGTTTGTGAACGCTCGGTAATGTGTTCGTTTGTGTACGGTAGTTCATTAGTGTTTTTAGTTTTTATGTTTTATTTAAATACTTCAAAGTTCCGACAAATAAAATATTTAATAAGCGTCGGTGTATTATAAATTGTGTTCATGAATGCTTGTTTTTGTTTGTTTGTTTCCATTTGTATTCACGAACATCAGTTTGTGTTCATTTGTGTTCATCAATGTTCGTTTCATTCGTTGCCTAAAATTAACAAGCAAACACAAACGAACACGAACCAGTTCATTTCCTTAACAAACGAACACAAACATAAAATCTCGTTCGGTAAGTGTTCATGAACACATATGTTTAGGGCTGCAAACGAACCAAACGAACATGAACAAGACCTTGTTCGTGTTCGTTTGTTAAGAAATATATGTGTTCGCGAACCGTTCACGAACAGTTATCGAACGAGATTTTATGTTCGTGTTCGTTTGTTAAGGAAATGAACTTGTTCGTGTTCGTTTGTGTTTGTTTGTTAATTTTAGGCAACGAACGTTGACGAACACAAATGAGCACAAACTAATGTTCATGAACACAAATGGAAACAAACGAACACAAACAATCGTTCATGAACAGAATATATAATACACCGACACTTATTAGATATTTAATTTGTCAGAATTTTGAAGTATTTAAATAAATATAAAAACTAAAAACACTAATGAAGTATTGAACATAAACGAACGAACACGACCTCTGTTCATGTTTGTTCATTTAACTAAACAAACGAAATTTCTTGTTCATGTTCGTTTGTTTAGTAAACAAACGAACTTCCCGCTGAACGTTTGGTTCGTTTGCAGCCCTACATATGTTTCTTAACAAACGAACAAGGTCTTGTTCGTTTGGTTCGTTTGCAGTATGTGATATTAATTTACCACATTGTATTAACTATTCTATTTTTTACATGTAGGTGCATAGTGAGAACAACTTGAATTTGCTAAATCAACCTTTGTATGGTGAGGGTGTTGATGGTGCAAATGCTTATTCATTGGCGAATAAGTTTGCTAATATGTCATGTGGTCCGGTTGAGAATAACGTTGTTAAGAGCTCGTTGGCAGACAAAGAGAAAGCTAGTAATGTTGCCAAGATTAAAGTTGTGGTATGTTTTCGTAATGCTCGTTTCTTTAGGTTCCGTTTGTAAGCTATACTTTAGGACTTGTATTGCTTTTTGTATATTTTTTTTTTGTATTTTGAAATGTCTAGTTTTGAATGCAGGTACGTAAGAGACCGCTTAACAAGAAGGAGCTTGCAAGAAATGAGCAAGATATTATCAGCATAGACCCTCATAATAGTTCACTCACTGTTCATGAATCTAAAGTCAAGGTAAGTATATAACTGGTATTAGTGTTACTAATTTAGATTATGGAGACTCTAATAATCTACCTTTGCAGGTGGACCTTACTGAATATGTAGAGAAGCACGGATTTGTATTTGATGCTGTGATGAACGAAGATGTTACAAACGACGAAGTGAGTATATTAAACCGTGTCATCACCATCATGTTGCATATTTAAAATATGTTTTGGCTGATAGTTTTCTTCTGTGTGGCGTAGATATACTCGCAAACCGTGGAGCCCATAATCCCAATCATTTTTCAAAAAACAAAAGCAACCTGCTTTGCTTATGGGCAAACCGGTATCACTCCGTCTCTTGATGCAATGATTGTTATTACCGTAAGCATTATAAAATACTAACACGTAATTATATCATGTTATTTTTTATCAGGAAGTGGGAAGACCTATACAATGCAACCATTACCCCTCAGAGCTTCCCAGGATATTTTCAGACTTATGCACTATAATTACCGAAACCAAGGGTTTCAGTTATACGTCAGTTTCTTCGAAATTTACGGAGGGAAAGTTTTCGATCTTCTTAATGATAGAAAGTGAGTTTTCGGTTTTTCTTTCCTTCCCATTCTATGCAGTTGATATCGCCGATGTATCGGTTATCGGTCCCCTAGTGAGATATCGGTTAGATTATCGGTACCGATATTATCGTGATATTGACCGATATATCACCGATTTTCTTGATATCAGTACCTTTCTTCTTAGTTCTACCATTCGTCTTTCTTCTTATTGCTGCTATTAATGTTTTAAGTTTTAATTGTTAATTGTTTGTGTTAAATGCTAATGCTTTAAGTCTTAGTCAGTTCCTACTTGCTACAATTGTTAGTGTTTTGCAAGTTGCAAAAGATTAATTTGTTAATGGTAGGAGAATATACTGAATTGCTAGTGTTAAATTGTTATATATATAAATTCAGCATGATATTAAAATTGCCGATATCCCACCACGATAACCGATATCTCAAATATCGGTCCTTGACAATTATTCAAATTTTTGCCGCATTGACTGCATAGATCCTATTTTAAACGATGATATTTTCTTCACCGACCCATCAAGTATTAACTTTTTACAGGAAGCTTTGCATGAGGGAAGATGGAAAACAACAAGTGTGTATAGTAGGCTTGCAGGAGTATAACGTATCGGATGTGGGAATAATAAAGGAATTAATCGAAAAGGGTAATGCTACGAGGAGCACTGGTACAACTGGTGCGAATGAAGAATCTTCTAGATCACACGCGATTCTTCAACTTGCTGTCAAGAAATTGATTGACGGCAATGCATCCAAACAGCCCCGATTGGTCGGGAAATTATCGTTCATAGATCTTGCTGGAAGTGAACGCGGTGCCGATACTACTGATAATGATAAACAAACAAGGTAAATTGTTTTTAAAATCTTTTTACAGCAAAATGCCATTTTCGTCCCTGAGGTTTGGCTAATTTTGCGACTTTAGTCCAAAGGTTTGTTTTTTCGCATCCTGATCCAAAAGTTTTGAAATCTTGCATTTTCATCCGGCTCGTTAACTCCATTGATTTTCTTCGTTAAGTCGGGTATTTTCGTCTTTTATGGTTAACTTCAAAGGCAATTCAGTCTTTTTCAGGGGTATTCGGTCTTTTTCACAAAGTGAAAATGACCGAATTGCCTTTTTAAGTTACAAAAAAGTGGAAATACCCCTGACTTAAGTGAGAAAAATCGATCGAGTTAACGAGCCAGATGAAAACGGCAAGACTTCAAACCTTTTGGATCCAGATGCGAAAAAACAAACCTTTGGATGAAAGTCGCAAAACTGGCCAAACCTCAGGGACGAAAATGACATTTTACTCATCTTTTTAAGTGATGACCTTACTTACCTGTATTCCTGTAATAGAATTGGACCAAAGTTGGTTACTTTTTTATGCAATAACTTAAAATCTAAACAAATGTGTTACATCTGATTGTCGATATTGCAGGATGGAAGGTGCTGAAATTAATAAAAGTTTACTTGCGTTAAAGGAATGTATTAGAGCCCTTGATAACGATCAGGGTCATATTCCGTTTAGAGGGAGTAAATTAACGGAAGTTTTACGGGATTCGTTTGTCGGTAACTCACGTACGGTTATGATATCATGCATTTCACCGAACTCTGGATCTTGTGAACACACACTCAACACACTGAGATACGCTGACAGGTGACTTGAAACAATTCTTATTTATTTATTGAGTAAAATGCCATTTTCTTCTATGAGGTTTGACCAGTTTTTGCGATTTTCGTCCAAAGGTTTGTTTTTCTGCATCTGGATCCAAAAGGTTTGAAATCTTGCCATTTTCATCCGGCTGATTAACTCCATTGTTTTTCTCCGTTAAGTCAGGGGTATTTTCGTCTTTTTTGTTAACTTAAAGGGCAATTCGGTCCTTTTCAGGAGTATTCGGTCTTTTTACATTAAGTGAAAAAGACCGAATTGCCCTTTAAGTTAGCAAAAAAGACGGAAATACCTTTGACTTAACGGAGAAAAATGGATGGAGTTAATGAGCCGGATGAAAATGACAAGATTTCTAACCTTTTGGATGCGGAAAAACAAACCTTTGGACGAAAGTCACAAAACTTGCCAAACCTCATAAGACGAAAATGGCATTTTACTCTTATTTCTTTGGATATTGTATATGATTGAACAATCCTTATTATTATATTTTATTTTGAATTTAGACGTTGAACATGATTGGTTGAATTTTATGTACTAGGGTTAAGAGTCTATCAAAAGGAAGCAATTCCCGAAAGGATTTGTCATCTTCAACATCAAACCTTAGAAATTCAATTGCATTGCCTGTATCTTCATCAACGTTAACACGTTCCGAAGATGTTAAATTTGAAAAACTACCGCATGAAACTAATAGATTTGGATGGCCGAAACAAACAGACAGAGACCCTATTGGAAGATCAATGGTTTATACACCCCCAACTGAAAATTACAGAAGCGATTATGGAGGTACGGATGAAGAAATTATGGAAGATGATTTTGACTATTCCTTAGAGGTCAATGAACCGAAGAACATTCCAAGAATGGAACCAATTGTTGAAGACAATGATGATCTCGCCACACTTCTAGAGGTATTTTTTGGTTTTCTTTTTTTGTATGGTTATAAATATTATAGTATTTAACTTGTTTAAATTTGTGGGGCAATTTTCTATTTACTTTAGGAAGAGGAAAATCTTGTGAATGCTCACAGGAAACAAGTGGAGGAGACTATGGATATTGTTAGGGAGGTAATTAACTCAACTCGTCTCTTTGTTATGTTTAGATGTGGTAATTTCGACCCATTTACCTAAAAATAGGGGTGGCGTTTCTTGACACGAATCGAAACCCAACCCAGGCCCGACACGAAAAAAAACAGGTTTTGGGTCGGGTAACAAAACCTGTTTCTTAAATGGGTCGGGTTCAGGTTGATTCACAAAAAAGCGGGTTGACCCGTTAACCCGTTTTAAGTAAAATATACTTTTATAATTCCTTTTTTCTGTTTTTCATTTTTGAAGATACACTTGCAATTTACAATCCATTTTCAATATTTTCAACATTAAAAAAACTCTTCACATTACTCATTTTACAACTCAACAACATACGTATAACTCGTCAAACATGTATGATCTTCTAACAGGGTTAAACGGGTTGTGTTCGGGTTGACCCAAATTTATCTGTGTGCGGGTTAGTGTTGAGATCTTCGACACGAATAATATTTGTCGGGTTTGGGTTGCGTGTACTTACAAGATTATTAGTTAAACATGTTTTGATTCTACGAATATACTAGCTAGTTATTTGGATGATTCATTATATATCCAAATCCGTTTAATTTATTTTGCCAACGTTTTCAATTGTGGTCTACAATTACAGGAAATGAACCTGCTGGTAGAAGTAGATCAACCAGGCAATCAACTCGACAATTATATTACAAAATTAAATATCATTCTCTCCCAAAAAGCATCCGCGATTCAGCAACTACAGACACGACTACAAAATTTTCAAAAACATTTGGATGAATACAATGTTCTATCATCAGCTGCAGGTGGCAATTGATGTTGCAGCCTGCAGCATACCTAACTAAGGTGAATGTTTGGTACTACGGTACGTATCTTGTTGTGTTCAAATTGTTTTTCGTTACATTTGATTTGGATTTCGAGTGTGAATTATGTACGCCTGTATAACTTGTTGCGATTTATAGAAAAATCAAAATGCGGAATATCCTGTTTGTGTTGATTTATGATCCTCATATTGGTTGTTATAACATGTTCAGATAACCTTTAATGATTGTTACATAATTTACAAATGAAATCTTGATTTCACATGTTCAGATAACCTTTAGTGATTGTTACATTTTAAAATCATCATCATTATACTTACTAAATCTCACCAATAGCAAAGCTAAGGTAGGGTTTGAGGAGGGTAAGATGTAGACAGTCTTACCTCTACCTCGTAGGAATAGAGATGCTGCTTCCAGTGAGACCCCCGGCTCGATAGTAGTTTTGCATCAAGCCTTGGACATAAGGCACATAACACTCAGCAATTGAGACAAATGCCGATTAGTGCATGTACCCCATTGTCTTTCGGCTATCAACACCACCACATGATGCACCCTCTTTTAAAATGAAATTTTGATTTCATGTCTAGAAAAAAGTACATGATAAGATTTTTGTAGGGTAACATTGAAGTATACAAGTCAAAATTTTCTCATTTGGTACACATTAATCAATGTGTGTGTTTCTTTTGTCTTTATTCCTTTCTATATTATGATTGGTTGTTAAACCTAAGTTTTCCTACTATATTTTTTGATGTTATCTGGATTTTGCCTGCATACAAGGTAACTAGACATGAACATTTATATGATGTTGATATGTTTTCAAAAGTCAAGGAGTGACATCATTGAATTGTAATGTAGGTTTAGGCCATTTATTGTTTCGTTTTTAGAGTACAATGTCATTTTCGTCCTTGAGGTTTGGCAAATTCTGTGACTTTCGTTCAAAGATTTGTTTTTTCGCATCTGGATTCAAAATGTTCAAAATCTTGTCATTTTCATTCGGCTTGTTAACTTCATTCATTTTTCTCTGTTAAGTCAGTGATATTTTCCTCTTTTTTGTTAACTTAAAGGACAATTATGTCCTTTTCACATTATGTAAAAAGACCAAAAAGACCGAATTGCCCTTTGAGTTTACAAAAAAAGATAGAAATACTCCGGACTTGATGTTAAAAAAAGGAATGTTGGATTTTAATAATCTCAACTATTCGTCGTTGACCACCAACAGTCTTAACTTCACAAATAACCACTGGCAGTCCCAACTATTAACATATTGACATCCAATGGACCATGACTAACAGAACACTAACACTGTTAGTGTCCGGTCGTCGGAAAAACGTTTTTGGCCCAAACCTCTTTGTAACCTTATTGTGAACCTTAAAAACCTTTTTCTAGCAAAACCCCCAATTATTAAGGTCGCCGAAAAACTCATTTTTTTTTTGCCAAAAAACTTCATTTTGGCTGGAAAACTCAACAATTTTGTCTCAAATCTCTTTGTAACCTTAGATCGAACCTTTAGGAACTTTTTTCTGGCCAAAAACGTTTTTCCGGCGACTGGACACTAACGACGTTAGGGTTCTGTTAGTCAGGGTCCATTGGATGCCAATATGTTAATAGTTGGGACTGTAAGTGGTTATTTGTTAAGTTGACACTGTTGGCAGCAAACGACGAATAGTTGGGATTAGGGGTGTAACCGAGCCCGAGCTCGAGCCTAGCTCGGCTCGCTAGGTTTCTATGAAGCTCGGCTCGGTTCGAGCCTACTTCTTTGAGCTCGAGCTCGGCTCGCGAGTAAAACCCAGAGCTCGAGCTCGACTCGGCTCGAACTATTTTGAGAACAACCTTAAACGAGCTAAAAGCTCGGCTCGAGCTCACTTCAACATCACTTAAGCTCGGCTCATCAATGTTATCATCATTATTAATATATTATATATAAAAATAAATAAAATTTTGTTTGGGCTCATTTAGGCTCGCGAGCCTAAACAAGCTTTATATTTCAGGCTCGAGCTCGGGCTCGATAACAAAACGAGCTCTATTTCAAGCTCGGCTCGTTCGAGCTTTTAACCGAGCCGATCACGAGTAGCTCTCGAGCCTCTAGGCTTGTTTACACCCCTAGTTGGGATTATTAAAATCCAATATCCCAAAAAAAAAATCATTGCTTTTCGAGATTAAGAAATGGAATTTTTTTTTTTTTTTTTAATTTTAGATTTGTCTCTCACATATAAGAGATGCCAAAACCTAGAAGGGTCAATCAAATTAAAAAAATGAATGTTCTTGTGCTCTTTTAAAGACAAACCAAGATATGTCCATGATGCACAAAACAACTTTAACGTGTCCACAAAGATCAGCAAAATAGAAATGTCAAATGTGGCCTTAGAATAAACTTTTGAGTTTTGACATAATCGGAACATGTGACACTTGCTAATGCATATTAACTTTTGATTTTAACAAAGTTAACTTAATCGGTTAATTTCAGAGGCACATTGAACCTGTAATTATCACTTTTATTGTTTAATTTATTTAAAGATTTAATATATCATATTAAAGTCTTAACGTTCTAATCTAAATCTATGGAGGTAGTCACCTTCTTTAAGTAACGTGGCGTGGAGAGGTAACTTGGATAGATTAGCTACGATAGTTAATTTAAGAAGAAGGAACGTGTATATTTCTTTCGTTATGTGCCCCTTTTTTGCGACAATTTTGAGGAAATAGTGGAACATTTATTTACTGCGTGTTTGGTGGCTGAACGGGTGTGGTCGGCTTTCAGTGTTTTTATATTTTTGACTTCAAAGACAATCTGGATATTCACAATTTCAATCAATTGGGAAAGAAAGCGAAGATCATTCATGGCTTGCTGATTATCTTTTGTTGGTGCATTTGGAAAGGAAGGAACGAGATGGAATTCAATCAGATTAGACGAAGTCCACAACATAATATAGGGGAGGTAAAATCGAGATGTTTCGCTTGGGTCAAAAATAGAACGTTTTGCAACTATATTAGTTGGGTAGAGTGGTGTAAATATCATATGTATATGCTGTAATTGTGTATCTTTTGCCGGGTTGGATCAGGGGTGTTGTTGTCTGTTTGGCCTTTTACCCGGTTGGATCGGAGACGTGTTTTATTGAAGTTTTTTTTTTTTTTTTTTTTTTAAAAGTCACCTTCTTTAAGGAATATATTAATTATTCTTTTCCCCTTTTAGCAAATAATGGTCGTCTTTGATTAAATAAACATATTCTCTTCTTTTGGAATATAAAATGAATTATAAATTAATATTATAATACCTATTAAAAATTACGAAAAGATTATAACCATGCAATTCTAAGAGTGTTGTTGGCTCTTTTTGATTGGTCCATTTGTTACTTAAAAGAATCAAATTTTGTTGTAATCTTGCAAGCTTACATTGACACCCGGTTATGTATGAATAAATAAATATCAAATTTAGTAGTGCTAGAAAAAAGTGTTACAAATCAAAGATATAAATTATAATTAATAATAGGTGCGACCTAACGTGTTTTATTTTATTTAAATATATTGTAATCGGAGCTCCTAATTGTAGTTTATTATTTCTTGGTATTGTAAACATGTGACTTAAATCTTTTGTTCATATTTGTGTTAACGTAATTATCTCGTTTGTCATATGTCACATCTTTCTATACTAATAAACAAAAATCATTTTTGGACACGTGTCATTCTCTGGTAATTTCTCACCCTTATCTTTTTATTTATCTCTTTTATTAAATAATAATAATAATAATAATAATAATAATAATAATATTAAACATCAATTTAACTAAATCTATTTATCTCTTTTGTTTTCATAATAATTTGAAAGTGATTTCTTTTTTAACTCTAAAGTTTCAATATTTGGAAATTTAAGTCTAAAGTTTCAATCTTTGGTATTTTAACCTCTTTGATTAATTTGATTTTTCACTTCTAATTCAAAAGTTTTCATCTTTAGCAATTTGATTCCTTTAATTTTTTTTTACTTTCAACTCAAAACTTTTCATCTTTCGCAATTTAATCTCAACACTTTTTTTACTTTCAATTTTAGTCTCTTATATACTTTTCATCTTTCATAAGTTCTTCGTTTAACGTGTCGTTCTAAATTTCCGAGTTAAAACACCGCAACGTGCGTGTGAGGTTCAACGTTTTTTCATCTATTTTTTTTCCTCTTTGACATGTCCGTCGCAGCGCGTCTATTTTTCCTGTTTGATAGGTCTGTCGCAACGTGCGAGTTAGAGATCAACTTAGTTATTTTTTTCTCGGTTTTTTACACATAGGCTCGTGGTCATGTGAGAAACATTTTTCCTTTCATCTAACATGATATATAACTAATGAATCCCCGCCGCATTGCGGCGGGTGGTAATTCTAGTAATATAGATACGATGATTAAGTTATTAGTTTTACTTGAATTATCATAAAAAAGGCGAAAATACATTAAAAGATGTTTATATTGTTCATAATTGATCAAACTTCACAAGCCCAATTAATTTATCACCCTTATCTTTTTATTTATCTCTTTTATTAAATAATAATAATAATAATAATAATAATAATAATATTAAACATCAATTTAACTAAATATATTTATCTCTTTGTTTTCATAATAATTTGAAAGTGATTTCTTTTTTAACTCTAAAGTTTCAATATTTGGAAATTTAAGTCTAAAGTTTCAATCTTTGGTATTTTAACCCCTTTGATTAATTTGATTTTTCACTTCTAATTCAAAAGTTTTCATCTTTAGCAATTTGACTCCTTTAATTTTTTTTTTACTTTCAACTCAAAACTTTTCATCTTTCGCAATTTAATCTCAACACTTTTTTTACTTTCAATTTTAGTCTCTTATATACTTTTCATCTTTCATAAGTTCTTCGTTTAACGTGTCGTTCTAAATTTCCGAGTTAAAACATCGCAACGTGCGTGTGAGGTTCAACGTTTTTTCATCTATTTTTTTCCTGTTTGACATGTCCGTCGCAGCGCTTCTATTTTTCCCGTTTGATAGGTCTGTCGCAACGTGCGAGTTAGAGATCAACTTAGTTATTTTTTTCTCGGTTTTTTACACATAGGCTCGTGGTCATGTGAGAAACATTTTCCTTTCATCTAACATGGTATATAACTAATGAATCCCCGCCGCATTGCGGCGGGTGGTAATTCTAGTAATATAGATACGATGATTAAGTTATTAGTTTTACTTGAATTATCATAAAAAAGGCGAAAATACGTTAAAAGATGTTTATATTGTTCATAATTGATCAAACTTCACAAACCCAATTACCCAAATACAATTAATACAATATGAAATCTAAAAAGTATAGTAGAACTAGTTTCGTCTTACATACGACGGTTTCCTTAAGACACATTAGCTTAGTGTTGTCCGATTTTGTGGTGGAGTTAAGGGAGAAGACATTGATACGAGTACAGTAGGCCTCTAAAAGAGAGTTGTAGACAGTGACGATGGTTGTTTTATCAGAGATGGTGATCGTGGTTATGTCCTCAGACATTTAGTAATAGTATTTATGTTAGTTTAAAAAAGCAATAAAATAAACTAAATAAAAGTTTAATGATGTTTTTTTATGATAAACAAGTATGTCAATAAAAGTCTATGTAATGTGTTCAAATGAATATAACATTTGAACAAGTATGTCAATAAAAGTCCATGTTTTTAATGATGTTTCATTACATAGACTTTTATTGACATACTTGTTCCATAGACCTACTATCAAACATTGGTGGATGCGTTTTGTTTTCGGTTTTTGGTATATTGGTCCATAGACCTACTATAAAACACCGGTGGATGCATTTTGTTTTCATAGCAACTTGCTGTGTAAACTTGTGCTGTGAATAAATAAATTTCGTTGGCCATTAAAAAAAAAAAACTTTTTTATTTATAATATACATTTATATCTCCAAATTTGTCTATACGTTTCATTTATGATAAACAAGTATGTCAATAAAAGTCTATGTAATGTGTTAAATGAATATAACATTTGAATTTTTTATTGCTTATTGTATGTTTTTACATATGGTATATATTAAGAAAAAAATGTTCAAACTATTTTACAATTTGTATTTTATGTTACTCGGTCATAGCCATGTTATAATACAACATGTACAAGAGATAACACTAATTTCTTTTATATTTTGTGAGATATTTTATCCTTTATTTTATTTATTTCTTTTATATTTTGTGAGATACTGTAATCTTTTTTTAGTAAATTGCCAAAATCGTCCATGAGGTTTGGGCATGTTTGTCAATTTCATCTAAAACAACTTTTTATAGCATTTCGTCCTTCACTTTTGAGATTTTTTGCCATTTTCATCCAAACTTCTAATTTAGGTTAATTTTCTAGCATATATTTGGATGGAAATGACAAAAAATCTCAAACCTCAGGGACAATTTTGGCAAAAAAATGTTCCATAGACCTACTATCAAACATTGGTGGATGCATTTTGTTTTCGGTTTTTGGTATATTGGTCCATAGACCTACTATATAACACTGGTTGATGCATTTTGTTTTCATAGCACCTTGTTGTGCTGTGAATAAATAAATTTCGTTGACCGTTCAAAAAAAACTTTTTTATTTATAATATACATTTATACCTCCAAATTTGTCTATACGTTTCATTTATAAAATAATCAACCAATCATGTATTGATTTGTCTATACGTTTCATTTATAAAATAATCAACCAATCATGTATTGAAACCAGTTCTTAGATAGAAATAACAATAATTAATTAATTGGCCAATCATTTGCTACCACATCCCATCCATCATTTTAGTTTTATTTCTTGGTTATAAGACCATCCGTAGTGGGAGGATTTTGGGCGTTTTCCCCCTAAAAAACGTTCCACAACGCCCATCAACCGCTCCCCGGGGTGTTTTTTTTTTCAAAAAAAAAATGCAAATTACGTCCTTTTTTCCATGCCCATGCTCAAGATCTTTGGCCAATCGCAGGTTTTCTTCTTTTTGGTTGGCCAAAACCCTTTTTTTGAAGCTTTTTTTTATTTAATTTTTTACACCCCTTTTAACATAATGTCCCACAATGCCCACATCCCCACTACACCCATTTTAGAAAAACGCATCATAATGCTCCATTGCTGACTGGACTGTCACATGACGCAAAACGTCCAAAGATGGGGCATTATTTGTGTCTTCCACTAAACATGATGTACTTTAGAAAACAAGGGAAAATTAATTGATTAGTGCAAGCATTTAGGGGTAAACTGATTTTTTTTGGTTAATGATTTTTTTTTGTATGTATATACTTGTTTACTATTAAAATACAGTTTGAATAACATAGAAAAAAATTATAAAAGTTGGACCCTAAAATGTTTCTTGTTGATAAAAAGTTTTATTCAATTTTTTTTTTTAAATTACAAAATTTAAATTCCTATAAATTCATGAAAGCTTAATCTTATAAAAATGGAATATGTGTCATCAAAACTTATAAATTCATGAAAGCTTAATCTAATAAAAATGGAATATGTGTCATCAAAGGTTAAGGTTACGTGTTCATTAATTTAAACATGAAAGGGCACAATTTTCTTTAATATTGCAAACCAACGCTAATTGTGCGATCTTATTTTGAATATTTTCTTTGTTTTTGTTAGGAACGGTTGGTACTATACTACGTGAAAACCAAGGAAAAATAATTTAAATGATAGTAATAAACTGTAAAATAAATGGTACTAGTGATATTCCCCCGCGCTTTGCGGCGGGAATTTGGTTGGTATCAGTTTGGCTCATTACGATACCGATACTCGTTATTGTAATTGAAAGAGAAAACTTTACATCGATCAGAAACAATTAAAAATGAATATCGATACAGATACTGATATTCAGTTGCATCATATCGATTCGGTTCGATTCGATTCGTTTGTGTTCTATAAATTGACACCTAACGCTTTCGATACCCATATTTATTTTATTGTGTTCACTTTCAATAAACTGACACTATATCACTATATCACGGTATCTGTATTTATTTTTATGCTTTCTAGTTCATTTTTTTTCATTTTATCCACTCTGTCTACAATGGTACAACTATCGTGACTCTCAACCGATTGATAGCGTTTGAACAACATCGGTGTTGGTACCAGTGTTCATTTTTATCATATTTGATCGATGTAAAACATATGTTAATTTCTATACCGAGTGTGTATATCGTACTGGTACCGTAATAAACCGAATCTATACATGTTCAATAAAAATCAATTAACTAATAAACAATCAAATTTATAAACACTATTATAAAATTCTTTTATTACTATTCATGGAGATTTAACAAGCAAAAATCAATTAACTAATAAAACAATCAAATTTATGAACAATATTATAAAATTCTTTTATTACTATTCATGGAGACTTAACTTTAATATGTATAATATAATGCTACAAGTTTTTATATTTTAACACTGACAACTTCAATAAATATTCCAAGTAAACTGTAATAGAAATATTGATCCTTGTACTGAATGAGTTTTATCTCACCGTACTATCGTGTCTTTAGGCACAAGTTTTTATACTTTAACACTGACAACTTCAATAAATATTCCAAGTAAACTGTAATAGAAATATTGATCCTTGTACTTAATGAGTTTTATTTTACCGTATTATCGTGTCTTTGGGCAAGTGTTCATGGGCTTCTGCCCTAGGTGAGAGTTTTCCCCAGTTTTGGACAGGAGTGTATTCCGATATAGTGAATTTCGCCATCAGCTCATTTAAAAGATTTATTTGCCGTTAAAAAAAAAAAAAACACCATTGAGGATCATTCTGGTCATCATTGATAGACAGGTTGTCTCAATTGACATTGACTGCAACAATTTAGGCGGTTGCTTATGTCGAATAACATACGGGGAACGTGGGTCGGCTTGATTATGGTACAACCTAAAACCAATCTATGACCGATGTTTTGGTTTTTAGATTTTCATTGCCATTAGTCTTGATGCAAACAGTGAGGTTAGTTCGGTGACATAAATAACGTTATGACAAAACTTTTACGACATAAATAACATATTGTTTAAAAATATAAATTATGGATTAAGGTTCCTGTAAAAAAGAGGGTTTTTGTAAGAAGGGTAAGAAAGAATCTACACCATTAGATCTTTGATCTAATGGTTGAGAACAATAGGGACCAAATTGTAAAATGTGTTTTATTTTTTTGGACTAATTTGAAATATGTAGGGGTAATAAAGTCTTTATGCCATTTTGAAACAGGAAACTGTAAATCATGTTCCTAGAATTTCGAACCTCTTTCTTTTTTCCAGCCAGATCTGTGAATTCGATTTTCCTTCATCATCATCATCATCATCCATACATCTCGGATCAGCATCATCATCAGTTTACATCTCAAATCATCATCATCATAATCAGCATCAGTTTACATCTCGAATCATCATCGATTCAGCAGATTTATCATTCCTTCATCATCATCATCATCATCATCATCGATACTGTTGGGTGGTTGGGTTCGAGTGAGAGAAAGAGAAGAGAGGTTGTAGAGAGGCGGCGCCGGTCACCTCCCCACGACGGCGAGCGGCAGTGGTGGTGCCGGCAGTGGAACGACGGGGTGTAGTGTTATACAGAGTTATAACAGGGTAATATGGTGTTATATATTATTGAATGGTGTTATATACTTTAGTGAATGGTGTTATATACTTTACTGAATGGTGTTATATTCTTTATTGAATGGTGTTATATATGTGCTGAATGGTGTTAGATACTTTATTGAATGGTGTTATATATGTGTTAAATGGTGTTATATACTTTATTGAATGGTGTTATATATATGCTGAATGATGTTATATACTGTAAAACCCCGTGTTTTCAGGGAAGTCAAAGTCAAAGTCATGGTCAAGTCAACGACCGATTTCGCGCAACCTGACTGTAGTGAGATTCTTTTATGTGTTTAATTTAGCTGTATTATGTGGAGTAAGTGTAAATAATTAAAACAATCGACGTATTTCAATCGCCATCTAACCGACTTACGACTGTGAACTGTAGGAAGTAACAATGCGATAAAGTTAACTAAACGATAATCAAATTATGCTAATCAAATCGACATCAAATCGAATCACAACTCGAGCTACGTATTTTAATTATGGTTATACGTGTGTGTGTGTGCCTTGCGTGTTATCTGTGCATGATTATTTATGTTGTGTTGTGGTAATCAATCGAAACGCAATCGAAACTCGAAACGCAATCGAAACTCGAAACGCAATCGAACTCAATCGAAACCGAACTATGATAATTAGTGGAGAAAAGACTGCGCTCGATATGAGTGATTGGGATTAAAAGTAATTTGACTAGGAAACCCTATCGTATCGAACCGTTCGCAACCGAAATTGAAACATAAAAAATCGTCGCACCAAACACTCGAAATGTGCAACCGATCGATCAGGCTACCAGCCGATCGAACAGCCAGCCGAACGGACTGCTGTCTGATTGGACAGGCTGTCCGATCGAGCTGACCGGCCTATCGGCCAGCACTTTCCCCTTTTGGCATCCTATAAATACCCCTGTCATTGTCATCCTTTCTACTTTTGGAAACCTCTGTTCGACCAGCACGCTCAGCTCACCTTTTCTCAGATTTCTCTCGATTCCGGTAAGATTTCGTCCTAAATCTTGTACTTTCTTGATCTACACGCACTCCTACACCTTTCTATCTTTCAAATCTTAACTTTTAACCGTGAAATCATCAAGATTCAAGTGTTCTAAGATGATGTCATCATGGGTTCTTGAAGAACTTCATGTTTTGGCCTCCATCCACCAAGAATAACTTGGATCTAGCCGATTTCCACATAAACAAATAAAGATCTTTCATAGATCTAAACATATACATGGTGAAAAGGATTGAAAGACGGATTTTCCGACTTTCTTTCAACTCTTTTTCACTCAATGTTTTCAAACCGATAGAAACGGAGCCTGTGCCGGTTTACAAATCACTCCGGTGGTTTCATGGCTCAAGATCCGGATTCTATCCACGAGGTTAACCGATCTCGGGTTAAATGCTAAACTCCGTTCCGAATAGCTCACCAGCCGGATTTGGGTGACTCCTGTCCGACCAAGGGAACCAAGTAAGGACGAGAAATCTATGGTTCGACTCGTTGTCAAAATACCTCAATAAAACGACAAACAATCAGAACAACCAAGTGTTAGACGAATAGGTTGATCAGGTCAGGATGCTGACCGATCGGACTGCTGTCCGAACGGACAGCCAGCCGATCGGACAGTCAGCGGATCGACTGGCCAGTCGATCGGCTAACACCTGGTCCCACACACAATCAATTTATTTTGAGGACTAGTATTGAACGAATTGCCGTTCGATCGGACTACTGTCCGATCGGATTACTCTTCGGATCATGAGATACTATACTTCAACACTTGATCGATTTTTCAACATGTTCGATGCACTAGGAGTGCCACCCGATCGAACAGCCGTCCGATCAGGTGACACCCCGCTGAGAACTCGTCATGGTGGTTCATGCATGTTGTCCGATCGAACAGCATTAGTGTTCGATCGATCAGCTGCCCGATCCACTGCACCATACCTTGCATTCCTTTTAAGATTGCTGACCATTGTTGACTTGCCAACCGATCGGTCAGCAAGCCGTATTATTGCATCACTTGTTGACCTGACCGATCGAACACCTGTCCGATCGAACACCTGTCTGATCCAAAGCAAATCACTTCAACTCATCAAAATACCTAACCGATCGGGTTGCCGTCCAATCGAACAGCCGTCCGATCGACCGACCTGAAGGGTAAAGGTACTTCAATGTTTTCAAATACTACAACGAAAACTTCAAAAGTCAATCCATAATACTCAAACACATCCTTCTCAAAGGAAGAAACAATCCACTCGAACAGCCATCCGATCGGCCTACCGACCGACCAGCTGCCCGACTCTCCAACACTTGCTTTTCATTTTACGCGTCACTTATCGTTATGCTATCAATCCATTCAGGCTAACTTTACTCGCTAAGCGCTCCCTTCAGTCCATCAACCGCTGTGAGTATACTCGATCCCTTTTTGCTTTAAACACTTTTGGGTGTTACATACGTTACAACTATTCAAATCACATCAAACACACTACTCAATACTATTTGAACGCTAACCGTTAATGCATGATATACGTGGCTTATGAATGCTTGTTTGTTATGTTTACACATGGAATGCTGTCTACCTGCCTTAGCAACGATAGTACTATAGTTTGGACTCAGCACCCGTTCACACGGGGGTTGTTAAGGACAATTACTTGCATGGATTATGTAACAACCCTCGGTAAAACCAACACCCTCATAATATTCTGACACACTAATATATTATAGAATGTCCAAATATGTCTTATGTTACACCCGTATGTAAAAACCAAGCCCCAAGTATGTTATAACATTTAAAATAAATGAAAAACATGAAATATTGAGTTGAGGCGGGCCGCGTAGACCCACCCCAACCTTTCACGCGGGCGGTATCAATGCTGGAACCTGACTCCGTTGATTTCTTTAGTTCAAGCGGGCCGCGTAAGCTTAAGCTTACATTGACGCGGGCCGCGAGAGATCATCAAACGCGGAGACACCCTGAGCTGACACGTGTCGACATCGTGGCGGGTCTACAAGCTGACCTAGCTAAGCTACCCTGTTGACCAGGGTTGACGCGGGCCGCGTAAGCCCCGCTTGTATGTTACGCGGGCCGCGTGAGAGTCGAATATCAGCACTATAAATAGAACGCATCAGTTTTCGTTTTCTGTCGCTCATTCTCAATTCTCAAATCACAATTTCTGTAGAAGAGGCATTATAGTCGGGTATTATACCCCTAATTAGCGAGGTTCTGCTCCGTTGTAAGTATTATAGCCCCAGCTTCGTAATAGTTACGCTGCCCGATTGATTTAGGGTTCCGTAACAACTGTCGTGGTTCTGCCCGACGTAGTTGTTGGAATGCCGTCTCGGGGAGGGTATCATTAATATTTTCAAAGGGTTATGATACTAACCAATGTACATTTGTATAAATTATAGATTATATCCAGGAAACCCTTACGAAAACCCTAAGATAGCAATGTGAGTTTATCCTCTTTTTGTTAACCTTTTTGTAATATTTTACAAAACCTTAAATGTTTTACAATGCGATTAAGCGGTGATTGAGTCTTTGTAGTTCTTCAATTACTGCCGGTATGTTGGGGTTTTGTATACAAAATTTACTACACTGTGAGTAGTAAGTCAAGGTTGACAGTACGTTACCATTGGACAATGAGTTAGCCAATGTGTAATATGACCCACAAGTCAGTGGATTGATAGTACCAAATGGAGTAATTGTGTAGACATAAACAATGTGATCGCTCTCAATACTGTTTCAATTGATAAAATGTTTCTTGATTAAACTGGGATTCACTCACCAGTATTTCCGACTGACATATGTTTTTAAAACGCGTTTCAGGTAACCCAATGTGACAGCCAATTAGTAAAAAGCCAGCTGGAGAGCACTAAAGGCTTGGGGATAATGTGGCTATAAAAGTTACCTAATAAACGATGTTTTAAATTCAATAAGATAGGGTTTATCCCTATAAATGTATTGTAATAAGAAACTTGGGTTTTACCCATGTGATTATTAATATGAAATATGGTGGTTTTACTCTGATAAACATTTCCTAACTACGGTCCTGATGTAAATTCCGCTGCGAGATTAAATAACTGATACCACCGAAACTCTGAGATCGCGTCCGCCCGTTCCCGGGAATAAGGGATCGGGGGTTGCGACAGATTACGGTGGTAATCATGTATTGCGAACTGCATTTGGTAGTCAACCCGCAGTCATTGGTATCGATGGATCTATGTCGATAACTAACGTGCTTCATTTCACTATGTGTACGTGCTGGTTATGCGTAAACGAATTCGAACTCTATATGCTATTATCAAACTTGTATGCTCACCTTTACATTATATGTATTGACTTTATTTTAACGTATGTGACAGGTGCTTAGGACGCATACATGATAGGAAGTTGAAGCTAGAATAAAGCTTTAGAGCCTAACAAATAGTTGTCTGTAGTGGTCAAACTAAGGGTCTCTAGAAGCAGATAAACAATTGCTGACTATTTAAATATGAGTTGTCGGAACAGAATATTTGCCTGGATTTTTGTCTGTAATAATTATTCTACTGTTTGAGATACGGTATGGGACGTATTATTTAAATTGAATAGTATTGATAAATGTTATGGAAAATTTCTGGACAATCTGTTTCGCTCAGTGCCATGCCCCAATGATTCCGCCATCGGTTGGGGTGTGACAGATTGGTATCAGAGCCATAACTATAGGGAATTAGGCAAGACTCGATCTAGTCCGGATCGATGTCTTAGAGACCTAGTCTATAGTTAAGAACCAACAAGACCGACTTGTGCATATCCGGTAGGGATTTTGTACGAGCTTATTTCTCTCTATTCTCGCTTATGCTACACTATCACTGCACTCGAATTTTCAATTGTGAATAGGCAATAAGGTCGAGATTAGGTGTGAAAACCGCAAACTCTCGACTAAAGTTGCTTAATCAACCCGCATTTTATCTACAAACAAGGAGAATTATGCCAAATCAGGAGTGAAATCCGTATTTTGATGAATAATCTCCTCTATTTTATTAAAACAAGGACAAAGTTGTTAAGCTAGGGGTGAAATCCTAACCTTGACTACTAGTTCCGTTCATTTTACAAAACTCTCACCAAAGTCTCGACGGACTCCAACGACCTGAAGTCACAATATGACTAACGGGATGTGTGCCAAACGCCCAAGAATCGAGGCAAAGGCATAGTCCTGAAGGTTAAATGTGCACAACGGATCCTTGTGAATAGTTGAACCACTTTGGGTAGTCGAAGTCTACTAGTCGCAGACAATCTACACCTCAAATTTTATGTGTATTGGTTCTGAGCCTGCAACTGCTGACTTTGATGATTCACTGATTTTATGTGATACATGTGTGTTTACCTGTTAATGTGTTTAAATTTTGGAAATTTACTTGATTTTTGCTTTCACTTCGATCGACAAACACGACTCGCACTGCATTTCTATCTCAACACGCTGACAAATCGCTAAATTTTGGACGACTTTATGCTACACGACTCGATACATCGAACGCGAACGCTATATTCGAACGATCGCGAACTGTGAATGATAGGTTTCTGTATTCTGACTACCTCTTATGACTACATGATTAAGTGTTCCTGTGACTCTGTGCTCTATATGCTTACGTGCTTATGTGCTTCTGTGTCTATGTGAATCGGTGATTATGTGCCTATGTGTTTAAGTGATACGTGTTACATTGTGTGTTCCTAAGCTTTAGTAACGTTAGATGTGTGAGGTGAGATTCCAATACCATGTATTGAGTCCTGTGATGATGTCTGTTGCAGACAATGTCATCTGGATCCCGTCATCCCTTACTTTCTCGTCAAGAAAAGAGAGACAAATGCCTTGCTGCCATCATCGCTAAAAGTGTGGCAAAGGCCGTGAGTGATGTTTACGAGAATGCCAGCAAATCATCTGAGGAATCGAGGACCGAAGCTCCTAAAGCTACCGCTAAGACCTTCAATTTCAAGCAATTCAAGTCGTGTGGGCCAAAAGAATTCTCTGGCGTGGGAGGTCCTACTGCACTATTCCAATGGTTTGATTACATTGAGGTTACTCTACGACAGAGTGGTTGCCCTGACGACCTTCGAACTCTGAATGCTACCGACGTTTTCCAGTCCCGTGCACTAGACTGGTGGACGGCCGAGAGGAACAAGCGAGGGAACGATGCAGCCTACGGTCTGTCATGGGACGAACTCAAGGAAGTCATGCTGGAAGAATTATGCCCTCCTCACGAACGTCAGAAGCTAGAGGATGAATTTTGGCACATACAGCAAAAGGATGGTGAAAATGCTGCGCTCACTGCTCGCTTCAAACAACTCAGCATCATTTGTCCCGATCAGGTCAAGACTCCGGACATGGCAATCAAGAAGTATATCCGAGCCCTGCCTGACTGTGTGGCTGATTTCGTGCAAGCGGCTAAGACTACGACGATCGAAGAGACTTATCTACTGGCCGCTGAAATCAACGACAAACGGGTCAAGGCCGGCGTCTGGGATAGAACTGCAAAGCACCTGCATCAAGCTACTACCGCCACATCAACTGCTGAAACTACCACCTCATCGAGCAACAAGAAGAAGAACAAGAGAAAGAACAGCTCCAGCAACAAGAATTGTGCGATCACTGCTGCACCAATTCAAGCTGTACCAGCACAACAGCGTCAAGTAGCGGCGCTTGTGGCTAATGCACCTCCTGCAAAGCGTGCATACACTGGGCCACACTCGCTCTGCCCTACTTGTACCTACCACCACCCGACTGCCATTACTTGCCGTTTTTGTGCTCATTGCAATATATACGGCCATTATACTACCAACTGCCGTATTCGACAAGCTCCTGCTCATCAAGCTCTACTCACCGCCCCTCAGGGTCAACAAGCTCCTCCGGCACCCACGGTCAAAGCCAGAGCCTGCTTCGCGTGTGGCGATCCTAACCATTTCGCCAACATGTGCCCGAACAGGGTTGTGAAGCAAGAGCCCTAGCAGCAACAGCCTCAGCAGCTGCAACAGCAACAAGCAGCACGTGCACGAAACTTCAACATCAACGTGCGTCAAGCCCAAGCCGACAACAACGTGGTCAATGGTACGTTCCTTGTGAATGGTATTTATGCTTCATTTTTGTTTGATACTGGAGCCGATAATTGCTTTGTGTCGTTCGAATTCGAGAAACTCCTTAGTCGTAAACGCTCCCAACTCTCCTCGGCCTTCGATGTTGAAGTCGCTACCGGAAGAACTGTCGCCATTAATTCTGTTCTTCGTGATTGTACTCTTGAGCTCAACAATCACATCTTCCCAATCGACCTTATTCCGATGCAACTCGGAAGTTTTGACATCATAGTAGGCATGGACTTTCTTCGTGAAAACCATGCTGAAGTTGTGTGCTTCGACAAGATGATTCGATTCTCGCTCGCGAATGGCGATTTATTGTGTGTTTACGGTGATACTACTTCGAAAGGTCTCAAGCTCGTGTCGTGTGTCCAAGTCAGCAAGTATCTCCGTAAGGAATACAAAGCTTTCTTGGCTACATTGTAGTAGCGGAGAAGGAAAAGAAAGAGAAGAAGGAAGTGAAGGACGTTCCAGTGGTTCGAGAATTTCCTAATGTTTTTCCAGAGGATCTTCCCGGACTACCGCCGCGTCGTGATATCGACTTTCGTATCGACCTCATTCCTGGAGCCAACCCTATTGCCAAAGCTCCCTACCGACTCGCACCATCCGAAATGCGTGAACTCTCAAACCAACTCCAGGAATTACTTGAAAAAGGCTTCATTCGCCCGAGCACCTCTCCTTGGGGTGCGCCAGTCCTTTTTCTCAAAAAGAAGGATGGGTCGTTCAGGATGTGCATCGACTATCGGGAATTGAATAAGTTAACTATCAAGAACCGCTATCCTTTACCCCGCATTGATGATTTGTTTGATCAGCTACATGGCGCTACGTGTTTCTCAAAGATCGATCTACACTCAGGATATCACCAGCTACGTATTCAAGAGGAGGATATACCCAAAACCGCGTTTCGCACTCGATACGGCCACTAAGAATTTGTTGTCATGCCTTTTGCTTTAACTAACGCACCCGCGGTTTTCATGGATCTGATGAATCGCGTGTGTAAACCATATCTCGACCGTTTCGTCATCGTATTCATCGATGATGTCTTGATCTATTCCAAATCTAAAACCGAACACGCGCAACATCTACGTTTGGTTCTCGAGCTACTCCAGGGGAACCAACTCTATGCCAAGTTCTCCAAGTGTGAATTCTGGTTGGAGGAAGTTCAGTTTCTGGGTCACATCGTAAATAATCAAGGTATTCATGTCGATCCTGCGAAGATTGAAGCTGTCAAGAGTTGGATTACACCTAAGAACCCGTCTGAAGTCCGTTCTTTTCTCGGACTAGCGGGCTATTATAGACGATTTATCGAAGGATTCTCCAAGATTGTTGTACCGCTTACCACTCTCACGCACAAAGACAAGCCTTTTGTTTGGGGAACTGAGCAAGAGTCTGCCTTTCAAACCCTTAAACACAAGCTTTGCAATGCTCCTGTTCTCACATTACCCGACGGAAACAACGATTTCATTGTCTACTGTGATGCTTCCAACCTTGGTCTTGGTTGTGTCCCCATGCAGCGGGAAAAGGCTATAGCTTACGCATCTCGTCAGCTCAAAATCCACGAGAAGAACTATACAACCCATGATCTCGAGCTAGGCGCAGTTGTTTTTGCGTTAAAGATTTGGCGACACTACCTGTATGGTACCAAGTGTACGATCTTCACCGATCATAGGAGCCTACAACATATCTTTAATCAGAAGGAACTTAATATGCGTCAACGCCGATGGGTAGAACTTCTCAACGACTATGATTGTGAGATTCGTTATCACCCAGGCAAAGCAAATGTTGTTGCCGACGCACTCAGCAGACGGAGCTATCTGCTCAGCACTCGTAATGTTCAAGCCCAATACGATCTCGAAACCCTCATCCGCGAAGCTCAGCATGCGTGTTTTAACGAACGCACTCTGAAGAAAGAAAGAATCTACCACGATGGAGCCCAGCTTGTGAGCAATTCGAATGGGATATTCCACTTTCTGGACCGAGTTTGGATTCCCAAACGAACCAATTTGCGACAGATCTTGATGGACGAAAAACCACAAATCCCGGTATTCTATTCATCCCGGTGCCGACAAAATGTACCAGGATCTTCGCTACAAGTACTGGTGGCCCGGCATGAAAATGGATATTGCCCTCTACGTTGGAAAATGACTAACTTGTGCAAGAGTCAAGGCTGAACATCAAAGACCCTCTGGCTTACTCGAACAACCACCGATCCCCATGTGGAAGTGGGAGAGTATAGCTATGGACTTTATAACAAAGCTACCACACACGTCATCAGGTCACGACAGCATTTGGGTTGTGGTCGACCGTTTGACTAAATCAGCTCACTTTTTGCCGATGCGGGGAGACTACAAGGTAGAACGATTAGCCCGAATCTACACCGACGAGATCATTTGTAATCATGGGACGCCTCGTGACATCATGTAACACCCCGAAAATATAAAACTTTATATTGGAACTATAGAGTATAAATAGACGAGAATTTATTAACTAGGAACTTTTAACCTAGTTAGTTACAAGACTAGAAATAGCCTATAATAGGGTTAAAAACTACTAAATGATATGTTGAAGAAAGTAGAGGGGCCTTAGTTGTTAAATTTGTAACTAAACTAGATAATAAAAAAAAATAAACCAAACACCCCATTTAGAGGTGCTGGTCGACCAAGAAGGAGCAGGGGGCGACACCCCCATATTCAAAACCCTAAAACTTCCTAAAATCTGCAAATTGAAGTCTCAATTCAAGTTGAAATCGGAATTAGGGCTTAAAATCGTGATCCTCATCGCAAGAGGATTATAAGGTATGTAAAATCTGATGAAATCTCTCAACTTGAATTTCTCATGATTTTGGAAAATCTGAAATTAGATGTTGCATGTGTGTTATGTGGTTAGATTAGAGTTGATATGGTGTCTAGAAGTGAAACCTAGCCAACTACATGTGAAATCATGACCAAATTCAGGAAATTCCATGAACACCTTGAAGGTGGGTTGTGGGTTTTACAATATGATGATGAACACTAGGGTTTAGAATGATTATCCTAGTGTAATTTGATTGTAGAAAGTGATTCCAGAAAGATATGATGTTTAAATACTATATGAGGGCTTTATTGTTGTCAAGTTAGCTAATTAGCAAGCTATGAAGTTGAATACTAAAGATATAAAAATTCTGCCTATGAAGTGTTTGTTGAAATGCTTCAAAGAAGGCTTGAAACTAGAATTTTGTAGTTAAAACACCTAATTGTGATGTTTTGACTATTATGCGAAATGTGATTACAAAGAGTTCTAAATATGATAAAATTGAACTCTATAGGAAAGGATACTGGAACGTCAAGTGGACACGCCGGTGGCGATTCGCGGTTGAAGGGCGTACAATAAGGTATGTAACTTGACCCGTTACATTAAGTAAATTTAGATCATTGTAATATGCATAGTTGAATTTTAGAATAAAAAGTTGCTATGAATTAAAGCGATGATATTGCTGTATTGAATATTTGGTCAAAAGTTGGTTAAAACTCGTTGGTAGTCGTCAAAAAGGAAGGAATTCCGTAGATGAGCCAAACGGGTCGGATAATCAAGTAAAGCATGGCTAATGTTCCGGAATTTGATGGATTGCTATTTGATATTGATTAATATATAACTTGTTAGAAATACGAGAACTTGATGTATTGGTTTGTTATAGAAGCAAAATCCGAGAGTTAGGTTTAAGTAAAATGAACAAAACAAACAAAGCATGAATTTCCAGCTATTACCGTAAGTTACGGTAGAACCGTAACTTACGGTATAGGTCAGGTGTTTACGGTAGATCTCTTCTGTTTTACGGTGGACTAGTAAATGTCCAGGACTCACCGTAACTTACGGTGATACCGTAAGTTACGGTGGAACCAGAAAAGCTTTTATATTTTTATTATTCCCAATGTAATGTTAAACCTTGTGTTTATATATTATATAACAATGTCAAAACTAATGTTTTAATGGTTTTGACCATAGGTGATTTGGTGGATCTTACGGGTGGCGATCAAGCGATTAATGAAGAACCGAACACTACATTTTGAAGTGTAACACCCCGAAAACGGGTTTGGTAATCAAATCACGTTTATATTAAAAGACGGGTAATTTACCTTTAGTGGTAAAAGTAACCCGGTGAATATTTGGATTATTAAATAAACAAGAATTTACTAACTAAGAATTTTAACCTAGTTAGCTAATAGTCTAGAAATAACTTATAATAAGGTTAAAAACATGCCAAACTATAAGTTATACAAAAGATGAGGGGTTAATCTTGTAAAAAGTGAAACTAGAAATAATTAAAACAAAAACCAAATACACCATTTTGGTGTCTGGTTCGATCAGGAGAAGAGAATGGCGACCAGGGTTCTTCAAACCCAAAAACTTCACAAATCTCAGAAATTGGAGGTTCAATTCAGTCCCAAATCAAGTTCTAAACACGAATTAATGATCACCTCACTGAAGGGATCATAAGGTATGCAAAATTCTAGTATTTTGATTCATCTCAAGTTCTAGGTTAATTGTGAAAAAACTGAAATTGAGCTTGATTGTGTCATGCATGAGTGAATCTTGAAGTAATATGATGTCTAGGAGTAAACCCTAGTCATGTACTTGTTGAATTGATGTTCATGGTTGTGAATCCATGATCATCCACTCATGTGTCAAGTGGGTTTTGATTATGTAGTAAAGATGATGATGTACACATGTTTAAAAACATCATAGTTGCTAGTAGGAACAAGATACTTGAACAATTTGCAAGTTTGAGTAATTGATCATAAGTGATAGTGGTGATTTTTGATGTTAATCTTGGTAAAAATAACTAGTTGGGAACTAGTTAGTAAATATGTAAAATCATGCACATTAGGTGTTTGTTAAAATGCCTAAATGAGAACTAAGTATTGATAATGTGCCTAATTGAGTCTTGTGAACTTGATAGTGCAATCATATGTGTTAATTGGTGATTTGACTTTTAAATAGTCAAACCGACCATTAATAAGATCGAATGGTGATTGTGATAGAAAATATGTAAGATGGAATAGTCATAATTAATGATGACTAATATAACCGTCTTACGAATTATGATGATAGTTTGACGCTTGACAAGCTGGGTGGAGGCTTGGAAAGGAAGCGGGTCAAACGAAGCAAGAATGGCGGAAAAGCATAATTCGGATGCAAGGTAAGTATAGCTTACACTAGTCTTAAATTGTGGAATGTTTTCTTATCATATAAATTATGAATGAGATATCTAAACAATTGAAATATGATGTTCCGTCGTGTAGTCGAACGGAACAAGAAAATCAAAGATGATAGAAACCATAATAATGGTTAAAAAGAAGTAAATCGATAAATTGGTTATATTATGTTGAAAGAAATACACGGTTTATATTTAAAATTATCGTACGGTGTTAAACGGGAAGAGTCATGTAGAGGAGATGATAATAAATATCATTTCGCAAAGATAAATGGTCAATTCGGCCAAACGGGTCAAAAGGTGTAGACAACACCTTTTGACTATATAGACTAATGATTCTTTTGTCGAGTCATATGCTTACAGGAATAGATATCCAATGGATATTCGCATCGCTCTTAATTAGCGAATATAAAGCAAGGTATTAAAATCGGGTCTATTTGTTGATCCGAGCCAGGTACGCTTATTTATGATGTATGTAAAAGTGCTAATTTGGTCGAATAATTGGTGATAGCCCTTCAATGTAAAAGAAGGACCAAAATCGACCAAAACGTCCTTGTAGGCTAAATTGAACAAACAACTCTTAGAGGTTGTTTGGAAAGGAGTCTTATGATTAAACAAAAGTTTAGAACGAGTACGTATAGTGAAAGATGAAATTCTTGGGCCAAAAGACTCCATATGAGTCTTTGCCGTAAAATGATATTTCAAGAGGTATAAATTCGGAACACATAGATATCTACTTTAAATCCAACACACATTTAGTTGTGATGGAAGAGTACTAGATAATAGATATAGATTACAACGCTAGATTAGATTGAAGGCGAAATTGAGCTTAAAAGTGCTTAAAATATCCTTAACGGGTCAAAATAAGCATACTAGTGAAAACGGGTTTAATTTGTGTAATAAACCTATGATTAGAACCTAATATGGTATATCACAATTATTTGATGAGGTGTATGAAATATAGGAATCAAATAAATACGTTTGTTTGATAAAATGCATAACCGGGTCAAAATTTGGTAAAAGAGTAATAAGCCGAAGACTTAAAAGTCTTGAATTTTATCAAGCCGGATGTCGGATTTTAACTCCATATGATGGAGAATCAAATTACAAACATGCAGGAAGAAACGGTAGGTCAAACGGATAAGCGGTTTGAAAGATACGAAAGATTTCGTGTCAAATTACGGCAAAATGGAAAGGTGAGATGCAGGTGCCACCGTAATTTACGGTGGACCTGAAATGATTTACGGTGAAACACTCCTGATTTACGGTGGAAACAAATCAAAACAAGGACTACCGTAAATTACGGTGTCCACCGTAATTTACGGTGGACCCTGTACAAAAAAAAAATGTATTTTTGATCAGTTTTGTTTTCCGGACTCGTTTAGATGTGTTTTAAATACCGTATGACTAAAGCATTTCATGTTTATGAAATGTAGGTACTTTTTGGGATGCCGGAAGACGATCAAGCTCAGCGAAGAACCGAACACGATAAAGATACACGCTTCCGCACATAGTAATGTTGTAGATTTTAAACAACGAATTCGATCACGTTTTGTAGAATAACCTTTGATTTGTAAAAGTTTTAATAAACCCGTATTTTTATAGCATGTGTAGTCTTAACTACACATCTAATTGTTGGTATTTACATATAAAATAACTAGGGTGTTACATGAAGCTTCCGCTATGTTTTGAATCTTTAATACTTTTGTGTATGGGTTGTAAACACATTTTAAACATCTTTTAAAATGTTTCAACTTAGTTATTAGTTGACTAAGGTTGATGTACTTATGAACTTTGTTAGGAAAGTTAGGTTATTTAAACAATATTTTACTTGAAATGGTATAAACTATTACTAAAATCAAGGGTAAATTTAAGGATGTTACAAGTTGGTAATCAGAGCCTAAGGTTGTTAACAAAGTGTTCGGTTCAAGCTTGATCGATTGTCCGGTAAGAACTAACTTATTTTGTTAATAAATTATGTATTACGTAAAGAATGAGAAATGAACAAATATGCATGAAAAGAGCGTGTAAGCTCATTCAAATACAAGAAATGCATGAAACAAGAATGATTAAATCAAGTTATGAACTTGATTGAATCAAAACAAGAACGATTAAATCAAGTTATGAACTTGATTGAATCAAAACAAGTAAAGCATGTGTTATAAATGGAATGTTTAACAACTTATGTAAACATTTCAGAAATAGAGATGGCAGATAAAGGTAATGATGATGCGGTGCCAAGAGTCACCGAACAAATGAGGGAAGTGATTGCCGAAGAGGTTGGAAAGGCGATCGAAAACAGTTTGTCGGGCTTTATTGATAAAATTCAAAACACAGTTTTATCAATAGTAGAAGATAGAATCAAGAAATTGGAAGAGGATTCAAATTCAGCAAAGGAAAAGCATGGAGGACGAAAGCCTTGTTCATACAAGGAATTCATGGCTTGTAAACCACCAATATATAATGGGGAGGTTGACCCAATAGTGTGCCAACGATGGCTAAGTGATATCGAAGGGGTATTCGAGAGGACCCATTGTGACGAAGATGACTACGTAGCCTATGGTACGGGTCAACTAAGGAGTCAAGCGAAAGATTGGTGGGATAACAAAAAGAGAGAGATCGGTATTGAAGCTGCTAAGGTCATGACTTGGGAAGAATTCAAGACGCCATTTCTTAAGCATCATAGCCCCAAAGCGGTTATGAATAAAATCAAGGAGGAGTTCATGCAACTTAGGCACAAGAATGAGACCATAGACAAGATTACGGCAACGTTTATGGATAAGATGAAGTTTTGTGATGACCTAGTGACGAATGAAGAACAAAAGATATACTACTACCATAACATGTTGAGTGCTGAGTATAGGGAATTTATCACCCCTTCCAAATACGAGACCCTTACCGAGATCATAAACGCTGCTCGGGAAAGGGAGATCGAACTGAAAAAGAGCATTGAAAGGGGTGAACGGAAAGCACAAGATGTAAACCCAAGCCCTACTAAGAAGGCACGAACAAATGAAAGCGCAAGGAAATCTGATACGAAAGGCGGGTCGCCAAGTTGCAGAATCTGCGGGAAGGGTCATAAAGGCGAATGCCGTTACAAGGATAAGCCTTGTCCCATATGCAAGAAAACGGGACATATGGCTATATCGTGCCCGGAGAAAGTGACGGTTTGTTACAATTGTTATCGAACGGGTCACAAAAAGTCGGAATGCCCGGAACTAGTTGGAAAGAAGGATGAGCAGAACCCGAAAGGTGAAGCCCCTAAAGCAAAGGCAAGATCTTTCCAATTGACCGCCGCAGAAGCAAAGGTTGAACCTGACGTGGTCTCAGGTATATTTGCTGTAAATTCGATTCCTGCACGCGTGTTATTTGATACGGGTGCGAATAAATCCTTTGTTTCCTATGGATTTATTCGACATCCTTCATTTGTTCTAACAAAATTACCTGTGCCCTTAGAAGTAGAGATAGGTAATAACAAGAGCTTCATTGTTTGTGATGTATGTAAAAACTGTAAACTAAGCATTGATGACGAAGAATATTTGATAAATCTAATCCCGATGTCAATGGGAGAATTTCAAGTAGTCGTTGGGATGGATTGGCAATCTCAACACCATGCAAAGGTCGTGTGTTTTCGTAAAGAGATAAAACTAACGTCTCCGAGCGGGAAACACGTCACCATTTATGGCGAAAAAGGAGGCAACCCTATAGTATGCTCAATGTTGAAAGCTCACAAGCTTATGAAGCGAGGATGCAAGGTATTCATAATATACGCTAATGAGCCCGAAAAAGAATCACAAAAGATTGGAGAGGTACCGGTAGTACGAGATTATGAAGATGTGTTTCCGGAGGAATTACCGGGGATACCGCCTGAACGAGAAGTAGAGTTTGGGATCGAATTGATTCCGGGCGCAAAACCCGTAGCAAAGGCCCCGTACCGACTCGCACCGTCGGAATTACAAGAGCTGCTGTCCCAAATTCAAGACCTGCTTGACAAGGGATTCATAAGGCTGAGTGTGTCTCCTTGGGGCGCACCGGTATTGTTCGTGAGAAAGAAAGATGGGAGCATGCGCATGTGTATCGATTACCGGGAGTTAAACAAACTCACGGTAAAGAACTGATACCCGCTCCCGAGGATAGATGATTTATTCGACCAACTACAAGGTGCGAACTGGTTTTCAAAAATTGACCTTAGATCGGGGTATCACCAACTAAAGGTCAAAGAAGAAGATGTGCCGAAGACGGCTTTCCGCACGAGATACGGACATTACGAATTCCTCGTGATGTCATTTGGACTAACAAACGCACCCGCGGCTTTCATGGACCTCATGAACCGGGTTTGCAAGCCAATGTTGGATAAGTCGGTCATCGTGTTTATCGATGATATCTTGGTGTATTCGAAAAGTGAAGCTGAACACGCACACCACTTACAAGAAGTGTTAGAGACACTTAGACGAGAGAAGTTATATGCAAAATTCTCTAAATGTGCCTTTTGGTTATGAGAGGTACAATTTCTTGGCCATGTCATAAGTGCCGACGGAGTATTGGTGGATCCGTCAAAGATAGAGGCCGTGTCAAAATGGAATCCCCCAAAGAACCCTTCTGAAATTAGAAGCTTTTTGGGACTTGCTGGATACTATAGGAGATTCATTCAAGATTTCTCCAAGATTGCGTCACCGCTGACAAAATTAACCGGAAGAAAGAAAAGTTTATTTGGGGTGTAGATCAAGAAAGGGCGTTTCAAACACTAAAAGAGAAGTTAACTCAAGCTCCGGTACTGACATTGCCGGACGGAGTCGAAGACATGGTGGTTTATTCTGATGCTTCACTATCGGGGCTCGGTTGTGTTTTGATGCAACGGGGCAAAGTTATAGCTTATGCCTCGAGACAACTGAAGATACACGAGAAGAAATACCCCACGCATGATCTTGAGTTGGCTGCGGTGGTATTTGCCTTAAAAATATGGAGGCATTATTTATTTGGAGTAAAATGCACCATATTCACCGATCACAAGAGCTTAAAATACTTCTTCGATCAGAAGGAGTTAAATATGCGACAAAGAAGATGGCTAGAAACGGTGAAAGACTTCGATTGTGAAATACATTACCACCCCGGAAAGGCTAATGTAGTGGCGGATGCTCTAAGTAGAAAAGCGGACTACGTCCCGATACGAGTAAGGTCGATGCAACTCGTGGTGACCTCGGGTATACTTGAACGTATTCGAGAGGCGCAGTTAGAAGCAGTAAAAGAAGAGAATTGGAAGAAAGAAAGAATAATTGGTCAATTGAAAGATTTGTCGGATGGGAATCACGGGTTGAAGACTCGATCCGGAAGAATATGGGTCCCACATACCTATGGAGTGAAGGCGCTTCTACTTAATGAAGCTCATAAATCCCGTTATTCAATTCATCCGGGTGCGACCAAGATGTACAATGATTTGAAACAAAATTATTGGTGGCCCGGAATGAAGAGGGATGTGGCGAAGTATGTGGAAAAATGCTTGACATGTTTACTAGTCAAGGCGGAGCACCAGAAACCATATGGCAAACTCCAACCGTTAGAAATTCCGGTTTGGAAATGGGAACATATTACAATGGACCTATTAACCAAGTTGCCTAAGACGAGTCGAGGTTTCGATGCCATTTGGTTAGTGGTGGATAGATTGACGAAAAGTGCTCACTTCATTCCGATTCGTGAGACTTATACGTCAGAAAAGATGTCAGAAGTTTACACTAATGAAATAATAGCACGTCATGGTGTGCCGGTATCCATCGTGTCTGATAGGGATACCCGGTTTACTTCAAATTTCTGGCGAGATTTCCAAGAGCAAATGGGAACCAAATTGTTCATTAGCACTGCGTACCATCCTCAAACGGATGGACAGAGTGAAAGAACGATACAAACATTGGGGGATATGCTACGGGCATGTATAATCGACTTTGGAGGAAGTTGGGATGTTCACCTACCGTTAGTCGAGTTTTCGTATAATAACAGCTACCAATCTAGTATTAAGATGGCACCGTACGAAATGCTTTATGGTAGGAAGTGTCGAACCCCGGTATGTTGGGGTGAAGTGGGTCCACGTGAACTCGCCCACCAAGATATAGTACGAGCCACGAATGAAAAGATCGATATAGTTCGGGCACACTTGAAAGCGGCTCAAGACAGGCAAAAGGCGTATGCTGATAAAAGAAAAAGGCCAATCGAATTCCAAGTTGGTGACATGGTCATGCTAAAAGTTTCCCCATGGAAGGGCGTTATTAGATTCAGAAAAAGGGGGAAGCTAAGCCCAAGGTTTATTGGGCCATTTAAAATTATCGGGAGAGTTGGCAAGGTAGCTTACCGCCTTGAATTACCGGAGGAGCTAAGTGGAATCCATGGCACGTTCCACGTGTCACAATTAAGAAAGTGCCTAGCAGACGAAACGGCCTATATCCATTACGATGATATCGAAGTGGATAATAGTCTGAATTATGCGGTGAGACCGGTGGAGATTTTAGACCGAAAGGTCAAACATTTACGAAATAAACAAATTGACCAAGTCAAAGTCAAATGGGAGCATAGGAAAGGTTCGGACACTACATGGGAGTCCGAAGAGGAGATGCGACGTCTTCACCCTACATTATTTGGTACGTACTTCGGTTTCGGGGACGAAACCCTTTTTAAGGGGGGGTGGACTTGTAACACCCCGAAAATATAAAACTTTATATTGGAACTATAGAGTATAAATAGACGAGAATTTATTAACTAGGAACGTTTAACCTAGTTAGTTACAAGACTAGAAATAGCCTATAATAGGGTTAAAAACTACTAAATGATATGTTGAAGAAAGTAGAGGGGCCTTAGTTGTTAAATTTGTAACTAAACTAGATAATAAAAAAAAAATAAACCAAACACCCCATTTAGAGGTGCTGGTCGACCAAGAAGGAGCAGGGGGCGACACCCCCATATTCAAAACCCTAAAACTTCCTAAAATCTGCAAATTGAAGTCTCAATTCAAGTTGAAATCGGAATTAGGGCTTAAAATCGTGATCCTCATCGCAAGAGGATTATAAGGTATGTAAAATCTGATGAAATCTCTCAACTTGAATTTCTCATGATTTTGGAAAATCTGAAATTAGATGTTGCATGTGTGTTATGTGGTTAGATTAGAGTTGATATGGTGTCTAGAAGTGAAACCTAGCCAACTACATGTGAAATCATGACCAAATTCAGGAAATTCCATGAACACCTTGAAGGTGGGTTGTGGGTTTTACAATATGACGATGAACACTAGGGTTTAGAATGATTATCCTAGTGTAATTTGATTGTAGAAAGTGATTCCAGAAAGATATGATGTTTAAATACTATATGAGGGCTTTATTGTTGTCAAGTTAGCTAATTAGCAAGCTATGAAGTTGAATACTAAAGATATAAAAATTCTGCCTATGAAGTGTTTGTTGAAATCCTTCAAAGAAGGCTTGAAACTAGAATTTTGTAGTTAAAACACCTAATTGTGATGTTTTGACTATTATGCGAAATGTGATTACAAAGAGTTCTAAATATGATAAAATTGAACTCTATAGGAAAGGATACTGGAACGTCAAGTGGACACGCCGGTGGCGATTCGCGGTTGAAGGGCGTACAATAAGGTATGTAACTTGACCCGTTACATTAAGTAAATTTAGATCATTGTAATATGCATAGTTGAATTTTAGAATAAAAAGTTGCTATGAATTAAAGCGATGATATTGCTATATTGAATATTTGGTCAAAAGTTGGTTAAAACTCGTTGGTAGTCGTCAAAAAGGAAGGAATTCCGTAGATGAGCCAAACGGGTCGGATAATCAAGTAAAGCATGGCTAATGTTCCGGAATTTGATGGATTGCTATTTGATATTGATTAATATATAACTTGTTAGAAATACGAGAACTTGATGTATTGGTTTGTTATAGAAGCAAAATCCGAGAGTTAGGTTTAAGTAAAATGAACAAAACAAACAAAGCATGAATTTCCAGCTATTACCGTAAGTTACGGTAGAACCGTAACTTACGGTATAGGTCAGGTGTTTACGGTAGATCTCTTCTGTTTTACGGTGGACTAGTAAATGTCCAGGACTCACCGTAACTTACGGTGATACCGTAAGTTACGGTGGAACCAGAAAAGCTTTTATATTTTTATTATTCCCAATGTAATGTTAAACCTTGTGTTTATATATTATATAACAATGTCAAAACTAATGTTTTAATGGTTTTGACCATAGGTGATTTGGTGGATCTTACGGGTGGCGATCAAGCGATTAACGAAGAACCGAACACTACATTTTGAAGCTTCCGCTATGTTTTGAATCTTTAATACTTTTGTGTATGGGTTGTAAACACATTTTAAACATCTTTTAAAATGTTTCAACTTAGTTATTAGTTGACTAAGGTTGATGTACTTATGAACTTTGTTAGGAAAGTTAGGTTATTTAAACAATATTTTACTTGAAATGGTATAAACTATTACTAAAATCAAGGGTAAATTTAAGGATGTTACACATCATCTCTGATCGTGATGCTCGGTTTACCTCGCGACTGTGGGTAACGTTTCAAATAGCACTCGGTACATCGCTAAATCTAAGTACCGCTTTCCACCCTCAAACCGACGGTCAGACTGAAAGAACGATTCGTACTCTTGAAGACATGCTCCGTTCGTGTGTCATAGACTTCGGTGGTAATTGGGATAAATACTTGCCGTTAGTCGAATTCTCGTATAACAACAGCTATCATTCTAGCATCCAAATGGCACCGTTCGAGGCTTTATACGGAAGAAGTTGTCGATCGCCTATTGTATGGCATGAGATTGGTCATTCACAATTAACCGGTCCTGAGCTATTACAAGAAACGACAGATAGAATTTTCCAAATTCGAGACAACCTGGTTAAAGCTCGGAATCGACAGAAAAGTTATGCCGATAGACGACGCAAGCCCCTTGAATTTGACGTTGGTGACTACGTACTCCTAAAGGTATCGCCTTGGAAGGGTGTGGTCCGATTCGGCAAGAAAGGGAAGCTCGCGCCTCGATATGTTGGACCTTTTTAGATTTTGGAAAGGATCGGAAAAGTCGCCTACAGACTCGAACTACCGGAGGAACTTAGTAACGTCCACCCAACTTTCCACGTGTCAAACCTCCGAAAGTGCCTAGCCGACCACGACTTACATGTTTCTCTCGATGATCTGCAAGTGAACGAAACATTACACTTCATGGAAAAGCCTGTCGAAATCATGGACCGCCAAACCAAGCAACTCAGACGCTCTCGCATTCCTATTGTGAAAGTCCGATGGGAAGGCAAACGAGGCGCAGAGTTCACTTGGGAACTCGAAAGCGACATGAAGGCGAAGTACCCGCAGTTATTCAAAGAGAAAGTCTAGAAAGAGAAAGTTCTCAAACGTGATTCACGGTGTTGTACAACTTTCAGCTTAATTTTAGGGTGAAATTCCCTAAACAATGGGAGGCTGTAACACCCCGTGTTTTCAGGGAAGTCAAGGTCAAGTCAACGACCGATTTCGCGCAACCTGACTGTAGTGAGATTCTTTTATGTGTTTAATTTAGCTGTATTATGTGGAGTAAGTGTAAATAATTACAACAATCGACGTATTTCAATCGCCATCTAACCGACTTACGACTGTGAACTGTAGGAAGTAACAATGCGATAAAGTTAACTAAACGATAATCAAATTATGCTAATTAAATCGACATCGAATCGAATCACAACTCGAGCTACGTATTTTAATTATGGTTATACGTGTGTGTGCCTTACGTGTTATCTGTGCATGATTATTTATGTTGTGTTGTGGTAATCAATCGAAACGCAATCGAAACTCGAAACGCAATCGAAACCGAACTATGATAATTAGTGGAGAAGAGACAGCGCTCGATATGAGTGAATGGGATTAAAAGTAATTTGACTAGGAAACCCTGTCGTATCGAACCGCTCGCAACCGAAATCGAAACATCAAAAATCATCGCACCAAACACTCGAAATGCGCAACCGATCGATCAGGCTACCAGCCGATCGAACAGCCAGCAGAACGGACCGCTGTCCGATCGGACAGGCTGTCCGGTTTAGCTGCCCGGCCGATCGGCCAGCACTTTCCTCTTTTGGCATCCTATAAATACCCCTGTCATTGTCATCCTTTCTACTTTTGGAAACCTCTGTTCGAACAGCACGCTCAGCTCACCTTTTCTCATATTTCTCTCGATTCCGGTAAGATTCCGTCCTAAATCTTGTACTTTCTTGATCTACACGCACTCCTACACCTTTCTATCTTTCAAATCTTAACTTTTAACCGTGAACTCATCAAGATTCAAGTGTTCTAAGATGATGTCATCATGGGTTCTTGAAGAACTTCATCTTTTGGCCTCCATCCACCAAGAATAACTTGGATCTAGCCGATTTTCACATAAACAAATAAAGATCTTTCATAGATCTAAACATATACATGGTGAAAAGGATTGAAAGACGGATTTTCCGACTTTCTTTCAACTCTTTTTCACTCAATGTTTTCAAACCGATAGAAACGGAGCCTGTGCCGGATTACAAATCACCCCGGTGATTTCATGGCTCAAGATTCGGATTCTATCGACAAGGTTAACCGATCTCGGGTTAAACGCTAAACTCCGTTCCGAATAGCTCACCAGCCGGATTTGGGTGCCTCTTGTCCGACCAAGGGAACCAAGTAAGGACGAGAAATCTATGGTTCGACTCGTTGTCAAAATACCTCAATAAAACGACAAACAATCAGAACAACCAAGTGTTAGACGAATAGGCTGATCAGGTCAGGATGCTGACCGATCGGACTGCTGTCCGAACGGACAGCCAGCCGATCGGACAGTCAGCCGATCGACTGGCCAGCCGATCGGCTAACACCTGGTCCCACACACAATCAATTTATTTTGAGGACTAGTATTGAACGAATTGCCGTTCGATCGGACTACTGTCCGATCAGATTACTCTTCGGATCATGAGATACTATACTTCAACACTTGATCGATTTTTCAACATGTTTGATGCACTAGGAGTGCCACCTGATCGAACAGCCGTCCGATCAGGTGACACCCCGCTGAGAACTCGTCATGGTGGTTCATGCATGTTGTCCGATCGAACAGCATTAGTGTTCGATCGATCAGCTGCCCGATCCACTGCACCATACCTTGCATTCCTTTTAAGATTGTTGACCATTGTTGACTTGCCAACCGATCGGTCAGCAAGCCGTATTATTGCATCACTTGTTGACCTGACTGATCGAACACCTGTCCGATCGAACACCTGTCCGATCGAACACCTGTCCGATCCAAAGCAAAGCAAATCACTTCAACTTATCAAAATACCTAACCGATCGGGTTGCCGTCCGATTGAACAGCCGTCCGATCGACCGACCTGAAGGGTAAAGGTACTTCAATGTTTTCAAATACTACAACGAAAACTTCAAAAGTCAAGCCATCATACTCAAACACATCCTTCTCAAAGGAAGAAACAATCCACTCGAACAGCCATCCGATCGGCCTACCGACCGACCGGACAGCGGTTTGAGCGGACTGTCAACCGAACGGTCAGCCGTCCGATCGACCAGCTGCCCGACTCTCCAACACTTGCTTTTCGTTTTACGCGTCACTTATCGTTATGCTATCAATCCATTCAGGCTAACTTTACTCGCTAAGCACTCCCTTCAATCCATCAACCGCTGTGAGTATACTCGATCCCTTTTTGCTTTAAACACTTTTGGGTGTTACATACGTTACAACTATTCAAATCACAACAAATACACTACTCAATACTATTTGAATGCTAACCGTTAATGCATGATATACGTGGCTTATGAATGCTTGTTTGTTATGTTTACACATGGAATGTTGTCTACCTGCCTTAGCAACGATAGTATTATAGTTTGGACTCAGCACCCGTTCACACGGGGGTTGTTAAGGACAATTACTTGCATGGATTATGGTGGTAATCATGTATTGCGAACTGCATTTGGTAGTCAACCCGCAGTCATTGGTATCGATGGATCTATGTCGATAACTAACGTGCTTCATTTCACTATGTGTACGTGCTGGTTATGCGTAAACCAATTCGAACTCTATATGCTATTATCAAACTTGTATGATCACCTTTACATTATATGTATTGACTTTATTTTAACGTATGTGACAGGTGCTTAGGACGCACACATGATAGGAAGTTGAAGCTAGAATAAAGCTTTAGAGCCCAACAAATAGTTGTCTGTAGTGGTCAAACTAAGGGTCTCTAGAAGCAGATAAACAATTGCTGACTATTTAAATCTGCGTTGTCGGAACAGAATATTTGCCTGGATTTTTGTCTGTAATAATTATTCTACTGTTTGAGATACGGTATGGGACGCATTATTTAAACTGAATAGTATTGATAAATGTTATGGAAAATTTCTGGATAATCTGTTTCGCTTAGTGCCATGCCCCGATGATTCCGCCATCGGTTGGGGTGTGACATATACTTCATTGAATGGTGTTATATATGTGCTGAATGGTGTTATATACTTATTGAATGGTGTTATATAATTATTGAATGGTGTTATATATGTGTGTTGAATGGTGGTTGCAGTGTTATTCGTAGTGTTTTTTTAGAGATCTTTTAAAAAATTCCTGTTCCTATAATTAAGGTGGCGGTTATGGTAAGTTTTGAATTAATCGAATTAATTATAAAATTACTTGTTTACCCTTTTGAATTAATTTTGATGGAGGACACATTTCATCTCCACAATATTTCTCACCTTTCTCACAATTTTAACCTTTTTTACAATAACCTTACCCATAAATCATGTATGTTTTTTATAATGTTAGTTTAGTTTGGTTACTTATACATAGGGATGAAATCGGTATGGTATTGATATCGTACTGCAAAATACCAAATTTGAACAGGTACGTACGGTATCATACCATAAAATACTGAAACCAAAAAAGAAGCTCAAGTGTAAACTAAGTATTGTACCGGTCGGTCGGTACTAGTATGGTATTGCTTCATTGGAAATACCAAAAGAAAAAAAAAACTATATAAATCGTTATAACCAAATTAAATGTTGGTACTGGTACGATATAAGTATTCAACAAAAAAGAAAAAAAATCTCATCCTTACTTAGGGATGCCATTGGAGGCCCTTACCATGATGAAATTTTGTTCTTATGCGTCCTTAGCAACTAAGAGCATTCACAATAGATCTCTTTAGTTATGTGAGTGAGAAAACTTATAATATAAGGAATAGTTGTGAGTGGAGGAGAGAGAAAATATATGAGAACGTTACCATTATCTGTAAAAATAGGAGAAACACCATTCACCACTTATTATTTTTTTTGATACTCTTAAAGGTAATAATAAAGACATAAAAAATAGTATTTAATTGAAGTGAGAGAAAAAAAGTAATGATTTTTAGTTTAATTATATGGATATGGATAAATAATTTAATGTGAATGCTCTAACCCTTCCACAAAGGCTTAGTTTTTGTTGATTTTGCAGGTGGGTCAGGGTGAGATCAAAGTAAAAGAAGAAAATGTTTTATTGAAATATTGTGTATAGTGGGTAGATTATAAGGTTAAAATTAAGAAGGGCAAAAATGTTTGTGGAGTTTAGATATCAAAGAAAGGGTTTTAAGGTTTTGCAATGATATGATATGCATTTGCAATGAGTTTTAACGTATATACCCGGACTTTTCACTCAGTAGTGTTATATATGTAGTTTTCGTATAGAAATTCTTGGGTATATACGTTTTCGACCCCCCGGTTCTATATAAATTTTTGGGTATATACGTTTTCGACCCCCCGTCGAAAACGTCAAGCTTCGCCACTGATGATATGACAGATGACGTGACAGCTAAAGACGTCTAAGGACACACGTAGGATTGAAGATAATCTTATACAATTATAACCATAAGTCCATAACCGAAGAATAAAAAGTATAAAACATTGGTATGGGTTTGTTTGTTTATGTAGTTTTGGTTTGTTTTTTCCGTTACAATTAGACAATTCTACTTAAATCATATTAATTTCAGAAGACTACAAAATATCGTTATATACAAATCTTTATACATAAAAGTGGGAAAGTAAGGTCCCATACTATCCATTGGTGCGTGAATTACCCTTCAAAATATCTCAAAACCTCGTCCCCACTTCTCAATTTCTTGCCCCCATGCTTTTTTTATATCCTCATTCACCTTCTTCTTCTTCTTCATTTCATCATATCATATATATTCTTAACACTCAACACTCAAAGTATCAAACCCTCATAATTAAACACTCTCATTAACAAATGGATTCTAACGATATCATCGCGCCTTTCATCCTCAAGACTTACCACATGGTCAACGACCCTTCTCTCGACGGTTACATCCGTTGGGGACCCGCTAACAACACCTTCATCGTCGTCGATCCTCTCGAATTCTCCCAACGTCTCTTACCCGCCAACTTCAAACACAATAACTTCTCTAGCTTTGTTCGTCAGCTAAATACTTATGTAAGTATCCATTATTTTGTTCTCTATTCTGATATGTTCGTTTACCCGCCACTTTATTGTAAGTTCCAATGTTTTTATCTATATTCGAACACAATAATTTCTCTAGCTTTGTTCGTCAGCTAAACACTTATGTAAGTATCCATTACTTTGTTCTCTATTCTGATATGTTCGTTTACCTGGCACTTTATTGTAAATTCCAATGTTTTTATCTATATTCACACACAATAATTTCTCTAGCTTTGTTCGTCAACTAAACACTTATGTAAGCGTCAATTACTTTGTTCTCAATTTTGATATGCTCGTTTACCTGTCACTTTATTGTAAATTTCAAATATGTTTTTATCTATATTCAAACACAACAATTTCTCTAGTTTTGTTCATCAACTAAACACTTATGTAAGCATCAATTACTTTGTTCTTAATTCCTCCCAGTTTACCTGCCATTTTATTATAAATTCAAATGGTTTTAGACTTTTATCTATAGTGGAGGGTTTAATTGAGAATAATTTTTTTAAAGAATAAAATAGAAAAAATTCAACCAATAAGAATGTTTCATTTATTTCATTTAATTTTTTGTATTTAATACTAATGTAAGGGTATATTAGTAAATTTAGATAAATCATTAATTGATAGACTTCCTTTTTAATAGCTAACTATATTAAATAAATTTCTAACTTGTTTTCAAAAAACATATTTTTAAAGAAGAAAAAAATTTAATTTAAAGTGTAGCATAAATTACGAGTTGTGTAGAAATGAATTACGAGTTGTGTATAATAAATTTCAATATGTGTAGGATTAATTCAATATGTGTAGGATAAATTTCAAAACGTGTAGGATAATTTTTTATTCGTGTACGCAAAAAATTAATGTGGATGATGATAGTATTTATGACTAATTAATTAGTAAAAAATAAGAATAAATGAGATAGAGAAAAACTATTTAATATTTTATAATTTTACCCTTTGTTCTTTTTCTTTTTAATTTAATTTTTTCTCAAATCAGCCTACCCTTTATCTATATTATATATAAAAAACATATAGCATTTCATTTGCTTTATTTTCAATTATGATGAATTACTCATTCAGATAATTTGTTATGTTACTTTGTCTTTATTTTCATTTTGTTATGTTACTTTCTTGTTCGAATTTGATTCGCTTTCTTTTCAATCATGTTTAAACTAGGGATTCAAAAAAGTGGATCCGGACCGATGGGAGTTCGCGAACGAGTGGTTTTTAAAAGGACAAACGCATTTATTGAAGAACATAGGGAGAAAAAAGCAGCAGATTAATAGTAACAATAATAGTAATAATAATGCTCGGAATAATTATATTTCAGAAGAAGATGAAGATGAGATGGCGATGGAAATTGCAAAGTTAAAAGAAGAACAAAAAATTCTAGAACAAGAGTTAGTTGGAATGAACAAGCGTCTCGAGGCGACAGAGCGACGGCCGGAACAAATGATGACGTTATTGCATAAAGTAGCAGATGATCCTCAGATCTTGCCACGTATGATGCTTCAAAAAGATCAACGGTCTCAACGACTGGTGGTTAAAAAGCGCCAACGGATATTAATAACCCCTGAACCGTCGGCGTCCAGCCAGAACTTACAAGAGGAAGAGGAGGGGTTTTATAATAATTATGAACATTTTTTTTGGCAGTCTACGGATACACCCTCCATGTCACGGCAGCGAACCACGGCGACTACCGGCGGAGGAGATTTAAATAATATTTGTTTTGAAGGGTTTTCGCCGGAGCCAGAGGTTAGACGCCCGCCGGAATATCCGTTTTCACTATTTAATGGCGGTTTTTAGCTGGTATCTACAATTTATTTTGATATTGTTGTAATGTTTTTTTTTTCAAATACTATTTTTATTCTTATTTTCTTTTGGTTATCTAGTTTTAAATTTCATGTTGGTATTATAAATTGCCACTAGATTGCATTGTTTTTTCTGCAATTGGGTGGGGTTTTTGTTTTAAAATGTGATGTTACTACAACATACAATATGATGGAATCTAGTTGAAGTATGTTAAGGAATATTGGATTTTAATAATCTCAACTATTCGTCGTTGGCCGCCAACAGTCTCAACTTCAAAAATAACCACTGACAGTTCCAACTATTGACATATTGGCCACCAATGGATCTTGACTAACAGAACCCTAACGCCGTTAGTCTTCGGTCACCGGAAAACCGTTTTTGGCCAGAAAAAGGTTTCTAAAGGTCCAATCTAAGGTTACAAAGAGGTTTGAAACGAAAATGTTGAGTTTTCCAATCAAAAAGTTGAGTTTTCAGCCAAAAAGAAGTTTTCCAGCGAAAAATGAGATTACCGGCGACTTCAATAATTGAGGCTTTTACTAGAAAAACGTTCCTAAAGATCCGTAATAAGGTTACAAAGAGGTTTGAGACGAAAAAAATTAGTTTTCCGGCCAAAAAAAATATTTTTCCGGCCAAAAACGTTTTTCCGGCGACCGGAGACTAACAACGTTAGGTTTCTGTTACTCAGGGTCCATCGGAGGCCAATATGGTAATAATTGGGACTGCCAGTGATTATTTTTAAAGTTGAGACTGTTGACGGCCAACGTCGAATAGTTGGGATTATTAAAATTCAATATTCCTATTTTTAATTATTTATTGGGATTATTAAAATTCAATATTGCTATTTTTAATTATTTATAAGTTATATTTTATGTTAAAATTTAAACGGAATGTTTATTTTAAGTCAAATTTAATCGTCGAAAGAGAAATAAGTGTCGAGTGCTCTAGTTTAAGCGCTTAAACATAAGTGTTTGATGTAAGTTTTTGAGTACATTTTATACTTTTGATATGAAGGTAGAGTTTTAGAGTAAAAATTAACATAAACAGCAACTATTACAACAATTGCAAAATTAGTATTACTGGAAAAATAAATTTTATTTGAAGTTTTTTGGTACTTTGGCAAAAATTTAAACTCAGGCATACTAAAGAATCATTTAATAAAGTTTTTTATTTACGTCAATTTCAAAATTTATTAAAGCAAAAAATATAACATTCATAAAATATCAAAACATAAAATAGTACTACAATTTTTTAGGAGTTTGCATGTATCAAGAAAAGGAAAAGCCACATCCAAACTTGGGGGACCTCAATGACCCTGTTTCCAAAGTAACAATTCAAGACTTCAATAAAAAAATATATATTAAATAACACACATGGTTCTTATAATTGTACTTTATTAGGGTGTTCGGGACGCCTCGTAGGTGGCCTAGCGGGTTCTACAGTAACACCGCTGCAACTTTTCCAAGATGGGATTACGGATTCGTTTCCAGGTTCGTGAACCCATGTTAGATGGAGGTGTTTGAAAGTATTTTTCATTTAATTTAAAAAAAATAAGGATTCAAACGAGTGCCTCAACCCCCATCCTTTCAGAGTATCAATAACGCTAGTTAAAGTCCAAATTCAAACCCACCACATCACTAGTCATATCATTCCAAACCAACTTTTTCCTTCATCAGTAGACCTTTCCAAATTTAGTTATTAAAGCGATAAAAAAATATAATTACGTATTTACGTTCCGTTTTTCTAAAAGTCTCACACTATATGGCTTCTATAATATTTTTTTTTGTTTAACAGCTTGAAATCTTTTTAATTGACTATTTACTTTTCTTAAGTATTCTTATAAATTATAATTATCTTTTACCAACTATATAATTCTTATAATTATCTTTCACCAACTATATAATAACTTATTTCTATATAACAATTAAATATGCAACCGAAACTCAGGTATATTTGATAAAATAAAAAAAGTTGAATTATACTGGTGATTCATGTTAACATTAATTAGAGGGTGTTTGGAATTACGTTTTAAAGTGATTATTTGATTATTGCGTTTGTAAAACATAAATAATCTAAAAAAGTGTTTGGATGAAAAAGTGATTATCTGCCTTCAAAACGCAGTTTTGGAGAAGCATGTACCTACATGCTTTTTCAAAACGTAGTTTTGAAAACGAAAAATCTATTTTAAAAACGCATAATCTATTTTGAAAACGCAACAGCAAACACCCCCTTAGTAACAAATAAAAATGATTAAAAATAGTACATACCCCCCTCCTCTTTCGTTTGTCTCCCTTAACTCACACAACAATTGCAAATGCCACTTATACCGTAACCACAAGTGTCAATGTTGCTTCCAACCTCAAACGTCTTCATCGTTAAGGGGGATTTTTTTTTTCTTTTTCTAATTGAATATAGTTTTTTTAAGAAGTAGCTATTTGACTAGTTCTAATCCCCTTGAAAATATAGTTGAACCTATCATTCGCATTCTCAGAAAAAAAAAAAATCTTGGGTCCGCCACTGGTTCCGACACATATCGATTAAGAAACCACCGATACATGGAAATTTAATTATGACGAGTTCAACCAATCCATTTCCAAATATGTGTCGATATCTAAAATGAAATTTGTAGCCTTTTAAGTTGACAAGACAATCAAATATAATCAAATATTCAAAGTATCAACAGTGTATTCGAGGTGACGGACCTTCACAGGGCCAGCTCTGAGAATTCGTGTACCCTGTTCGATCTCGAAAAAACGTGCTCTTAGGCCTTAACAAAATTAAGTATTGGGAGGTCTGAACCTAATGGCAATGGGCTAATAACTAATCTAAACCTTAAAAATAGTTTTGTAAGTGAGCTTATGTTGGTGTTTGTATGGGTATACCCTATTAATTTAATTTTTTATATATACGTATGATTTTTTTTTTAAATAATGTGCCTTCGAAATATTGGGCCCTGGCCGGTGGTCCTCCTCGCCCACCCTCAGGGCAGCCCATGGAACTCCATGTTGAATTTTTCGGTAAAAACCTACCAAGCGAAGAACCCAACAGTGACCTCATTGCCCCCCCCCCCCCCCCCTCTCCTACAACGATGATTCGTAGCTAAAAAACTTTTGCCTTGAAAACCGGAAAAGCCCTTAGTATCTCTTTTAAGGTTGCACGGTGTGGGCTTCGGCCTGGGATCGTCCCTCCACTGGCGCCACACCTCCCCCCATTCCCCCCCCCCCCCCCGGCGTCGTCCTGCCCGTCTCCCCTCCGCTGATTGAGATGCCCCACTAGAAGGCCCATCCACCATTTCCTTACCTCCATCCTCTTTGCCACATCCTCACACCCGATCTACGTGGCGGATCATCCTCCAAGGATGGACCATCACCATACCGCATAGCCTAAATACGGCCTTCAAGTCAGTGTAGGTGTGTTGAAGAACCATCGACTGCAACGGTGTTACCAGATCCTAGTTGTCCAACTAGGGAAACTCAATGGAACTTCTTTACAAGTCTAATCAAGAAATGGCAAAGGATAATATACACGAAATTTGTGTTGTTCATCGGGTGAGCCGTGGCTAGCTCAAGTTTAGCTTGAGCTAAACAAGCCAATTTAGCTTGTTTCGAATTCACATAACTGAGTTAACATTTGAACTTGAGCTCGACTCAGTTTATCTCGAGTTAAAAAAAAGAACTAACATAGCATAAAGCAAGTTCAAGTCCAGAATAAAATAGCACCACAAACAATTTGAAATACATTAAAAGTTAACGTAATAGAAAATTGGTTCAAGTTCATGTTCATGACGAAGCTATTATTTCAACCATAACCAAAACGCAAATTAAAAGTACATCAATCATAATGAATGTTTAGCTAATAGGCCAATACCACATGAAGCTTAGTTTTAGCTCCACATTAAGATTATATTTTCTTGGATATTATTAATATTAATATTTTAAAAATACAAAATTTACAACTAAAATAGATATGAACTGATGCTTCTTTATGTTTTGATTTCTAAATATTTAGCAAAAAAATGACTAACTCATTTAAATTATATAAAAAATGAGTAATAAAATATGTGTTAAAAGGGGCAACTTATGAATCGTCAAGCTGATCCAAACTATCTAGCTAAACATGTTTGTGGTCGAAACTAGCCTAAACCTAAACCCGCATATTTTGTGTTAGGCCCGTGTCATGTTTTTGTGTCGAATTAGAACTTCAGACCCCTACCATTACCATTAAGAATGGCAATGAGTATTGAGTTGGGTGCTGATAATTATAAATTACTTGTCGGGTCATGTACCCAATTTTGACTATGAACTTCGACTTTGAGCCCAGTTTAAACAGCTTAGGCCCATGTAACTTTGTAGTTTTTGAGCTGTTGGGCTTTACCCCATTGATTGCCAATTTGCCATTTCATTTCATGATTCAATGATTTCAATCAAGCAAATTATTGATTACATATTTTATCAATCAAGTATTTATATTCATTTAATCATCTAAAATAATAATTAAGTCATTTTCCAAAACTAGGCTTGTATTTTAGTAAGTGCATAGAATAAATACGGTTAATTAGTATCTATGAAGTTTTTTTATCTGTTGAATATGTTACTAGTTACCGCTTTGTTGGTGTCAACCCAGGCGATGACAAAAGATATTGTACCAACCGTTCGGTTTATGAGTTAGCGAAAGAGTAATGTACGTTTGAAACCAAACCGAACCAGTCCATACACATACACGTCTTGCTTTTTACATATACATGTTCGTTAATATACCTTTTACCATCCAACATGGTTTGCGACATATATCATCCCATTATCATGTATCCAAGTTGCAATAGACCGTAACCATTCTCACCTTGCTTTCTACTTTGATAAGCAACCAAAACAACAACAAAAATTTCAACACCAAGTAGTAAAAAGCAATAGAAATAGGTTTTTTTTTTTTTTTTTTTTTGCTACAACATGTTTCTCCTAAATTTCAAAGAAACACTTATGTAGTCCCCTAGTATGTTGTTGTAATGGAAATATGATATTGACTCATAGTCTGATTTAAAATCGTCCAAAACCAAACCATGAACACCCATGTCGATATACATAGCATGACACACACAATATTACATGACAATACATGTGGCATGTCATGTTACCGTTAATGGTGACGTGGTCGATTGGTTGTGCGTATGACGTACCATATCACTAGATGTTGACATGAAACACATGTACATGACTTTATTTCTTGAGTTGCTAAACAAAATGTAGCATTTTAAACAATTCAAGTAATTTCACAACAATATTAGTGTTCAAAGTATAATGGATTTGATTAGAAAGGTAAATCATCTTTTCTAAAGTTGTTGAAAGTATTTATTAATGAATACCTAAAGACAATTTGTCGTCAATTTGAAAATGTGTCCCTCGTTATACAACACTCAACTAATGTATTCACATAGGATTCTTTTGATTCCCACAAATTTTGTCCCAAATCTATGGTGGGCCATACTTCGTAGTCCTACATTGTGTTTGAAGTGCTAATGATCACAAAACTTGATATATATTTATGTATTTCAAGATATGATTGTATATATAGTGACTTAAGGGGACAATTAAGTAATTAACCATATGCAGGATTAAGTTTAATTAACTGAAAAGGTGTTGAACAAAAGTCTTTTAGCTTGAATTTTAGGATATTAGATTTAAATAACTCCAACTTTCATCAATTGGGATACTATTCTCAACTTTTGATTTGTACCACACAACTCCCAACTTTCAACTTATTTTCCTCTAGCACTCCCAAACTAACTGAACCATAACCCAATTAGCTGATGTCAGATGCTACATCATCGAAAATGCCCTGTTAGCCACCACGTCATAAAAATTGCCACGCTAACTGCTACATCAGCCGCGACGTCATCAAAATTAGCCATGTTAGCTGCCATGTTACCATACGAAGTGCCACATCAAAAAATACTATCTGGGTTAGGGTTCAGTTAGTTTGGGAGTGTCAGTGAAAAATAAGTTGAAAGTTAGGAGTCGTGTGGTACAAATCAAAAGTTGAGACTGATATCGACCAATTGGTAAAAATTAAGGTTATTTAAATCCAATATCTCTTGAATTTTTAAAGCAAGTTTATGTTTATTTCGGGGTCATGCTATTTACACACGGAGAAAATTATTTTCACACCTCAAAGCGCCGCGCTATGGCCATAGCGGGGCGCTTAGCTCGACAAAAGGTGATTTGACTGACGTTTGAGACATCAGTTATTGTTTGAGAGACATAAAGCTGAAACGAGGTTTCAGGCGTCTCGTGAACCCTAAGCGTCGCGCTATGGCCATAGCGCGGCGCTTCGACCCCAAATTTTCACTTTTAAAAGCTGCTCAGACACAACATTTAGCGTTCGAGACATAAAGCACTCAATATGTTGTTTACAAACATACGGGGGTTTTGTTGTTTGTCGATTTCTAAATTACTTGTGTTTCTTCAAAATAACGCGCGGTTTTGCTGTATTAGTTACGTGTCTTGAAAAAATGATGTCGTGGTTAAGCAACTATCTTTTCGGTCAATATTCTAACGAGTCAGTTGTTCCTGATTCTTACGAGGGGACCGCTATTTCTGACTCGTATGAGAAACCGGTCTCGTCCAACTTGAGGGAGGCAGAGGTTGTATCTGGCATTCGTTATCGTGATAACACGGTGAAGCTGGATTTGAATACCCCTGTGGAGGACCCTTACGCATAACAAGGTTATTCGAATTTCGGTTACGGTGGTGAGCACAGCTTTATACAGCAGGAGTGTTATCCAAACCACAGTTACGGTTGTCAACAGAGCTTTGAACATCAAGTCTATTCGGACCTCGGTGACGATGGTGAGCCGGAGGATGTGTCTGTTAACGAGGAAGGCTGTTACCCGGTTACATTTTCGTTTGATACAACGCAGACCTTTTCGTCACGTAAAGAGTTGGTGTGTTGGGTACAAGACACGGCAAAAGACAATGGTTACCTCATTGTGATTAAGAGCTCGAATAAAAGAGGAGAGAATTACAAGATTTGGTTTCAATGTACTTTTGGTGGGGAGCATAAGAGTATAGCTACACAGAGGAAAACGGGTAGCAAGAAAATAGGCTGCCCGTTCGAGATGATCGGGTTTTCGGAATCATCCGGAAGTGTTTGGAGGATCGAGGTGACGAAGGCGAAGCATAACCACACTCCTATTGAAAACTTAGAGGGTCACGCGTATGCGAGAAGGCTTTCTTCGGAGGATACAAAACTGGTTAAGGAGCTGGCAGAGCAAGATATTCCCAACCAAAGTATCTGGCGAACGCTGACGAAAAACAATCCGGCTAGAAAGCTTATTCCGAAAGATATACACAACGTTGTTCAGAAGATCAACGCCGGAAAAAATGTCGGTAAGTCTCCGATGCAAAAACTTGAAAACATTTTTCTCGAAAAAGATTACACTTATTACATGCGCACGAATGAGATATCGAACGCAGTTGAAAATGTCTTCTTTGTTCACAAAAAATCATTCACTATGTGGTGTGCCTTCCCGCATGTGCTAATGATTGACGCCACCTACAAAACGAACATGTACAACCTGCCATTTGTTCAGGTCGTAGGCATGACGTCGACAAACAAATCGTTTACGGCTGCTTGTGCGGTAATTTCCGCTGAGAAGTTAGAGAACTACCTATGGGTGTTGCAGAGGATCAAGTCTATGCTGGTAGGATGTATGGAACCGCGCGTGATTTTAACAGACAGGGAATTTGCGCTAATTAACGCGTGTGAACAAGTTTTTCCAAAAGCGCATAAGTATCTTTGTCGGTTCCATATTCAACAAAATATTAATAAGAACAGCAAGAGGAAATTCTCTGACAAGCAGTGGAAAGAATTCATACGTACATTTTGGACATTGTGCGAGTCTACGACCGAGGAAATATACAGGTATAACTTGGAAAACCTTGAAGCACAACTGAAAGAAGATGGCCGTGAACGTGAGTATTTCTTACATAATTATGTTCAAATTTTATATAATAACAAAAACTGACTATTTACGTTTTTTAATTTCAGAGGTTTTTGATTATTTGATGAAATCCTGGTTGGATCCGTACCGTGAAAAGTTTGTATCTTGCTGGATTAACAAAACTATTAACTTTCACCAAACTACGACCAACAGGGTTGAGGGCATGCATGCAACACTAAAAAGTCACTTTCCAAGTCATCGCAACACACTGGATAAACTTGTACTGTATGTTGATCATGTTGTTGATAGACAATACGCCGAGATTAGAAGTAGCTTTGAAACAAGCCTCCGAAAAGTGATGAGCCACCACAAGGATCATCCCATGCTTGAAAATATTCTGAAGAAAATATTTGAAAAATTGAAACAACAGATCGATCCAACACCCCCTCAAGTGAAAAGGAGCTTCTTTGAAAAGTTTCAGCAAATCCTCAATCCAGGGAACAATAACAAAAAACCTCCTGTTGTTTTGAAGAAAACTCGTGGTCGCCCAACATTGAAAACGCAGGAACAAAGGAAGGTTGAAGCCGCTATAAAAAGCTCGTACATTCCGTCGGAAGAAACTTGGGTCGAGGCCTCAGACGATCTTCCCCGTCACAGCTCGTACGTATCATCCCAAGATTCTAGAAGACAAAAGAATACCAAACCGCTCAACCTACACCCTGATTTCCCGATGATCAAGCTCGGTCCTAAGACGGATATAGCGATCCGCAACTACGCATCTCAGATTCCCAAAGTGATCCATCCATACATCGTGAGAATAAAGGACGTGAAACCAGATGGTCATTGTGGGTTTCGATCGGTGGCTGTTGGGTTAGGAGTGAAACAAAATACGTATTTGATGATCCGGAAACAACTTATAATGGAGTTACGTATGAACGAATCGCTTTGGAGGCAGGTTTTCGATCCGAAAAACATAGGACATTATGATGCGCTGGTTAGACGGATCGATTTCAAGGGGGTGGGACGAGCAGCTATCGAAAATTACATGACGATGCCTGAGACGGGGTTTCTTATTGCCCAACGATACGGTGTGATTGTTCACACCTTCGACATTCGTGGGAACGATACTATTTTCCCTCTGCTGGGCGGGCCAAACGAAGCTGAGCAACCTCACCTGGTGGTTGCGGTTGTGTTCGTCGACGATGGGCATTTCATGCATGTAGAGCTTGGAGGTTGTTATCTAATGCCTCCCCCAAACCCACTCTGGACAACGAACAGAACAGAGCGCGCAACAGCCTGGCATACATTATACAGGGATCAGATTAACGCGTACGAAATGCTTACGTATCGTCCCCCTGACCTTAATGTAACCCCATATGTTCAAGATGTATGTTAAATGTGTTTAATAATAATCACGTTAATTCTTTTACAATCCAAGAGTACGTTTGTGTTTGTTCAATATATGTGTTACATCACGTTAAAAACCGAATGTCACCGACACGACCCAATCAGATTCAATACGCACTTGTACGACCCAAAATGACAATATACATCATAATACTACAATTAATGAAAAAATACGTCATGTACATGTACGGTAGGCGGCTGATACACATAACACTACTCATAGGAGTACTTGTGCTTTCAAACCAAAATGATACGATATAATGGAATACGACATCACACGTAACCGATTTGATCCGGAACTTGCAGTATAGTCCATATATATTAAAAAATGATGTATAATGGAAAAAGCGTAAAATTTAGACTATTATCGACGCGTTTGTGAATTAAAAACAATTTTAAAAAAAAATTAAAAAGGCCCTAAGCGCGGCGCTTTGACCTAAGAGGGGCGCTTTGCCCGGAAATTTGAACTGAAGCGCACCGCTATGGCCAAAGCGGTGCGCTTTGGTCCCTCGTTTAACCTGAAGCGGGGCAGCTTCTCCCCCATTTCATCAACAAACACAAACACACACACAAAGGTGCGATTACACACACTTGGGCTACGATCCTCTTTTTCAAGATTTCAACCGCTAAAAGGTAAGATCGAACATCCTTTATCGTTTTGGTTAAATAGTTATGTTTGAGATTGTTTTGATTGGGCGGGTTTTGATTCGGTTGCTGGGTTCTGTTTTTGAAAACGAAGAACCAAAGCGTCGCGCCAAGGCCAAAGCGGGGCGCTTTGGTTCATGTTTAATTATTTTTTTCTATTATTTATTTATTAATATTATTTGTTTATTTGAATTGTTTAATAATATTATTTGTTTATTATCTTTTATTTAGGATCATGCTATTTACACACGGCCAAAATTAATTTCACACGGCCAAAGCGCCGCGCTATGGCCAAACGGTATTGTTTAATATTGTATTTGTATTTAAACGTGCAGGGATGGATTCCGATCACGAGGTGGCGGAGGAGATTGAGCATATGGAGGCTGAGGGAGGGGAGGTATGTCCGTACCTGCAGTTTGAGCAGGGGTCACGGGCGGCGAGGAGATGCGCTAGGTTGTGCACCATGGAGATTGGGGGGCATGTAGGGATAGACTGGGACCTGCTGGAGACCGTGGCAGAGGCCGCGCGGACGCGTGATATAGTTGGACTAGATACTCCTTGGTCGCGCCTCTTTCAGATAGCGATGGAGGACTCGTACCGTGAGCTTACGGTCGAGTTTCTTTCTACGTTTACATACGCGCCGCATCCGGCGGATTACGTGGAGGACCCGGATTTTCCAGTCCACGAGGTTACATTCCGTCTCGCCGGTCAGCAGTTTGAGATGAGTGTGCGGGAGTTTGCTGTCCATTCAGGTTTGTCCACAGAGCCCGAGCTTGATACTAATTTATATACGCATGGGGTTAGGGCGATGGACAGGTAGACGCTTATTAGTTTCTGGAGGGCCATTTCCAGGGTTCCCTTTGGGAAATCCTCGCAAAAGGCCACCACTATTAGAGACCCCTTGTACCGATACCTGCACCATATTATCGGGTCATCTATCGTGCCGCGGGGTACCAGCAGGGAGAAGGTCAACCTCAGTGACCTTTTCTTTCTATACTGCCTACTTCGCGGCCAGACCTGCGATCTAGGAGCCTGCCTGGCAGATTACTTTGCAGGTGCATACCACCGGCAGCTTCGCGGGAAGCTGCACGGTGGCTCATACATCACCGCCATTGCACGCTCGCTAGGGATCGCGCCCGAGAGTGATCCGGAGCTGTCCGCGCCGATCCCGTCAACTAGGTTGGGCCGCGCGTCAGTATCTAGCATGCAGATCACCCGTACCTTTCATGTTGGTTTGAGGTTTAGGGGTCGTGACGGGCAGATTTGGCATGCGGAGGTGTTGCCGGAGGTCATCCCGGTTGTTATTGATGTGAGGGATGGAGTGTTAGCCCCTCCTAATGTTCAGGAGGCCGCTCGGCAGGCTCAGCTACAGGCTCTGGGCCTCGATCAGCCTCAGGGCCAGCCTCAGGCTCAGGCTCAGGCTCAGCCTGTATTCGAGGATCCGGCTCAGGAGGAGCATGTCGAGGAGATCCCGGTACCACCAGTTCAGCCAGCTCCTGAGCCGCCACAGTACCCGCAGCACGTTTACGCTGACCTGCCTCCGGCAGCGCGTGAGGTGGCTCGGGACTTCGACCGGCGCCTCAGAAGCCAAGGCGCACTCATTGACTGGATGGTCGAGATGCTCGTTGCTCTACGAGAGCTCGCCGGGTTGCCTCCACTTCCCCTCCCACCGTCCCCATCGCACGAGGATTAGTACCTTAGTTTGTTTGTATAGTGTTTTGTTATGTATTATGTACTCAGTTGTACCTTTTTGTTTGTATGTACAAACTGATATATATATATATATATATATATATATATATATATATATATATATATATTGCAGTTAATCTTCTATTTACATCACGTTGGTTTTGGATTGTTTACGTTTAATTCTTATGGCTTTCTGTACATTTTATTTAACGTGTTCGTTTAATTTAACAAAATAAAATAGGTTAACAGTTTATAAAGACGCACTTATATTATATACGTTCTATAAAAATAATGACGTAAAAAAACGTAATTATAAAACAACTATGAATTATATGTAATACTAATACTTTATAATAATAAAACTTAAATACAATTTTTTCATCCAAAAACACTACCAAACTAACCCAAATCCCACCTATTTCCAACAAAAAAACAACACAAACTCCATTCCACACGCTATTTGTCTTTTTGCACACCCAAAGCGCCCCTCTTCGGCCAAAGAGGGGCGCTTTGGACTTTTGCACACTCTGATCTGTCAGGCCTTGTCAGACCTTGTCTGTTGACCAAGCCCAAAGCGCCCCTCTGTGGCCAAAGCGGGGCGCTTCAGATGTACAAATAGACAACCAGCGTGTGTGAATAGACCAGACCTTATTTCGACCCTCCTTTTATTTTACACACTCTCATAGCAACTCTCCCAACATTCTCTTCACCTTTCGATTAAAAAATGTTTCCCTCCTACCAACCAATACCATTCACTTATCGCTTTAAGAACCCAGGTCATAACAACATTGAAGTGGTACAATTTAAGATAATGATGGCGTTTATTAGAACTATTAAGTTGGAATAAGATGTATGAAAAAGGTAACCATCACTAGTGCTCTAGTGGTGGCCACGTGTATTTAAGTTCCACCTATAGTGGGTCCGGGTGAGTTTTCCCCTCCAGGTCTCAAGTTCGAGTCTGGGTGATAGGGGTTTCTCATTGAGGGTTTAAATTGGGGATCTATTGTGCGAGGGGCTCTCTAGCGCGAACTCGATTAAGACAACGTATGCTAGACCTCCCGACATTCACGAATAATTCACACCTAAAAAAAGACCTATGAAAAAGGTATCGACAAATTGTCGGGTTTGTAACATTAGTCAACAAAAGATATCGATCAATTATTGCTTTATAGATGCTATGGAAGCTAACGAGCATTTTTAATGTATCAAGATGTTATGCTTTTCTCTCGTTCCATAAATACTATTTTATTGAAATTATGTTGTTTTTATCTTCATCAAATATGGTTATAAGAAGTTTTATGTTAAGTTTGGATTATTAATTCATTAAACCTAATTACTTATTAATGAATCGCTTTAACGCTTCAAAGCCCACATTGGGTTTATAGTTTTTCTTGCCCCCACATGATTTGTTTATGAGTTAACTGTCATTTACGTCTTTGTGGTTTGTCCACTAATGACATTTTAGACCATAGTTTAAAATTGTACAATTTTTCTTCCAGTTATTCTCGAAACGTGACATTTCAGTTAAATAACTAACCCCAGCTAAAAAACTCAGTTAACTCAGGGGTAAAATGATATTTTGGATGTGACATACACTTTTAAACTAAGCCATTTTTCATAGATCTTTTATTATGCATTTTACATAAATTTTTTGAATAAAAAATGAAAAAATACATGTAAAATGACCATTTAACCCTTGAACTAACTGATGTTAGTTTTTGAATTAAAATGGCACGTTTCGAGAATGTCAAGAAGAAAAATAATACAATTTTAAAATTTGTTTTGAAATGACATAAATGGACAAACTACAGAGACGTAAATGACAGTTAACCGACAAAATTTATCCTCTAGGCTCTAGTTTAAACAACAAAAACATTTACATTTTCTAATTGATAAACAAATCAATATCACACAAACAAAAAGGTCATACCAAATCCCAAAAAACAAAGTATACACAGTAACATAACATCTTCCAAATTTAATCATAGATCCCAAAAACATTATACTTTATGCTTCATCAATAATTACATACCTTTAAATTCAAATCAATAGTTTTTTCGACACTGAATTCTCGACGCGAGAAAGAACAAATGTCCCCGAATACATGTCCACAAAAAACTTCTCTATGATGTCGCGATAAACAGGACAAGTTAACCGCGAATAGTAATGAAGCACCTCTTCAATATCAACAACAAGATCAACATTATTTTGATCCATCATCTCTAACTCCTTTAACTTTCTTGTAACCAAACACTTTGACAATAATTCATCTTCATCTTCGTCTCTTTTCGTGTTTTCTTCATGACTGTTGATCATGTTTGGTTGTTTAAGGTTCATGTTACATGGTTCTATAAGGTTGGGTGTGTTTTCTGGTTGTCTATAGCTGCGGTTGAAGTGGGTTGCGTGTAGCGCGGCTCCACTGCGGCTTCGGGTGCATGAAAAGGGGTTGCAGTGTGGTGTTTTGGGTAGCCTTTGATAGCCTCCAGCAAAATAGGACTTGAAGGTATGGATGGTACTTTTCAAGAACCTTTTGGTGTTAGAGTATGTGATTCTTAGAAGCATTCTTGAAGGTTTTTGTGTGTGTATGAGAGAGAGAGAGAGAGAGAGAGAGAGAGATTTCACAGTGGGAATGAGAGCTGGTGGAGGTTTAAGTAGGTGTTTGTTAAATTTTGTATGCATGTCGTCACCAAAAGCCAAAAGGGCATCCAATAAATGTAACACATAACTTTTCTTTCTTTTAAATAGATTATATATTATTATTATTCTTTCTTTACAAGTAATTTATAGTTTCATTTCTAGCCTAAGTCAACAAATTATAAACAAATGGTAGGTAAACGGATAACGAGTTGTGTCGCCACCCTCTTTTGAATTACAAAGACTATCCTACTAAAGACGAAACGACTCTTAAGGGTCGAGAAATGACTATTGACGACCTGCTGGACCCTGTTAGGAATTCTACGGCCTCCGAGGCTATGGAACCAAATGTATCAAAGACAAATGGAAAAAACACGTGTTGATTCTCTAAACAAGTTATCTCGTGCTTAGCGACTTTGCCTGATTTTGCCTTTAACACTGCCTGACCAACAACAAACCTATTATCCCTGAGCTCAACAAGAAGGGACACTCCTGTAAGGTCGACACAAGCGTGTTTTCCCTCTGCCCACCCAAGCATAGAATATCAACTGCCCGAAGAGTAGATCTCCCATCGAGAGGATTTGTCGGAAAGTTCACGGAGGCCTCATTTTTTGCTTGAATCCCTGCCCACTTTAGCACATCACAAAGGATATCCGTAACCAAATCATGTTTGTATTTAAACCCATATAACTCCTTGCTATGGGTTGCATGTCACCAAATGTATCTAAATAAACCTTGTGGCAAATCGGGCAAGGCTCATCGACCGGAAATAGAGAGATTATTAACTAAAACTTAAGAACTGTCCGTTACTCCACAGCTGACATGTGTTGACCTAGTCCTTCAATGAAGACGACTGTTAGGAAATCCTAAGCATGGAGACAATCAAACACGTCTTTCTGACGAGGGGATAAACGGAACTTCTCTCCCAAACTTTGGGCAGTTCAACTAAATAGGGCGCTCCCCAAAACATCTTGGGCTTTAAAGAGGACGCTCTCCTTATTAGAGAAACCACCAAGATAAAAAAAATTATCATTTTTGCCCGTAATAAATTAACGGCTTTGTTGTTATTGCTGACCTTGTGAAGAATTTTCACTAGACCACTCAATATCTTTCACGGTAGAGCTTTTCTTTCTTTCATAACCAATACGTATAAAAACACATTTGTGTATAGTATATTCATTTAGATATACAGAAACATGCATGTTTGATGTTACAAAAACGCATGTTTTACGTTACAAATAAAATAAATGTTTTGAGATGATTTTACGTGATTCTATATTTTATTTTTGTATATAAAATAAAAAGACATTAGCTTTTACTTTTGATGATAGATGTGTTCCCTCTTTTTAGGATAAAATTTTGGAGCGTTTGTTTGTTAAAGTTTACTTTATCTAGGTTACTTTTGAAAAATTGTTCTTTGTACCTTTGTTTCGATTTGTGTTTATTCCTATCGTTTCGCACTTTCATATTATAAACTGTTTTTAGAACTTAACCGGTTAAAAACTTTTGAACCCTTCAAATCAATGTTTTAAATACCGGTATGAACCAGCCGGTTATACCGGTTAAACCGGATATCGGACACGAGTCCGGTACGATAAAGGTCGGTACGATCCGAATATGGTATGTCTTATGTACCGGTGGTAAATCTGGTTCTACTGGTTCAAACCATTGAACCAGTTTGCATTATCTTAAGATTTGATTTCTTAATTTTTATAAAATACAATATTAAGGTAATATTGATCTTCTATATTTCCGGTAAGTAAACTATTGCCTTCTATTCCATATTTCGTCGTTGTTGAAATTGTTACTCACATCATGCAATGCAATATTGTTTATAACTAATAAAAATATTCTTAAAATGCTTAATAGTTTACAATAAAGATAGTTGTTTTTAGATAAAACTATAATCAGATACATAAATCCTAGCTGAGATTAGATTGTTTTTTGAGATAAATTTGTATTTTATGGAATTTATAGGGTTAACTAGTAACTTGGTTCAACCGCCCGATACAACCCGGTTCAACCGGTTGAACCATTTTAGAGCGCAACCCGGTATGACTTCAAAACCGGTTTTTAAAACATTGCTTCAAATTAGTTAGATATCGTTAAAATCATTCACGGAGCCAGTTTGTGGCTAGACTAGTGGGCTCGACTCGAATACTCTCGCGGGTGTAACATACCCAACTCATATTCGGCTCAACTTCAACTTGAGCAGTTTGTGGCTTCACTAGTTGGCCCGTTATTATATACATAATTGGTTGACCACTTAGCTATAGTAACTTTGACTTTTTTTTTTTTTTTTTGCATTTCATCCTTATCAAGTTTCAAAACTTGTCAAACACCCCCTTAATTTTCTAAATTTTTGTAAAGTGTCATTTTGACCCACCTTGAGTTTTAAGTGCTTATTTTTATGTATGTGTTGGCATAAATTTATGTTGGTTTACGTCTCAACATGTTACTTTTCAAAAATGAATCATATTAAATATGATATGTTTTCATTAGACGGTATAAATTCGAGTTACTTTATCTTTCATTAGATATGTTTTCATTAGACGGTATTAAATATGATATGTTTTCATTAGACGGTATAAATTCGAGTTACTTTATCTTTCATTAGTCATGTCAAATATACTACGTTTTTATGTTTATGTACAACTCGGTATAAAGTCAAGTTTGTTAAGGTTTTGACGTAATGATATTTTGACCATCTCGAGTTTTACGTGCTCATTTTTATATTGATGTCTGTCGTTAGTGACATGCAAAAACCGAAATAAACTAGTAGCTAGAGTAAGTCGGATATCGAACCAGAGGAGGATTGTGGAAAGTGTCGTAATGAAAAGTATGAATTAACTACTAATGAATTGAAAACTCGGTTTGATTGATTATGAGAATTATCTAAATTAACGAATAAAAATTAAGAAAAAGTTTGAGTTGTAATAAACAATGATGAGAAAAAGTGATCACTCCGGGATTCAGATTCTGTAATTACTAATAACCTAGTTCTGATTTTATTGGATGCTATTGATTGAATAGTAAATTTGTCACATCTACCAATTACCTATGCAGTTCAAAATCTTAATATTAATTGATCAGATAAATATTAAAACAAGCATACATAGGAATCATTCAATCAACTACAGCATAATTGGATTCAAAACATAATTATAACTCTGACTGTCACTCAGGATTTGTCTGTCACACAAATTATATAATCACGCGAATAGTCGGCTGTCACCCGACTACAAATCCAAATCTCAATACAAAACAGAAACTAGAATTAAAAGTGTCTCACAAGAATCATTCACCCGAAGTGTCCACGAGAGATTAGCCGCTCATCTCGGTTGATCTTCGTCTGCCTCTGTTTTTCGTCTCCTGTTGTCTGCCGTCGAAGATGATGATTTGATGTAACACCAAAGGTCCACTCCTATATTCTTCAATGCAATTGTGTTTTAATGTTGGCTGCCAAAAAATCATGGGGTCCAATCAATCCCCTCTAAAGTCTGCGACCCATGTGCCTCCAAAACAATTATCGGCCCATCAAGAAGTCAACATGAGTTATTGTTTGATGTTTGGCTCCTTGTGCACGTGCATATATCGCCCCCCAATATGGCTGCCTTTTTGATTAATTCCCTCATGTTTCTGCACCGTAGGCTACGGGTTAAGACCGTAGACTACGATCTAGTATTTCTGTTTGTGTATCGGCATATCTTTACCAACGCACATCTCTTCACAAATTCAGCTTTCACATATTTACCACATGGCCCCTGAACTTTGTTGATGCATAATTTTCACACTTTCAAGCTATATTTCGACTCGTAACGGCTCACGAATAATGTAGTGTGTCTCGACTATTATCTTTGGTAGTTCCGCTTCATCAACAAACACTCTAACTTTGCCGATTTAACCCGATTAACCTGTAACACCACAAACGCTCGTAGAAATCACATTCGACACATATAATGAAGTTCACGACACTAAAACACTTGTTATAATACACTTTAGCACCCGGTTTTCACACACTCCATCACATCCCCACACTTAACATTGATTGTCCTCAAGCAACCATTACAAACATTACTCACCTTATTAACAAATCACCATTAAACCCCTTCGAATTAACAATTTAAGGTCCCAAGTCATACCCGTCCCATAGACTGACACAATCGAGGTTGATAATCTGACAAATAAGTGATACGCGTTTAAAACAATTTAAGACTTACCTAACTAAAACTAACATGCTTATGATGCTACACACATGCCACACGCCCCTCACAATAATCACTCCTCTCGGTTCAATCAAGACTAGCGTGTAATGTGCTAGTATGTAATTCGCTCAAAACCAACTATGCTACCTTGCAATCATAAGCTTGTATAGCAATCGCACTTCCACTGTATCAAATAACGTAACACATATCAAAAGGACTTTTGGGTTTTGGGTTAAGGGTAAAGGTAGGGAAGTATTTTTTTTTGAATTTTATGTTTATATGGCAAACACAAACGAATACCAAACCATAACAACTTTATTCACAATAACCACTAACACTTTGGGTTATTTTTCGACCCACTTATATAATACGAACATCATAATGATTTTTTTTTCTTTTTTTTTTCTCTTTTTTTTTTTTCTCTTCATTTTTTTTTCTTTTTTTCTTTTCAACAAATATCTAACACGTACTTGTCATTCATGATTGGTAATCAAACGGGTCAAACAAGGTGTAACAAACGAAGGGTATAAGGCTCAACATGGTTTACTAAGGTGGGTGGATAAACAATCAACAAATAACACAATGGAAGGGATCCTAATGCCTTTATCATCTATGTGTATGCGCTAACGCACAGTCTCGGCACGTATCAAACCACACAAGTTCTAACACAAAGCAACATATGGCCTACACTCAACAAATGAACATTTATTGCAATTCAACTAGAATTCTAGTAGGCTCAAATATCTCACCGAACAAAAGGAATATGGGTTACCGACATATAGCATGTGTAATTCCTAAAGCATGTTACCCCTAGTTAGGCATCTCTTCTCAACTATTTTCTAAAAACCTGTCAGAAATACTCTCATGAAACTTAAAGGGACAACCATGACTAGGGATCTATGTTCGTTTAATATCAGTAGGAACCCTTTAGCGATTGAAAATGTCGGTTTTCATGAATTTCAAGCATACTTGAGACAAAATTTTTAAAAATTTTCAATTTTCATCAAATTCAACCCTTCAAGCATTTCAAGATCAACAATTATACCAACCCTCTCTCGAGTTACCGCATCCCCACACTTGGGATACATTGACCCCAATGTATGGTGCAATTTATAATCTAAACTCGAGAGATACCACCCACAAACCATGAACGGCTAACGAACACTCGACTCAAAAACAAAAACCACTCCTAACACAAAAATTTCACACCACCAAAAACACGAAAACAAATAAAATCAAAGACAAGATAGAGAGACACATGAACCTGCTCATTCAATCAGTAAGTGTCGGTAGTGATGCAGCTGCTGTGATCGGACAGGAACGTAAACATCTCTTGGATTCTCTGATATCTCATCGGGGATGTTGCCACACATCCCCACACTTGAATCATTGCATCCGCGGGAATTAAACGTAGTAACCTGCTAAAACAGAACCAACACCAAAACAAAAGAACAAATACAATACTCTACATCCTCGGGCTGCCTCCCGAGAGCGCTAAGTTTAAAGGTCTTCAGCCAGACCGTACCTGATTAAGCTCATGGTGGTTCAAACGGCATCTCTCGTGCAAAGAACACTTGTGCTGGTGGATGGTTAGTATCCCACTGCCATCCATCACTCCATATAGCATCCAAATGATCCGGGTTATCGAAATCTATTGACTGTGAGAATTCACCCTTAATTTTCCTTGTGGGCTTCTTCTTTTCCTTCAACTGTGAGAACTCACCCATATTCACCTCAAGTGGTCTCTTCTTAGATTCGGTTGCCTCCTTTGGTGACTCCTTTTCTAACTTGACTGAACGTTTTTTGTTTCTCATCTTGAGCCACCACGGTGATTTGACCACTTTATCCTTCACAACCTTTTCATCTTTAGACCTGTCAATCACAGCAACACTCTCTTTTGGGCCATCCTCATTACTTGGAGGATGACACTTGTTAGCAATATTAGAATAAGCATAAGTGTGAGATATAAAGTTTAAGGAAAACTTACGTGACCCGAAGACCATATTCACAGTATTAGCATTGCAATCAATGGTAGCCTTCGCGGTTTTCAAGAATGGTCGGCCTAAGATAACCGGCGGTTGTCCTTCAACATTGGACGGCGTGTGGTCCACAACTAAGAAATCTTCGGGGTAATAACAATCCCCTACTCTTACAGCAATTCCTCTCAACATCCCCCTAGATGGTTTCCTTGACCCGTCTGCAAGCACAATCGTGGTGTCCACCTTTTCAAGCTCACCAAAATCGTATTCATCAAACACTCGACCCGCCAATATGCTTATGCTTGCCCCATGATCCACCAATGCCCTCTCAGTCTTGAACTCACCCAACTGGACTGGGATCATAGGCACATTCTCCTCTTCATCTTCAACACTTGCAACCAAACGGATTGCACCAATGGTCATATTTAAACGGACGGGTGAATCATTATCATCAACTATTACCCGTGCAGGAGTCACTGCCTCTACATCTGGCTCTTCAATACAAACCTCATCTTGGGAATCCACAATTGACTCAGATATTTGAGATTGTGAGTCCACTTGATTGTTGCTTCCTAACCTCTCGGACTCTCTTGTAACCCGCTCATTGCATAGTTCATTTATAAATTCACCTAGCTTGACTACATCTTCATAAATCTGATATATATCAGGAGTGTCTTGGGCGTAACTTGATGAGTCATATTCATTAAAATGACCATTGCCTCCATAACCAGAGTCCTCAAAATATTCTGATTTTCCATTACAACCCCAATCTGGCTTGTACCGGTGACCATCATCCATCTCATAACCATTGTACTCCCAATTTGGATCATGATGGTAGTCCATATCGTTGGTCTCTTCTTGATATCTATCTTGGTAAGAATAACCCTGGTAACCCCTATCTTCTTGTCTTTGCATGCGTTGGGACCATATCCACTCATCTAATTCAGCCTTACTCTCAAACATTGGGCATATGAGTGCCCAATGTCCTTGGTACCCACACCTTGTGCATGTAACATATTCTTTATATTGCGAGCTCATATTTCCTGCACAAGTAGCAAACGAAGAGCAGTACCGAACAAAAAGAAAACAAAGACAAAAGTGAAAGAAAAAGAAAAAAAAAACAAACTAACTAGAAAAGGCAAATACTTTTTGGATTTTGGAGTTTTTATGTAAAACGAAAGCAAACAAACTAAACTAAACTAAACTAAACTAGCACTAAGCGCACGACTCCCCGGCAGCGGCGCCATTTTGATGTCTGTCGTTAGTGACATGCAAAAACCGAAATAAACTAGTAGCTAGAGTAAGTCGGATATCGAACCAGAGGAGGATTGTGGAAAGTGTCGTAATGAAAAGTATGAATTAACTACTAATGAATTGAAAACTCGGTTTGATTGATTATGAGAATTATCTAAATTAACGAATAAAAATTAAGAAAAAGTTTGAGTTGTAATAAACAATGATGAGAAAAAGTGATCACTCCGGGATTCAGATTCTGTAATTACTAATAACATAGTTCTGATTTTATTGGATGCTATTGATTGAATAGTAAATCTGTCACATCTACCAATTACCTATGCAGTTCAAAATCTTAATATTAATTGATCAGATAAATATTAAAACAAGCATACATAGGAATCATTCAATCAACTACAGCATAATTGGATTCAAAACATAATTATAACTCTGACTGTCACTCAGGATTTGTCTGTCACACAAATTATATAATCACGCGAATAGTCGGCTGTCACCCGACTACAAATCCAAATCTCAATACAAAACAGAAACTAGAATTAAAAGTGTCTCACAAGAATCATTCACCCGAAGTGTCCACGAGAGATTAGCCGCTCATCTCGGTTGATCTTCGTCTGCCTCTGTTTTTCGTCTCCTGTTGTCTGCCGTCGAAGATGATGATTTGATGTAACACCAAAGGTCCACTCCTATATTCTTCAATGCAACTGTGTTTTAATGTTGGCTGCCAAAAAATCATGGGGTCCAATCAATCCCCTCTAAAGTCTGCGACCCATGTGCCTCCAAAACAATTATCGGCCCATCAAGAAGTCAACATGAGTTATTGTTTGATGTTTGGCTCCTTGTGCACGTGCATATATCGCCCCCCAATATGGCTGCCTTTTTGATTAATTCCCTCATGTTTCTGCACCGTAGGCTACGGGTTAAGACCGTAGACTACGATCTAGTATTTCTGTTTGTGTATCGGCATATCTTTACCAACGCACATCTCTTCACAAATTCAGCTTTCACATATTTACCACATGGCCCCTGAACTTTGTTGATGCATAATTTTCACACTTTCAAGCTATATTTCGACTCGTAACGGCTCACGAATAATGTAGTGTGTCTCGACTATTATCTTTGGTAGTTCCGCTTCATCAACAAACACTCTAACTTTGCCGATTTAACCCGATTAACCTGTAACACCACAAACGCTCGTAGAAATCACATTCGACACATATAATGAAGTTCACGACACTAAAACACTTGTTATAATACACTTTAGCACCCGGTTTTCACACACTCCATCATATATACGTGTCGATATAAATTCAAGTTGGTTTGCATTTTAACGTAGTTTTTTTTTTGTAAATGAGTCATGTCAAATACAATACATTTTTGTGCTTATTTTTATGGATATTTTTAGTTGGTCTACATTGATCGATAAGCAATAGCAAAAAAAACCAGTACGCTCAAATGACGTTAAAAATCCAACCCCACAATTCGCGGAATCAATTCTAGTTTTCTTAATTTTAATGATTTTTTATGTTTCTTTTTACTAATCCTAACTAAACAAGTTGATAACAATATTAAATTACACGATTTACATATAATACAATACTCAACCACCAATATACAAGGAAACGAACTAGTTTATACTAGCCGAAGCGTGAGTTATTTAAGCGAAGTCAACTCGAATCAAGTGAATACATAACTCGAATCGGAGATTTATATAAACCAGCGAGAGCTCGAGCCCAAATTGCTTAAATTTTTCACGAGCTAATTAATGCTAGCTGGTTTATATAAATCTCCGATTCGAGTCATGTACCTAAACAACCGTGTATCTTTTTATATACAAGATGTCGACAAATTGGTGTCTTTTTCATGTACATGAATAATAATAAAATATTATATAAGATTGATAAGTGATCTAATAATAGATTAGAGTTAAAAGAATAGGGCGGCTACATGTCTTGGTCGGATGGTGATGAGTTTGACGCTAATGAAGAATCCACATGTTTTTACCTAACCTTATTGTGTTGGTATTAAATTGACAAAACATAATATATTAGTAAGGCCATGTCTATTCACACACACATGTAGTCTATTCACACACCCCCCAGTGTCGAGCTGTGGCCAGAGCGCGGCGTTTTGGTCCGGTTAACCAGACAAAGACTGACGGGTCTGTTGACCGGACCAAAACGCCGAGCTTTGGCCGCGTTCTGGTCCTGTCAACCAGACAAAGACTGACACCCGGCCAGTCTTTTGGCTGGTTGACAGGACCAGAACGCGGCCAAAGCTCGGCGTTTTGGTCAGGTCAACAGACCCGTCAGTCTTTTGTCTGGTTGACCGGACCAAAACGCCACGCTCTGACCACAGCTCGACACTGGGGGGTGTGTAAATAGACAAAGGGGGTAGGTGAGGTGTGTGAATAGCAAGACCCAGTAGTAATAACTACAATTAAATAGTGGCGGTGATAATAGTTAAAATAGTGTCAATTACAAAGACATGTAACAATTAGATAAAATCATGAAAATAGCCATTGTCTCACACTAATTACGAGAATAACCACCTAAAGCGCTTTTAGAGACACTATACCACCTGTTGTAGCGTTTTTAAGAGGATTCAGCCTTTTACTTTGAGTTAACTTCCGTTTTGCTTTCTGTGGTTTGGTCACTTTAACGGTTTAGCCCCAATAATTTAAAAACGAGCATTTTCCTCCTTGATGTTTCGATCTAGTCGTCAGTTTGCTCCCCGGCTCTAACTCCATCCATATTGTATGTTAACTGAAAGAGTATTTTTGTAATTTCAAGTTAACATACAAGATCCAAGTATCCTTACGTTATACTTGAAATTTACAAAATACCCTTCTAGTTAACATACAATATGGATGGAGTTAGAGCCGGGGAGCAAACTGGCGAGAAGATCGAAACATCCAGGAGGAAAATGGCCGTTTTTAAATGATTTGGGCAAAACCGTTAAAATGACCAAATCACAGAGAGCAAAACGGAAGTTAACTCTTTTACTTTTTTTTTTCTTTTCTTTTCCACCACGATTTTTAAATTGACATAACTTTTTCATATAATAATATTTTTTTTAAATTACACCGATATAAAGTGAATAAAATTATCTTTAATATGGAGTATTTTTTTTTAAATATTACCGTATGAAAAAATTATGTCAGTTTAAAAATCATGGTGATAAAAAAAAATAAATAAAAGACTGAAGCGTCACCACCACCTGTTCTAGCGTCTTATAGAGGCTTTAGCTTTTTTTTTTCAACCCCGGTTTTCAAACTAACATAACTTTTTCATACGATAATGTGTATATATTTTAATTACCCCAAATTAAATATGATAAATTTCTCTTTAATTTCGTGTATTTAAAAAAAGTATTATGGTAGGAAAAAATATTCTCATTTAAAAATCATGGTGCAAAAGAAAAAAAGAAGTAAAAGGCTGAAGCCTCTTAGAGACGCTACTACTACAGGTGGTGTAGTGTCTCTGGTGACGCTTCAGGTGGCTATTTTCGTAAACAGTGTGGGTCAATGACTATTTTTCGTTATTTCCCTTAACAACAATATTTTGTTAGAAATGAAAAAAGCTATAACTCGGATACCGTTGAAAGTTGAAACTACAATGGAAAATTTGGAAGCTAAAATGTACCAACGACAAAATTCGAGATACTGAATTTCCTATCATGTTCTTTGTCCAAATAAACGTATTATATCTGTTGTAACCATGACTTTTTTAGAAGTAAGTTTATCTTAATTAAATGGAAATTGTATTTAATTTAATTTTATATATAATAATTTTGTCGCAGTCTCTTAATGAAATGAAGTATTTTGTCGCAGTCTCTTAATGAAATGAAGTGTGTTCCAGTTTGTTTATGATCAAAAAGTCAAATGTTATTGAGTCTTCGTTTTGATAAGATAATAAATAATTAAACCGGACCACTTTGACCTATGTTATTTCTGTGCAGACATTTAAGCAATGTTTTAAAATCCGGTTTTTATATTGTATCGAATTTAGCTCAGAAACGGTTTAATCGGGTGTATCAGACGTTTCAACCGGATATATCAGACGGTTTAACCGTTTCTACCGGTACAACCGGTCGGTTTAAACCGGTTTTTAAAACATTGCAAGGTTAAATCGACGTTGAACTTAAATTAGTAACTAGCACTCAAACTTTTCGATATTTTTTTTAAGGAATATAACTTCCATGTCATATTGTCAATGTGGAATTAGTGGTTTAATTTCTTTTTTTACATCGAAATATAAGGTAACCGGACAACAAGCTGCGCCGCTACACCTTTTTAAATAGCAAAAGTAAGTATTTTAAAGAGTAAATTGCCATTTTAGTCCCTGAGTTTTGTCCAAATTTGCCAGTTTAGTTCAAATAGTTTTTTTTTTTGCATCTGGGTCCCTGACTTTTACATTTTGTTGCCATTTTGATCACAATGCCTAACTCCATCCAAAAACCCAGTTTGTAATAGGGCTATTTTGAGGATTTCCTTAAAAAAATGTTTTCAGTTGCCATTTTGATCCAATTCAAAAAAATCAAAAAAATTCCAAAAAAAAAAAAATTCCAAAAAAATCTAAAAATCAAAAAAATTCTAAAAAATCATAAAAATTCTAAAAAATCCAAAAAAATCTACAAATAAAAAAAAATTCTAAAAATTCTAAAAAATCAAAAAAATTCTAAAAAATCCAAAAATCATTAAATGTTTCAGCACGAACCGTTTCGACCGGTACCGTTTCGACCCGTACGGTATCGAACCGAACCGTTTCGACGCGAACCGTTTCGAACCGTACCGTTTCGACCCGTACCGTATCGAACCGAACCGTTTCTACGCGAACCGTTTCGAGCCGAAGCGTTTCGACACGAACCGTTTCGACCCGTACAGTTTCGAACCCGAACCGTTTCGAACCGTACCGTTTCAACACGAACCGTTTCGACCAGTACCGTTTCGAACCCGAACCGTTTCGAACCGTACCGTTTCGACACGAACCGTTTCGAACCGTACCGTTTCGACCCGTACCGTATCGAACCGTACCGTTTCGACCCGTACCGTATCGAACCGAACCGTTTCGACGCGAACCGTTTCGAACCGTACCGTTTCGACCGTACCGTTTCGAACCCGAACCCGTTTCGAACCCGAAACGGTTCGCGTCGAAATGGTACGGGTCGAAACGGTACGGGTCGAAACGCTTCGCGTCGAAACGGTACGGGTCGAAACGGTTCGGGTTCGAAACGGTACGGGTCGAAACGGTTCATGTCGAAACGGTTCTGCTCGAAACGGTTCGCGTCGAAACGGTTCGGTTCGATACGGTACGGGTCGAAACGGTACGGTTCGAAATGCTTCACGTCGAAACGGTTCGGCTCGAAACGGTTCGGGTTCGAAACGGTACGGGTCGATATGGTACGGGTTCGAAACGGTTCGCGTCGAAACGGTTCGGTTCGAAAATGTACGGGTCGAAACGGTTCGTGCCGAAACATTTAATGATTTTTTGGATTTTTTAGAATTTTTTTTATTTTTAGATTTTTTGGAATTTTTTGGAATTTTATTGATTTTTTTGAATTGGATCAAAATGGCAACTGAAAAACATTAGTGATTAAGTACAAACTGTTACAAACTGGGTTTTTGGATGGAGTTAGACAAAATGATCAAAATGGCAACAAAATGTAAAAGTCAGGGACCCAGATGCACAAAAAAAACTATTTGGACTAAACTGGCAAATTTAGACAAAACTCAGGGACTAAAATGGCAATTTACTCTATTTTAAAAATCACATCCATCCATAGATCTCGTGGTCATAACATTACTATGCATGGCCCTTTAAACACGACTAAGTAGGTCCACAACATCTGCTATCTGGTGCAAAGAAATCAAAAGTATCAAAAACAAATGAGATTAATACGTGCTGCTTAAGAAAATAATCAGGGACCGATAACCTAATTATTTACAAGTGGATACGTGGGAGTATAGAGATTAAAAATATAAAACTACAATAAAATTTTGGCGAGTGTTAAACATAATACGGGCCTGGTTCTTATAATGGGCCGATCAACAACTTCATCTAGACAATATAATTTTATCTGATTCAGTTATGTGATCCAATAGATAAAAAAAATATTGATCCAACTATAATGCTTTTCAAATAATACAACAAATAGTAACATGGGCTAAAGATTAGCGCCCAGTTTGTTACAAAATGTCAATATATAAATTTTTATGAAAACATTTATTTTCATTTTTAAAACAAGAATGTTGGTTTATAATTATTTAAAACAAATATATGTACCTTATATAACAAAAGTGGAGGGTTCAAATGAGAAGAAATTCTTTGTAAGAAGAAATTTCAACCAATAGGAATGCTTCAATTGACTTCATTTAATATTTGTACTTAATGTAACTATAAGGGTATATTAGTAAACTTACATACATCATTAATTGGTAGTTTCATCTTTAATAACTAACTATATTAAATTTGTAACTTATTTTTAAGATATATATTTTTCACAAAAAATAAAAATAAAAATTCATTTAAAGTGTAGGATAAATACGAGGCGTGTAGAATAAATTACGAGTTGTGTAGGATAAATTTCAATATGTGTAGGATAAATTTCGAAATGTGTAGGATAACTTTTGATGTGTGTAGGCAAAAATATTTAGTGTGGAGGATTATAGTCTTAATGACTAATTAATTAGTCAAACATAATAATAAATGAGATGAGAATAAAAAACTATTTAATGTTTTACAATTATACCATTTTATTCTTTTTTTCTCAATAAAATTTTCTTCTCAAATGAACATTCCCCTATAACAAAAATGGTTTATATTTTAATGTTACAAACTCAAACCTAACGAAATCTATATGTTATATGTTGGATAACCATTTTTCATTACTTTATAATTTGAGTTAATTCCTGTTTTCGTCCCTGTGGTTTGTCAAAAATTACTATTTCAGTCCATTAGTTTAAAAATTATGATTTCAGTCCCCGTGGTTACACTTTCGTAACCATTTCAGTCCCTGTTGTTTCACTTTCGTAACAATTTCAATCCATTTATTCTGTTAGTACAGAGACTGAAATGGTTACGAGGCGGACTGAAATGGTTACGAAAGTGAAACCATAGGGACTGAAATCGCAATTTTTAAACTAATGGACTGAAATAATGATTTTTGACAAACCACATGGACGAAAACAGTAATTAACTCTTATAATTTTAATGTTACAAACTCAAACTCCCAACGTTTTCTTAGTTGATTGATGAATGTTGCCAAAATTGAAACTTTATGTCTACATTAGACTGAAAGCTTGTTTAATTTACTTTAATAGATGAGTCGATTCGAGTCTGGGCTCGCCTTGAACTCAACTAGTTTCGAGCTATGTATAAAAAGCTCGAGCTCAACTAGTTACTAATTTTCCAAACTCACTCGAACTATTATCAAATAAATAATAACTTTGCTTACATATATAGGGGAGGGATCCACTAAAAAGTGGATTTTGCCTAAGTAGCCTAAGAAGGATTGTGATGATGACATGTGTCACTCCTAATAAGTAGGAATGAAGGGCATTTTAGTCCTTATAAATAGGAGTGAAAATGACATGTGGCGCCCCTTTTGTTTTTAAAAAATATAAAAAAAAATCTAGTACAAAAAAATCTAGCACAAAAAATCTAGCACAAAAAATCTAGCACAAAAAAATCTAGTACAAATAAATATAGCACGAAAAAATTTAGCAAAAAATGTAGTACAAAAAAATCTAGCACAAAAAAATTGAGGAAAAAAAAATTTAAGACAAAAAAATCCAGCACAAAAAATTTAGCACAAAAATATAGTACAAAAATTCAGCACAAAAAAATGTTATATAACATAGAAATACAACACATTTAAGTGGGTTTTTTTAGTCTTCATATTTTATATAGCAATATGGTACTCAAATTAAAGATAAAAAAACGCTCGATTTTACGGTGAAATTTTTATGAAAAAATAATGTCGTATAAAAAAGTTATGAACGTTTAAAAAATGAGGGTGTAATATGCATGTGACTTGCATGTGGAGAGAGAAAGTCCATAAATATGTTTTTCCCAAGATACCCTTACACTCCTCCTTTCTCCTACCCTTTCATCTTAACCATTGATTTGAAAAATGAATGGTTAAGATTTCTTCTTAGGCTACTTAGGCAAAATCCACTTTTTAGTGGATCCTTCCCCTACATATATAATAAGCTTTATACATTTTTTTATACTTGTAGTGTTTATATATAACAAAATAGAGATCAGTTAACGTACAAGAGCCCTTATCCTACATTACGTACGCGATCATCTCAGCCGTACGATCTGGTGCGAATTTAATCTTCAACATGCAATTTTGTCAGACAAAACAACATGCGAATTTGAATTTCATACCATGCGATTTCACAAACAAACCAACATGCGATTTCATCAAACTTTCCAACATGCAATTCATCAACGTTTTTTTATAACATGCGATTTCACAATCACGCACACTCGTACGATAAGCCCTATTGTACGTTATACTTTTTCAACAAAATATATATTATATATTATTTACTTAAATAGAACTTGTACTACGGTTTGATCGGTCACCTATTACGATTATGAATTCATAACTCCATTTGTTGCTTACATTTAACTTTCTACAAAATAATTTGTGTAAGGAGTTTTACATATTATTAACAATGACATATAAATTGATTCGATAGAACTAAAACATAACTCATTATTAAAAAAAATAATATTTTTGTTAGTATATAATGTGAAAATAAAAAGAGATTTTGAAAATATATAAACGGGTAATCTGATGACCCGGATTCCCAAAATCCAAATCATCCAATTAGCAATTAGCAGAATTTATAGATTCTTCCAGTAATATACTGTTTCAGTGTATGCAAACAGACTGCCATTTTTTTTTGCAGACATTCTATCTTTTTCCCCTTCTATAGAAATTATATTTATATAAAAATATAAAAACGAAACATATAGTACATATCATTTTCATGGGCTTGGCTCCACATGAGTTATAGAGACTATTCATAATTTATTTTTAATTCCATTTATATTTAGGTACCACTGTTTATCTTATGATATTTCACTTTCACTACCATATTATTAACGGAAACTACTTCTTTACCCTATCCTACCAATATGATATTTTATTATTTTATTCAATTATTAAGAGAAATATTATTACATATAAGGGGCTGTTTGGTAGCCTCTGAATGGTACCTCTTAATGAAACTATTAAGAATTTTACCAATGAGAAGGTAGAAGAATGTGACATGTGATAATTTACCATTCAGAGGTTACATCTTAACCATTCAGACTTGAGGTTACCTCTTATTCATTCAGATGTTTTAAACCATTAAGAGATAGCATCTGAATGGTCATTAAGAGGCTACCAAACAGCCCCTAAATGTATAACAGTAATCTATATTTTTTTATGTCTTAAATGTGACATTTTAATATCCTTTAACTTACCTGGATCATTAAAGACGGTATCTCGTTTACATAATTGAAAAGTATTTTTTTTAACGACCAACAGAATCAATCCCGAGCACTCTCGGGGCACCCACTGGACCAAACGGAGTACTCTGAAAGTAACACGAGTCCACCACCGATTCCGGGGAAAACCCGGTAACCCACCCGCCTATAGGTCGATTTTTCCTTTTTATAACAAGACCTATTATGGTCGATTTTTTAGAAACAACCAGTTAAGTCAATTGTAATTTAAGTGTTTAATGTTGTTCATATCATATGATATGATTAGGGCTGTAAACGAACCGAACGTTCAGTGAACAGTTCGTGAACCGTTCGGCGGGAAGTTCGTTTATGTTCGTTCGTTTAATAAACGAACGAACATGAACAAGAAATTTCGTTCGATTAGTTAAATGAACGAACATGAACAAAGGTCTCGTTCGTTCAATTGTGTTCGTGAACGTTCGGTAAGGTGTTCGTGAACGTTCGTTTATGTTCGTATATTCGTGTTTTAATTAAAGATTTTTATACTTTCGTATATTTTATCTATACTTTTTATACTATTAAACTTTTATTTATATCATTACTCTAACAATTAAACTAGGAAACTCTCTTTCACCTTATTTATGCACAATTTCCCTTTCTTTTCTCATTATTTACCTCCGTTCCACAATAAGGGATTTAAGTTCTAGTGCTACTCTCTGGGCCATCCACCTTTATCCTTAATCGCGTTCGCCAAATTTATTTGTGTTCGTGAACCGTTCGTGAACACGCTCATTTCCTTAATGAACGAACACGAACATAAAATCTCGTTCGGTAAGTGTTCATGAACCGTTCGTGAACACATTTATTTCCTTAACGAACGAACACGAACAAGGCATCGTTCGTGTTCGTTCGGTTCGTTTACAGCCCTAGATATGATGCAATGAACTAGAAGTTCCACACCTAGAATATTAATTACGTAGAAAACCATAACGTGAAAGGAAGGTTGTGTCGTTTATCAAACATAATCAAATAGGTTCAGGTTCCTGTAAAAATTTACAATTTTTACGAGAAGTGTGAAAAAACATATGAATTGACATGTAGACATCATATTTTGGACTTAGACATGATGTTTTAAGTTGTTTTGACAAAAATAAATAATAATAATAAAAACCAAACATAACAATTTAAGACACAAGACAATGAATTCTAGGCTTAAAACATCATGCCAAGAACGTTAAATAATGTGTTTTAAGTGTTAAGCAGTGTGTTTTAAATTTCACGCGTATAATACACTGCATTATGTTTTAAATTGTTATCTTTAGTGTTTTCTTGCCAAAACAACCAAAAACATCATGACTAAGTCCAAAACATAATACATACTTGTGAGTTCTTATATCTTCTTACGAAATATGTCATTTTTACAGGAACCTTACCCCAAATCAAATATACGAATTTCTTGCTAAACAAACGTTGATTTACAAGACCTAACATGGTCGATTTTTTAGAAACAACTATTTAAGTCCATTGTAATTTATGTGTTTCATGTTCATAACTTCATATTATATGATGCAATGAACCATGAACTAGAAGTGCCACACCTAGAATATTAATTACGTATAAAAGGTTTATTAATTATCACATGTGACAATTTTTACTTTCTTTCCTTTTTATCTCAATTTTTTTTAATCAAAACTTAATTACTTTATATAAATGCTTCACTTTGATATGCATTCATATTACTATTACAAAATAATTTACATCGAGATACTTTTTTTTAGGTTCATTTTTAATTCCAGCTACACATCCTATAGAACCACTATAGTCTATATTTAACCAAATGAATTGACATAATATTATCTTCATATATAGACCCCTACTTCATTCATTGTACATTTGTACGATAATTATTTAAAGACAACGTTATTGCAGGTTGCGACCATTTTAATTGCACACATCGCATATCTGACACAAATATAGTGGCGTTGATAGCCAAAACAAAAGGGACATGCACTTATCGGCTTTTGTCTCGATTGTCGCTGAGTGTTATGTGTCTTATGTCCAAATCTTGATGCAATACTCATATCGATCCGGGGGGTCTCACTAGAAGCAGCTTTTCTATTCCTACGAGGTAGAGGTAAGGCTGTCTACATCTTACTCTTCTCAGACCCTACCTTAGTTTTGCTAGTGGTGGGATTTACTGAGTATGATGACGATGACGAAGACGACATGTGTGACACAAATCCGATAATACTTCTTGAAAAAAAAAACGAATTGAATATAAAAATTATAAAAATAAGTGATCGTCGTTTTATGTTAAGTTGCAAGTTTTCAAGTGCAAAACAAAGCTCTGCTTGATGTTGGGTTTTGATATATACTGACTGTGTGCATGTGTTTTGCTCTACTACACTCATTTGTCATGTATATAGTGCAAACAAATACTTATATATATATATATATATTTTAAGAAAATAAATTAATTCGAGATGTCCTTTACCTAATGCATTGCTTTATATTAACTTTAAATAATGAAAATCATGATCTCTAAATTAATAAAACTTGGTAAATTTTGTCCACAAGGGTGATGCCAATAATACTCAGATTGATTAAATTCATGTGAAAGTAATTTGCTTATTTTACCATATCTAACCGGGAAACATGCTACAATTAAGATTTATGAGTAAATGGTTATTAGTTAGATACACAATATTTATCAACATATTAATATTATGTATAATTTAGTTTATTTAAAAAATTGAACGAGATCAAATTGTATACGGAGTATTTGATGGGAAAAAAGACAACATAAAGACTCCAAAGATTTTGAAAATGTGGAGGGAAAGATAAAAATGTGTAAAACATGTTCGATACGATTCTTTTATATGCTCGCCATGAATTCGCTAGCAAACAAGTCGTGTACAAACTCATCGTCCATATGTAATCTGAATTAGCGCTGTTTGTTTAGCTCTTAATGGTTTAGACCTCTTACTGGTTTAGCATTTAATGGTTCAGACTGTTTGTTTCGCGAGCAGATGTCTGAATGATTTAGACATTCGTCACTGAATGATTAAGCATTATACTGAGACCTCTATTCTGAATTGGTCAGACATTTGTCTCTGAACGGTTAAGCCTTATACATGTTTCTACTGGTTCAGACTTCTTACTGATTCAACACTTAATTGTTCAGACCTATTACTGATTTAGCACTTATCCATTCAGAAGTTGTCCAACAGCCCTTTAGTGTAGTGAACAAGCCGAAAACAAACTAGCATGCATTTTATTATAAGCCTCGATTATGATTATAAAAGCAAAACTTGTCCCATTTGAGTTTTTTTTTTATTATCATAATATATAATATATATTCAAAAAAATGTATATTATGTGTGTGGCGTGGGAACTACAATAGAAAGTACATTTTAGTTCACCAATTGTCAACCATCTAAAAAGAAAAATAAATAAAAAGCTACTTTTTGGTTTTTCGAAAAAGTACTTTTATTTTCTTTTTTAGCTATTCCTTTGGACAGAGTAATTTCCAAAGTCCATCTTCACGGAAACCTTGTAAACGTCATAAAAATATGGGGGAAAAGTATGTATTCGAATATCATTTTCATACATATAGTTAAAATAATTTAATTCATACCATTACATTTTATTGCCACAAAATAAATACAAAATTTCAAACATGGTCATTTGTTAAGTTACAAATTAACCCTTCGTCCGGACCACTTAAAATCCAAACAAAGTAGTCGGACCAAAGTTGATCCGGACTATAGATTTACCCAATATACAACATTTTCTTCACACAACACAACAAATTAAACCGACGATGATTACTAAACAAGTTAAATAAAATAGTTATCACGTGTCAGGTTGTGTTAACATGCTAAGCATGAAAAAAACTTAGGCTGAGAATCAACATATCTTTATTTCCTTTACTATTGAGATACCTCCGGTTCCCTTGCTTCTGAAGTTGTTGGTTTTCTAGACAAAATGCAGAGGGTCGTGCACCAACAATTTCTCAACAGCAAGGAACTAGAATTTTGTTTACGGTGGAATTGAACTTATTATTCAAAAGGGGTTGTGGTGCAGCTTGTTGTATGTCTACCTTTCATTCTTATATTTTTTTTTATCGTTGATGAAACCAGATTCAATTCAAGGTTAACCAAACTAAAAAGTAAACATAGGCATTGTTAAGCGACGAATTAATCTTTCGTCCGGACCACTCAAAGTCCAGACAAGATAGTCAGACCATAGGTGGTCCGGACGACAGAATCACCCAACATACAACATTTCCTTCGCGAACACCGACATGTCAACCCAAACACGATTACTAAACAAGTTAATCCATATCTTTAATTAGGATAACAATAATTAACCAAACTAAAACTAAAAACACCAAACCAAACTACAACAACAACAACAACAACTAAAACCAGTCAGAAAACAAAGTCTCCCAAATCTCACCAAAAACCTCACAAATAACCTCATGATGTTCTTCAGAATTCAAACTCAAAAAACACTCCAACAAATCCTCAAGATCTTTCACTCCAAGTATCTGCCGTTCAACAATCATCTCCAACATCGAAACCCGAAAATCCTCATGCGGATCGTTCGATTTCTTCACAACCGCTACACTATCCTTCACCATCTTACATGACCCTGTTATCGGAACAACCTCGGTTGCTTTCATATCCTTACATCCACCCCCACCGGAGTTCTTCACCTTTTTCCGGCGTGCTCTGTTTTTCCGGTAAGATATTGAAGAATCTGAAGAAAACGAACGTGATGAAAACAGAGTGGCGTGATCTTCAATTTCGTCATCAATTTCGTCATCTTCATCACTGCTGCAGCAATCGTAGTAGTAATTATCTGTAACAGATGAAAAATCGTGAAGTTTGATTGGTTTCCGGTGATGGGGTTTCTTTTTCTTGGATTTTTTCGGTTTTTTTCGGTGGAATGGTGGTTTTCCGGCGAGTGTAACCGCCGGAAAAGGGTTGTTATGACTGTTACTGTTTAGTCGGGAAATGTGGGATTTTGATTTGTGTAAAAAGGAGGAAAATGGTTGGGGTTTAGGGGAGAAAAGTTGGATGAGTTGACGGTGGTGGTGGTTTTCCGGGAAGAAAAACGGTTGTTGGTCGGTGACGACGTCGGAGACGGGTTTGGTCCGGCAAGAGTTGAGTGATGATTGAAATAGTTTAGAGATTTTAAGTTTAAAACGGTTGCTATTGTTGTTGTGGTTGTGGTTGTGGTTGTTTTCCATTTTGTAGAGAGAGATGTTGAAGATGTGTGTGGGATATGTTGTGGTTTGTAATTGGAAAGGTTAAATATAGAGGAGTATGTTAGAAAAAAACAAAGTTTGAAAGAAAAAAAAAAGTCAATTGAAAGTGAGTTTAATTTGAAAAATAGTTGGGTATTTTTAGAAAGGAATGATTTTTAAATTTTTTATACTGTATTTCTAACGTGGGGTAAAAAAAAAATCTATAGTAATTCACTTTTGATGTGATTTGATGATGAACAAGTAATTAGAGGTGGGAAAAAAACTAAAAAAAGAGGTTGGTTTTTGAAAAACCGGTTTCAACTTGATCTGAACCGAGGGTTTGTAGAACAATTCGTATTCTCGATCTTTGAAACCGATTAAGAAACCAAATCGGTTGTCGCAAGTTCGGGTTTTCATCACATCAAATCGATTAAAACTGAAGCGGGTCGTTTTTTTTTAAAAGAAACCCTGATTTATACATCAACGTACTGGGCACCAAAGGGCGTTAGGGGTGGGGGCGTGAGTGGCTTGGCAGGCGTTAAAGAGGAAGACATAGTGCATTGGACATGATCCAATCAGATGGAGACGTGGAATGGATGTTTAGCGGGGCACTAACCCACTACGCATGTTCTTATATGGGACGCGATCTTTTTCATAATCAACAATAAGTTGTGAACTACGAGAACCACATAGCACTTGTACGTGGTGCATCGGAGAAAATTAAGGTAATGAGAGAGAGAAATTATGGTGGTTATGTAACTCTCTTATGTATCACGTATAAGTGTATTATATGGTTCTTACAAATCTCAACATGTTATTGATTCCGGTTTGAACGCTACTATGGTATTATTAAAATGTCAACGAATCAAAATGTTATTACGGTTAAGTCATTGTGTATAATTTACACTAAAGTTTTTTCCCTTTGAATAAAGTATTTTTATTATATTTTTGGAGCAAGATTAGATTTATAAAAGTTTTTAAGCAAAAGTCTAGACAAAATTAAACCTTTTAAAAATATTAAATAGTTGAGTTTTTGAATATTACAATGCTCGAAGCCATATTTGTGGGTTGTTACTTGTTAGTGCTAGGTTTATTATATATTATTGGTAAAAATAAATCTATATATTAAATATTATAACTTCTTCCACTAGTTTATTGCCTTCAAGCTTTTTATAAGCATCGTTTAATGAGTTCTTATTATGAAAAAAAACAAAAAAATAATTATTATACATATAAAGCATACAAAACAACTACACTTTGAACACTATAATTAACTTTAAGATACGCATTTGATCCAATAAACTAATAACATAGAAGGAAACTGTCAATAACAACTTTTGAAAAAAACCCAGCCCCAACCCCGCCCCAACCCCGCCCCATACCACATACTCTTGGTGGGAAATGAATACATGAATATAACTTTGAATTCCTGTTATTCTAAAAAAAATCTTTGAATTCCTGAAATGGAAACAAAAGGTATTTAAGAACACATATTATTCCATTAATATAGAAAGTGATATTTCACCAATATGTAGAGTAGGGCAAAACAGTTCATAGGTAAAAGAATCATTCAAGAACCTAAAGAATTGAGTTACCCGGAATTTCATCGTCATTTATTTTGTTTTTTGTTTTTCCTGTGATATTAAGAAAACATGATAAACTTTTAATATAAAACAGTATCTTATATAGTTATGTGTATTATAAGTATCTTATATAGTTATGTGTATTATTCGGATTGGATGATGAAAACTATTTATTTGTAAAGTACAACAAGACAAGTAGATGTATTTGATAATTATCTTTTAGACTTGCAATATCTTGCTTATCGTGATCAATACTTAACCTGTTTTTAAAGTGTTTAATCATTAATTATTTATGAATGATTAATAAGCTATTGATAAATTATTGACTCTATATAAAGTTTTCAAGTAAGAAGACTAACCGTTAAGTAATATGGTTTAAATGTGGAAAATATCTAAACCCGTACTTGGGTTACATTTAGGGGTTGTTTTTTTTAACCTCTTAATGGAGCCTTTAATGGTTCAGACCTCTTACTGGTTCAAACTGTTTATTTCGCCAGCAGATGTCTTAATGGTTAATACATTTGCCTCTGAATAGTTAAACATTATACTGAGTCTGAATGGTTAAGACCTCTAACCTGAATTGATCAACCATTTGCATCTGAACGGTTAATCATTATACTGACTCTTAATGGTTCAGACCTCTTACTGGTTCAGCACTTAACAATTCAGAAGTTGCCAAACAACCCCTTAATCATTCTCCATATTAACTCAAAGTTTGTTTCAAATATATCATGTTCTCTATCATAATACTTAAAATTCATAGATTTTGTGTTTTTTTGTTTATTTAATTAATAATTTCCGTTATCATTATAAGTATAATATTTGATTGATTTCCGTTTTTTTAACAATAATCCGCAGTCATATTCAACTTCGGCATAACAAACTCTCACTCCAGTTAATTAATGGGTGCTACTTTCTATACCCCCTAATTACTTTTTACACTCTCCTCCTCTCACTTACTTACAGGTGGGGCCCGTGTGGGACCGACAGTTTTCCTCTCACAAGGGGGTATAATCAGGAGGGGGGTGTGTTTAGAATTAGCTTAGACTACTTTTTTTTTTTTGAACGGCCAACAAAAATTTTATTATAACAAGGCTAACAATGAATTAGCCCACACCAACAGTTACACCGAATGCATACAACCCAAAACATACATCAGATTATAACTACCGACACTACTCACATTTTCTTGCTATATCGAAATTACACCATTCCTCCCACGTTATATCCTTCAAACTCGAACGACTTCCAATCCATACAAATCCCACTTGTTTTATTTCATTTACCATCCTTTCCAATTGTATTTCTTTTTCGTTAAAGATGAGGTTATTCCTGCTCCGCCAAAGTACCCAAATCGCCACTTGCATGATCGCATAAATTAATTTTCTCCACTTCATGTTGCCTCTAACATATTTGTGCCAATCCAACACATCTCTTGCTCGGAAAACATAGATATTGTTAACTCGGAAAGCTTAGATTACTACTAAAGCTCGTACAATGTTAACTCGATTTAATCTTGTAACAAGTCAACCTCAAGTATTTCATAAGTCATTTAGACCCCTAATTCTAAGCTAGGTGTAAGTTTAGGGTGATTATAAATTTCCCTTTTATATACCGTTGAACCACTTTAAACTATAAAGAAATACTCCGATTACCATTGAACACCTTATTAATAAAGAAATTTGTTAGATTAAATATTATTTATTTAGTATTTAATCTTGTAGCCTATATAATCATTTATATTATATTATATCAAAATATATTAATAACCTATTATAATTAGTTGGTAATTGTTGATGGACCATATTACCCTTATTAACTAATTAGGTTTCCTCTTGGGTGTATAAATAAGGGACTTATTAGAGAGTTAAAGGGTTAGACAGTTACACACTTTACACAATCAATCAACCCTCACTAACATCAATTTTCGTGACTCTCTCCCCTAACCGAACCTTACCCTAATTCGGTTATCATCACCATCATTACTGTACACCCTAAGGAGGAACCGAATCAACTTGACAAAGATGTCGAACTCAATGGCTGGATCTCTGACTGGATTCTCTTCTGTTTTGAATGCCATAACAGGTATGTTATTCATGTTTTCCATTTAGTTTAAACAGAACTGATCAACAAAATTTACCGGCTAAAAGGTACATGTAAGCATAACCCTTTTATTGTTCTTCCCATGAATGTGTGGATATTATCCTATTTAAAAAGTCATATTTTATATTTAAACAAGTGCATGCATAAATAAGCGTATTATAAAAGAACGGGTGGAATTGAATTAGTGATTTGATTTGAAAACCAAGCCTTGTCATTTTCATCTCTATCTTGAGAGTATTTCTTTGTATTATTGTTTGAACTTATCACTTTTGTTTATTTTATCAATTTTTAAACAGAATTGTGACACATGTTCATATCTTTAATTCAAATTCAATTTAAGGACTTTCAAAATAAAGATATAACGATAACTTTTTATTTTTTATTTTTGCATGAGCTCCCCATGCATGCCATGTTTGCCATGAGGCTCATCTACTCAATCTAAAAGTTCAAATCTTTTTCTCCCTTTTGCTTTCACTTATTTTTAAAGTGATCATATGGTATTAGATAATCAGTTTCAAAAAAGTCAACCATCGTATTAGAAGTCAATATAGTGTATAGCATTTGAGTGTTTTGACAAATTTTAAAAGGTATAAAAAGTAACAATAAATAAAATGAACTAGACACATGATCATAATTAAACAGGTTAAATGCGATTATATAAAACTAATTACATGCTCTTAAATAACTAAATAACCAAAGTTCTTTTTACACTTAGTTTTATCAGAACATTAAGAACCAAATATTATGACATCAAATCGTAAATATCAAATAATCAGTTTACGCCTCGTTAACACTTCAAATCTACTATGTTTTACTTCAATACTCTTACGCACCTTAACTATACGTTGGCGCCACGTCACCCACTTTACCCTCTTTCACTTCACCTCACACTAAGGAAGTGGTTTAACCCCATTAACGCCCATTAAATTAATTAATTAATTAATATATATAGCATATTCTTCTCGTTAACTCCTTAATAATACATGAAGCCTTTTTGTTGGAAAATTGGGTGTGATTGAATGGATGTCCCAAATGGTAAAACACTTGTCCCACATCGGTGTGGGGGACAAAGTGGAAGGTTATTTATAAGGTAATTTATTTGCCTAGCTAATATAACTTTAAGACATGTTTTACCATAAGTCCTACGCGCGAGCGCGCAGGGGGGGGGGTGCAAAAATTGGAACCGGGATTTAGTTGAACTCGTGTGCGCCCGCACGTCCTGCGGACACGAATGCAGTTCCGAAAACCCAGGGCCCGCGTGTGGCAGTTTTTGCAACCATTCTGTAATTGGTTTCAGTTATGATCTGTGCCTATAAAACCCAATGCAGATAACCAGCTTGGGAACAGACGACGAGACGAATCTGTTTAAGGGAATTGTGTTAAACACAAGCCCGGTTTAAATCGTTTTACTGTTTTACATCTTCTTTTCTACTTCTGATTCATTTGCTGTTCTGGTCAGTGGTTGACCAGTGCTTACGGATCAGTGGTTGACCAGTGTTTACTGATCAGTTGTTTCAGATCAGCTGTTTACTGATCAGTTGTTTCAGATCAGTGGTTATTTAACTAACAAACTTAAACAGATCCGTTTTACTAATTGTTTCTGTCTTTGTTCTTTTCAGAATGACGTCCCAGCCCATGTCTACCTCCGTTTCTGCAGTCATGACTGCTGTGATGACTTCTGCTGTTGCTGTCACAACCGGTCTGGTTGCGCCACTGCCCAACGCAGTCTCACATGCTGAGAAACCTGAGAAATTCAACGGTCTGAATTTCAAACAGTGGCAGCAAAAGATGTTCTTTTATCTGACCACTCTGAACCTAGCACGGTTCTTGACTGAAACCGTTCCCCATGTGGATGAAGGGGATATGAATGCTCAATCAGTGAGCGCGGTTCATGCTTGGAATCATTCGGATTTCTTGTGCCGCAACTATATCTTGAATGGTATGGTTGATACGCTTTACAACGTGTATTGTAAAGCCAAGACTGCCAAAGAGTTGTGGGAGTCTCTGGACCGCAAATATAAAACAGAAGATGCGGGCACTAAGAAATTCGTGGTGGCTAAATTCTTGGACTTCAAAATGATAGACTCTAAAACTGTCATTAGCCAAGTTCAAGAACTTCAAGTTATTCTTCATGATATTCATGCGGAAGGAATGGTGCTCAGCGAGACATTCCAAGTTGCGGCTATGATTGAAAAGCTACCACCAAGCTGGGTTGATTTCAAGAACTATCTCAAGCATAAGCGGAAGGAAATGACCATCGAAGATCTTGTGGTTCGCCTTCGCATTGAAGAAGATAATAAAGTTGCTTTGAAAAGGATTGATAATCCTGAAACGGCAAAGGCTAATATTGTTGAGCATGGCCAATCTTCGAAGGAAACAAGAATGGTGGAAAAGGTGGAAAGAAAGCTCATGGGAAGCGCTCCAACCTTGGTCCTAAGGGAGGAGTTGGGAAAAAGAAGTTCCAAGGAACTTGCTATAATTGTCAGAAACAAGGCCATAAGGCCAACGAATGCAAGCTTCCAAAGAAGGATAATGCTCGACAAGTTAACATGGTTCATGAGGTTGATAACCTCATTGCTATGGTCACGGACCTCTCGATTTTGGTCACCGAAGTTAACTTGGTTGGGCAAAACCACAACGATTGGTGGATTGATACGGGGGCTACCCGTCATGTGTGTTTTGACAAGAACTTGTTTAGCACCTTCAAGGAGGTGACTAATGGTGAAAAGGTTTTCATGGGAAATTCCGCCACGGCCGAAATCAAAGGCGAGGGGAATGTGGTTTTGAAAATGACTTCTGGAAAGGAACTCACTTTGTCAAATGTGTTGTATGTTCCAGAAATTCGTAAGAACCTTGTGTCGGGGTGGCAATTGAACAAGTTTGGGTTCAAAATGGTGATTGAGTCGGATAAGGTCGTGTTGACCAAAAATGGTATGTATGTTGGTAAGGGCTATGCCCTAAATGGAATGTTCAAACTCAATGTAATTGTCGTGAATGCAATGAAAGAAAACGCTACTAGTTCTACTTACTTGATTGAGTCCTCTTATCTTTGGCATGGTAGACTTGGTCATGTTAATTATAATTCCATTCGTCGTTTAATTAAACTTGATTGCATACCAACATTCGATATCGACTCAATTAATAAATGTGAAACTTGCGTAGAAGCAAAACAAACGAAATCGTCATTCAAAAAGGTTGAACGATTCACCGAACCCCTCGAGATGATCCACACTGATGTGTGTGATCTAAAAGCAATTCCTACTCGTGGTGGGAACAAGTACTTCATCACGTTCATTGATGATAGTACTAGGTATTGCTATGTGTACTTACTTAAGAGTAAGGACGAGGCTATTGATAAGTTTATCTTGTTCAAAGCCGAAGTTGAGAATCAACTAAATCGGAAAATCAAAATCGTAAGGAGCGACCGAGGAGGTGAATATGTTTCACCTTTTATTGACGTATGTGCAAAAAGTGGAATCATCCACGAACTCACAGCTCCTTACTCCCCTCAATCAAATGGCATAGCGGAACGGAAAAATCGTACCTTGAAAGAAATGATGAATGCCATGATGATAAGTTCTGGTGTAAACCAAAACATGTGGGGGGAAGCAATTTTACCGGCAAATTATGTGTTGAACATGATACCCAATAAGAAAAAGAATGTAACACCTTACGAATTATGGACGGGAAAGAAAGCACCATATAAATCCTTGAAAGTGTGGGGGTGTCTAGCTAAGGTGGTGGTCACACCACCTAAGCGCCTACTAATAGGTCCCAAAACGGTGGATTGTGTACTTATAGGATACACCCGTCCTTATGGTCCTTATCGTTTTATTGTGCATGATTCCAAGAACCCTGGAATATGCAAAGGCACCTTAATCGAATCTAAGGATGCAACATGGTTTGAACATGTGTTCCCATGCTTAGATAGAAGTGAACCGAGTTCTTCTAGACCGGTTGAGGAAATTGTTCCCGAGGGTGAAGTTGAAAACGATGAACCTCGAGAACAATCTAAGACTGAGGATGTTGAAATCAGGAAGAGTAAACGACAAAGGACTGAAAAATCTTTTGGTCCTGAGTTTCTTACCTATATGGTAGAAGATGAACCTCAAACGTACCAACAAGCGGTGCATTCATCAGAAGGACCTCAGTGGAGGGAGGCAATCAAAAGTGAGATAGACTCTATCTTACAAAACCATACTTGGGAACTAGTGGATCTTCCTCAAGGATGTAAACCACTAGGATATCGATGGATCTTCAAGAAGAAGATGAAACCAGATGGGACCATCGATAAGTACAAAGCAAGGTTGGTGATCAAAGGATATAAACAACGAGAAGGTTTAGATTACTTTGATACATATTCGCCAGTTACGCGAATAACATCCATCAGGTTGGTGCTTGCCATTGCCGCCATTAGAAGTTTGGAAGTTCACCAAATGGATGTGAAAACAGCTTTCTTGAATGGAATTCTAGAGGAAGAAATCTACATGGAGCAACCCGAAGGCTTCAAAGCTATTGGGCAAGAAAAGAAAGTGTGTAAACTTGTGAAATCCTTGTATGGATTGAAACAAGCTCCAAAACAATGGCATCAAAAGTTTGACCATGTCATGCTTGATGATGGGTTCAAAATCAATGAATGTGACAAGTGTGTGTATGTGAAGGACACATCTGATGGATATGTCATTTTGTGTTTATATGTAGATGATATGCTCATTGCTGGAAGCAATGACAAAATCATAAAATCTACAAAGAACATGCTAAAAGGAAGATTTGACATGAAAGACATGGGTCTTGCGGATGTGATTTTGGGGGTTAAAATCACACGAACCCAAAGTGGACTTGTTTTAAGTCAATCCCACTATGTGGACAAAATTCTTGAGAAGTTCAATGCAAATGACTCTAATGAAGCTAGAACTCCACTTGACACAAGTCAACATCTAGCCAAGAATAGAGGTGAACCTGTAAACCAGTTGGAATACTCAAGAATTATTGGTAGCTTGATGTATCTTATGAGTTGTACTAGACCAGACATAGCATTTGCTGTAAGCAAGCTAAGTAGATACACAAGCAACCCAAGTTCAATGCATTGGAACTGTATAACTCGGTTGCTTCGCTACTTAAGATACACTCGGGGATTCGGGTTGCATTATAACAGATATCCAGCAGTTATAGAAGGACACTGCGATGCAAATTGGATATCTGACACGAATGATTCCAGAGCAACAAGTGGGTATGTATTCACACTTGGAGGTGCTGCTATATCGTGGAAATCGTCAAAACAAACGGTTATCGCTAGATCCACGATGGAATCAGAGTTCATCGCTTTAGATAAAGCAGGTGAAGAGGCAGAATGGCTACGTCAATTTGTTGAGGATATACCAAGATGGCCTAAGCCGGCAACGGCCATTTGTATACATTGTGATAGCCAATCGGCACTTGGCAGAGCTCGTAGCACAATGTATAATGGTAGGAACAGACATATCAGACGTAGACATAATACGATACGACAACTAATCTCTACAGGAATTATCACTGTTGACTACGTAAGGTCAAAGGATAATATTGCGGATCCGCTGACAAAAGGCCTAAGTAGAGAGTTAGTACAGAAGTCGTCCGTGGGAATGGGACTGAAGCCCTTGAAAAATGAAGTTCATATGATGGAAACCTAACTCAAGAGACTGGAGATCCCAAGAATTGAGTTCAATAGGAAAACCTAATTGTATGAATAAGCAAGGTCACTGTGGGGGGATAACCCTACGCATTTAATAAGGGAGTTTATTATAAAGATTAATAAACTTCCTAGTCCATTCCTAAAAGTGACAAGTGTGAGGCTAAGCCTATGGCTTTTAATGATTCGACTAAGGTAACCATGCATAGTGAATCACCTATGTGAGAGAGAAGTGGGGTCGCTTCGAAGGGTATTGTTGGGGCACAATACCTAATGGCTCTCGCGGAACCAGGCATCATGTTCATGACCATAACGAACATAACTATGAGGACTTGACTTTGTCGGGGAGAGTCTTGTGTGAAGTGCATTGTCGTCTACACAAACGGCAGACGAGTTCAAAGACATCAAGTTCTACTCAGAGCTAGTGGGCTAAGTGCATTTCATGAGCGAAGGTTCAAAGGGTAACACCTACCTATCGTATGCAAAACTCAACTGCTGAAATGTAATAAGGAATTATGTTGTTTTCTGAGATCGACCTCCATTCATGTGGGGGATTGTTGGAAAATTGGGTGTGATTGAATGGATGTCCCAAATGGTAAAACACTTGTCCCACATCGGTGTGGGGGACAAAGTGGAAGGTTATTTATAAGGTAATTTATTTGCCTAGCTAATATAACTTTAAGACATGTTTTACCATAAGTCCTACGCGCGAGCGCGCAGGGGGGGGGGTGCAAAAATTGGAACCGGGATTTAGTTGAACTCGTGTGCGCCCGCACGTCCTGCGGACACGAATGCAGTTCCGAAAACCCAGGGCCCGCGTGTGGCAGTTTTTGCAACCATTCTGTAACGGGTTAATTTGTTTTTTGTAACTGAAGTAATATTCAGTATTGATGAGAATTAACATTGGTTTCAGTTATGATTGTCATCAGTTTCGAAACCAGCATCAGTTATGGTTCTCTACAATGATGAGGCCAGTTATGATTCTCTACAATGATGAGGCCAGCATCAGTTATGATCTGTGCCTATAAAACCCAATGCAGATAACCAGTTTGACATACCAGTTACCAGCTTCTCTTCTCTCTTTGTCTTAGTTTTCTGCAACACAGTTCTTTGTTCTTTTCAGGCAAGTGCTCAAGTCCGGCAGTGCGCGGTGCTGCTTCAAACCGGCGTACCCTGGGAACAGACGACGAATCTGTTTAAGGGAATTGTGTTAAACACAAGCCCGGTTTAAATCGTTTTACTGTTTTACATCTTCTTTTCTACTTCTGATTCATTTGCTGTTCTGGTCAGTGGTTTCAAACAGTGGTTGACCAGTGCTTACGGATCAGTGGTTGACCAGTGTTTACTGATCAGTTGTTTCAGATCAGCTGTTTACTGATCAGTTGTTTCAGATCAGTTGTTTACTGATCAGTTGTTTCAGATCAGTTGTTTACTGATCAGTGGTTGATCAGTTGTTTCAGATCAGTGGTTATTTAACTAACAAACTTAAACAGATCCGTTTTACTAATTGTTTCTGTCTTTGTTCTTTTCAGAATGACGTCCCAGCCCATGTCTACCTCCGTTTCTGCAGTCATGACTGCTGTGATGACTTCTGCTGTTGCTGTCACAACCGGTCTGGTTGCGCCACTGCCCAACGCAGTCTCACATGCTGAGAAACCTGAGAAATTCAACGGTCTGAATTTCAAACAGTGGCAGCAAAAGATGTTCTTTTATCTGACCACTCTGAACCTAGCACGGTTCTTGACTGAAACCGTTCCCCATGTGGATGAAGGGGATATGAATGCTCAATCAGTGAGCGCGGTTCATGCTTGGAATCATTCGGATTTCTTGTGCCGCAACTATATCTTGAATGGTATGGTTGATACGCTTTACAACGTGTATTGTAAAGCCAAGACTGCCAAAGAGTTGTGGGAGTCTCTGGACCGCAAATATAAAACAGAAGATGCGGGCACTAAGAAATTCGTGGTGGCTAAATTCTTGGACTTCAAAATGATAGACTCTAAAACTGTCATTAGCCAAGTTCAAGAACTTCAAGTTATTCTTCATGATATTCATGCGGAAGGAATGGTGCTCAGCGAGACATTCCAAGTTGCGGCTATGATTGAAAAGCTACCACCAAGCTGGGTTGATTTCAAGAACTATCTCAAGCATAAGCGGAAGGAAATGACCATCGAAGATCTTGTGGTTCGCCTTCGCATTGAAGAAGATAATAAAGTTGCTTTGAAAAGGATTGATAATCCTGAAACGGCAAAGGCTAATATTGTTGAGCATGGCCAATCTTCGAAGGAAACAAGAATGGTGGAAAAGGTGGAAAGAAAGCTCATGGGAAGCGCTCCAACCTTGGTCCTAAGGGAGGAGTTGGGAAAAAGAAGTTCCAAGGAACTTGCTATAATTGTCAGAAACAAGGCCATAAGGCCAACGAATGCAAGCTTCCAAAGAAGGATAATGCTCGACAAGTTAACATGGTTCATGAGGTTGATAACCTCATTGCTATGGTCACGGACCTCTCGATTTTGGTCACCGAAGTTAACTTGGTTGGGCAAAACCACAACGATTGGTGGATTGATACGGGGGCTACCCGTCATGTGTGTTTTGACAAGAACTTGTTTAGCACCTTCAAGGAGGTGACTAATGGTGAAAAGGTTTTCATGGGAAATTCCGCCACGGCCGAAATCAAAGGCGAGGGGAATGTGGTTTTGAAAATGACTTCTGGAAAGGAACTCACTTTGTCAAATGTGTTGTATGTTCCAGAAATTCGTAAGAACCTTGTGTCGGGGTGGCAATTGAACAAGTTTGGGTTCAAAATGGTGATTGAGTCGGATAAGGTCGTGTTGACCAAAAATGGTATGTATGTTGGTAAGGGCTATGCCCTAAATGGAATGTTCAAACTCAATGTAATTGTCGTGAATGCAATGAAAGAAAACGCTACTAGTTCTACTTACTTGATTGAGTCCTCTTATCTTTGGCATGGTAGACTTGGTCATGTTAATTATAATTCCATTCGTCGTTTAATTAAACTTGATTGCATACCAACATTCGATATCGACTCAATTAATAAATGTGAAACTTGCGTAGAAGCAAAACAAACGAAATCGTCATTCAAAAAGGTTGAACGATTCACCGAACCCCTCGAGATGATCCACACTGATGTGTGTGATCTAAAAGCAATTCCTACTCGTGGTGGGAACAAGTACTTCATCACGTTCATTGATGATAGTACTAGGTATTGCTATGTGTACTTACTTAAGAGTAAGGACGAGGCTATTGATAAGTTTATCTTGTTCAAAGCCGAAGTTGAGAATCAACTAAATCGGAAAATCAAAATCGTAAGGAGCGACCGAGGAGGTGAATATGTTTCACCTTTTATTGACGTATGTGCAAAAAGTGGAATCATCCACGAACTCACAGCTCCTTACTCCCCTCAATCAAATGGCATAGCGGAACGGAAAAATCGTACCTTGAAAGAAATGATGAATGCCATGATGATAAGTTCTGGTGTAAACCAAAACATGTGGGGGGAAGCAATTTTACCGGCAAATTATGTGTTGAACATGATACCCAATAAGAAAAAGAATGTAACACCTTACGAATTATGGACGGGAAAGAAAGCACCATATAAATCCTTGAAAGTGTGGGGGTGTCTAGCTAAGGTGGTGGTCACACCACCTAAGCGCCTACTAATAGGTCCCAAAACGGTGGATTGTGTACTTATAGGATACACCCGTCCTTATGGTCCTTATCGTTTTATTGTGCATGATTCCAAGAACCCTGGAATATGCAAAGGCACCTTAATCGAATCTAAGGATGCAACATGGTTTGAACATGTGTTCCCATGCTTAGATAGAAGTGAACCGAGTTCTTCTAGACCGGTTGAGGAAATTGTTCCCGAGGGTGAAGTTGAAAACGATGAACCTCGAGAACAATCTAAGACTGAGGATGTTGAAATCAGGAAGAGTAAACGACAAAGGACTGAAAAATCTTTTGGTCCTGAGTTTCTTACCTATATGGTAGAAGATGAACCTCAAACGTACCAACAAGCGGTGCATTCATCAGAAGGACCTCAGTGGAGGGAGGCAATCAAAAGTGAGATAGACTCTATCTTACAAAACCATACTTGGGAACTAGTGGATCTTCCTCAAGGATGTAAACCACTAGGATATCGATGGATCTTCAAGAAGAAGATGAAACCAGATGGGACCATCGATAAGTACAAAGCAAGGTTGGTGATCAAAGGATATAAACAACGAGAAGGTTTAGATTACTTTGATACATATTCGCCAGTTACGCGAATAACATCCATCAGGTTGGTGCTTGCCATTGCCGCCATTAGAAGTTTGGAAGTTCACCAAATGGATGTGAAAACAGCTTTCTTGAATGGAATTCTAGAGGAAGAAATCTACATGGAGCAACCCGAAGGCTTCAAAGCTATTGGGCAAGAAAAGAAAGTGTGTAAACTTGTGAAATCCTTGTATGGATTGAAACAAGCTCCAAAACAATGGCATCAAAAGTTTGACCATGTCATGCTTGATGATGGGTTCAAAATCAATGAATGTGACAAGTGTGTGTATGTGAAGGACACATCTGATGGATATGTCATTTTGTGTTTATATGTAGATGATATGCTCATTGCTGGAAGCAATGACAAAATCATAAAATCTACAAAGAACATGCTAAAAGGAAGATTTGACATGAAAGACATGGGTCTTGCGGATGTGATTTTGGGGGTTAAAATCACACGAACCCAAAGTGGACTTGTTTTAAGTCAATCCCACTATGTGGACAAAATTCTTGAGAAGTTCAATGCAAATGACTCTAATGAAGCTAGAACTCCACTTGACACAAGTCAACATCTAGCCAAGAATAGAGGTGAACCTGTAAACCAGTTGGAATACTCAAGAATTATTGGTAGCTTGATGTATCTTATGAGTTGTACTAGACCAGACATAGCATTTGCTGTAAGCAAGCTAAGTAGATACACAAGCAACCCAAGTTCAATGCATTGGAACTGTATAACTCGGTTGCTTCGCTACTTAAGATACACTCGGGGATTCGGGTTGCATTATAACAGATATCCAGCAGTTATAGAAGGACACTGCGATGCAAATTGGATATCTGACACGAATGATTCCAGAGCAACAAGTGGGTATGTATTCACACTTGGAGGTGCTGCTATATCGTGGAAATCGTCAAAACAAACGGTTATCGCTAGATCCACGATGGAATCAGAGTTCATCGCTTTAGATAAAGCAGGTGAAGAGGCAGAATGGCTACGTCAATTTGTTGAGGATATACCAAGATGGCCTAAGCCGGCAACGGCCATTTGTATACATTGTGATAGCCAATCGGCACTTGGCAGAGCTCGTAGCACAATGTATAATGGTAGGAACAGACATATCAGACGTAGACATAATACGATACGACAACTAATCTCTACAGGAATTATCACTGTTGACTACGTAAGGTCAAAGGATAATATTGCGGATCCGCTGACAAAAGGCCTAAGTAGAGAGTTAGTACAGAAGTCGTCCGTGGGAATGGGACTGAAGCCCTTGAAAAATGAAGTTCATATGATGGAAACCTAACTCAAGAGACTGGAGATCCCAAGAATTGAGTTCAATAGGAAAACCTAATTGTATGAATAAGCAAGGTCACTGTGGGGGGATAACCCTACGCATTTAATAAGGGAGTTTATTATAAAGATTAATAAACTTCCTAGTCCATTCCTAAAAGTGACAAGTGTGAGGCTAAGCCTATGGCTTTTAATGATTCGACTAAGGTAACCATGCATAGTGAATCACCTATGTGAGAGAGAAGTGGGGTCGCTTCGAAGGGTATTGTTGGGGCACAATACCTAATGGCTCTCGCGGAACCAGGCATCATGTTCATGACCATAACGAACATAACTATGAGGACTTGACTTTGTCGGGGAGAGTCTTGTGTGAAGTGCATTGTCGTCTACACAAACGGCAGACGAGTTCAAAGACATCAAGTTCTACTCAGAGCTAGTGGGCTAAGTGCATTTCATGAGCGAAGGTTCAAAGGGTAACACCTACCTATCGTATGCAAAACTCAACTGCTGAAATGTAATAAGGAATTATGTTGTTTTCTGAGATCGACCTCCATTCATGTGGGGGATTGTTGGAAAATTGGGTGTGATTGAATGGATGTCCCAAATGGTAAAACACTTGTCCCACATCGGTGTGGGGGACAAAGTGGAAGGTTATTTATAAGGTAATTTATTTGCCTAGCTAATATAACTTTAAGACATGTTTTACCATAAGTCCTACGCGCGAGCGCGCAGGGGGGGGGTGCAAAAATTGGAACCGGGATTTAGTTGAACTCGTGTGCGCCCGCACGTCCTGCGGACACGAATGCAGTTCCGAAAACCCAGGGCCCGCGTGTGGCAGTTTTTGCAACCATTCTGTAACGGGTTAATTTGTTTTTTGTAACTGAAGTAATATTCAGTATTGATGAGAATTAACATTGGTTTCAGTTATGATTGTCATCAGTTTCGAAACCAGCATCAGTTATGGTTCTCTACAATGATGAGGCCAGTTATGATTCTCTACAATGATGAGGCCAGCATCAGTTATGATCTGTGCCTATAAAACCCAATGCAGATAACCAGTTTGACATACCAGTTACCAGCTTCTCTTCTCTCTTTGTCTTAGTTTTCTGCAACACAGTTCTTTGTTCTTTTCAGGCAAGTGCTCAAGTCCGGCAGTGCGCGGTGCTGCTTCAAACCGGCGTACCCTGGGAACAGACGACGAATCTGTTTAAGGGAATTGTGTTAAACACAAGCCCGGTTTAAATCGTTTTACTGTTTTACATCTTCTTTTCTACTTCTGATTCATTTGCTGTTCTGGTCAGTGGTTTCAAACAGTGGTTGACCAGTGCTTACGGATCAGTGGTTGACCAGTGTTTACTGATCAGTTGTTTCAGATCAGCTGTTTACTGATCAGTTGTTTCAGATCAGTTGTTTACTGATCAGTTGTTTCAGATCAGTTGTTTACTGATCAGTGGTTGATCAGTTGTTTCAGATCAGTGGTTATTTAACTAACAAACTTAAACAGATCCGTTTTACTAATTGTTTCTGTCTTTGTTCTTTTCAGAATGACGTCCCAGCCCATGTCTACCTCCGTTTCTGCAGTCATGACTGCTGTGATGACTTCTGCTGTTGCTGTCACAACCGGTCTGGTTGCGCCACTGCCCAACGCAGTCTCACATGCTGAGAAACCTGAGAAATTCAACGGTCTGAATTTCAAACAGTGGCAGCAAAAGATGTTCTTTTATCTGACCACTCTGAACCTAGCACGGTTCTTGACTGAAACCGTTCCCCATGTGGATGAAGGGGATATGAATGCTCAATCAGTGAGCGCGGTTCATGCTTGGAATCATTCGGATTTCTTGTGCCGCAACTATATCTTGAATGGTATGGTTGATACGCTTTACAACGTGTATTGTAAAGCCAAGACTGCCAAAGAGTTGTGGGAGTCTCTGGACCGCAAATATAAAACAGAAGATGCGGGCACTAAGAAATTCGTGGTGGCTAAATTCTTGGACTTCAAAATGATAGACTCTAAAACTGTCATTAGCCAAGTTCAAGAACTTCAAGTTATTCTTCATGATATTCATGCGGAAGGAATGGTGCTCAGCGAGACATTCCAAGTTGCGGCTATGATTGAAAAGCTACCACCAAGCTGGGTTGATTTCAAGAACTATCTCAAGCATAAGCGGAAGGAAATGACCATCGAAGATCTTGTGGTTCGCCTTCGCATTGAAGAAGATAATAAAGTTGCTTTGAAAAGGATTGATAATCCTGAAACGGCAAAGGCTAATATTGTTGAGCATGGCCAATCTTCGAAGGAAACAAGAATGGTGGAAAAGGTGGAAAGAAAGCTCATGGGAAGCGCTCCAACCTTGGTCCTAAGGGAGGAGTTGGGAAAAAGAAGTTCCAAGGAACTTGCTATAATTGTCAGAAACAAGGCCATAAGGCCAACGAATGCAAGCTTCCAAAGAAGGATAATGCTCGACAAGTTAACATGGTTCATGAGGTTGATAACCTCATTGCTATGGTCACGGACCTCTCGATTTTGGTCACCGAAGTTAACTTGGTTGGGCAAAACCACAACGATTGGTGGATTGATACGGGGGCTACCCGTCATGTGTGTTTTGACAAGAACTTGTTTAGCACCTTCAAGGAGGTGACTAATGGTGAAAAGGTTTTCATGGGAAATTCCGCCACGGCCGAAATCAAAGGCGAGGGGAATGTGGTTTTGAAAATGACTTCTGGAAAGGAACTCACTTTGTCAAATGTGTTGTATGTTCCAGAAATTCGTAAGAACCTTGTGTCGGGGTGGCAATTGAACAAGTTTGGGTTCAAAATGGTGATTGAGTCGGATAAGGTCGTGTTGACCAAAAATGGTATGTATGTTGGTAAGGGCTATGCCCTAAATGGAATGTTCAAACTCAATGTAATTGTCGTGAATGCAATGAAAGAAAACGCTACTAGTTCTACTTACTTGATTGAGTCCTCTTATCTTTGGCATGGTAGACTTGGTCATGTTAATTATAATTCCATTCGTCGTTTAATTAAACTTGATTGCATACCAACATTCGATATCGACTCAATTAATAAATGTGAAACTTGCGTAGAAGCAAAACAAACGAAATCGTCATTCAAAAAGGTTGAACGATTCACCGAACCCCTCGAGATGATCCACACTGATGTGTGTGATCTAAAAGCAATTCCTACTCGTGGTGGGAACAAGTACTTCATCACGTTCATTGATGATAGTACTAGGTATTGCTATGTGTACTTACTTAAGAGTAAGGACGAGGCTATTGATAAGTTTATCTTGTTCAAAGCCGAAGTTGAGAATCAACTAAATCGGAAAATCAAAATCGTAAGGAGCGACCGAGGAGGTGAATATGTTTCACCTTTTATTGACGTATGTGCAAAAAGTGGAATCATCCACGAACTCACAGCTCCTTACTCCCCTCAATCAAATGGCATAGCGGAACGGAAAAATCGTACCTTGAAAGAAATGATGAATGCCATGATGATAAGTTCTGGTGTAAACCAAAACATGTGGGGGGAAGCAATTTTACCGGCAAATTATGTGTTGAACATGATACCCAATAAGAAAAAGAATGTAACACCTTACGAATTATGGACGGGAAAGAAAGCACCATATAAATCCTTGAAAGTGTGGGGGTGTCTAGCTAAGGTGGTGGTCACACCACCTAAGCGCCTACTAATAGGTCCCAAAACGGTGGATTGTGTACTTATAGGATACACCCGTCCTTATGGTCCTTATCGTTTTATTGTGCATGATTCCAAGAACCCTGGAATATGCAAAGGCACCTTAATCGAATCTAAGGATGCAACATGGTTTGAACATGTGTTCCCATGCTTAGATAGAAGTGAACCGAGTTCTTCTAGACCGGTTGAGGAAATTGTTCCCGAGGGTGAAGTTGAAAACGATGAACCTCGAGAACAATCTAAGACTGAGGATGTTGAAATCAGGAAGAGTAAACGACAAAGGACTGAAAAATCTTTTGGTCCTGAGTTTCTTACCTATATGGTAGAAGATGAACCTCAAACGTACCAACAAGCGGTGCATTCATCAGAAGGACCTCAGTGGAGGGAGGCAATCAAAAGTGAGATAGACTCTATCTTACAAAACCATACTTGGGAACTAGTGGATCTTCCTCAAGGATGTAAACCACTAGGATATCGATGGATCTTCAAGAAGAAGATGAAACCAGATGGGACCATCGATAAGTACAAAGCAAGGTTGGTGATCAAAGGATATAAACAACGAGAAGGTTTAGATTACTTTGATACATATTCGCCAGTTACGCGAATAACATCCATCAGGTTGGTGCTTGCCATTGCCGCCATTAGAAGTTTGGAAGTTCACCAAATGGATGTGAAAACAGCTTTCTTGAATGGAATTCTAGAGGAAGAAATCTACATGGAGCAACCCGAAGGCTTCAAAGCTATTGGGCAAGAAAAGAAAGTGTGTAAACTTGTGAAATCCTTGTATGGATTGAAACAAGCTCCAAAACAATGGCATCAAAAGTTTGACCATGTCATGCTTGATGATGGGTTCAAAATCAATGAATGTGACAAGTGTGTGTATGTGAAGGACACATCTGATGGATATGTCATTTTGTGTTTATATGTAGATGATATGCTCATTGCTGGAAGCAATGACAAAATCATAAAATCTACAAAGAACATGCTAAAAGGAAGATTTGACATGAAAGACATGGGTCTTGCGGATGTGATTTTGGGGGTTAAAATCACACGAACCCAAAGTGGACTTGTTTTAAGTCAATCCCACTATGTGGACAAAATTCTTGAGAAGTTCAATGCAAATGACTCTAATGAAGCTAGAACTCCACTTGACACAAGTCAACATCTAGCCAAGAATAGAGGTGAACCTGTAAACCAGTTGGAATACTCAAGAATTATTGGTAGCTTGATGTATCTTATGAGTTGTACTAGACCAGACATAGCATTTGCTGTAAGCAAGCTAAGTAGATACACAAGCAACCCAAGTTCAATGCATTGGAACTGTATAACTCGGTTGCTTCGCTACTTAAGATACACTCGGGGATTCGGGTTGCATTATAACAGATATCCAGCAGTTATAGAAGGACACTGCGATGCAAATTGGATATCTGACACGAATGATTCCAGAGCAACAAGTGGGTATGTATTCACACTTGGAGGTGCTGCTATATCGTGGAAATCGTCAAAACAAACGGTTATCGCTAGATCCACGATGGAATCAGAGTTCATCGCTTTAGATAAAGCAGGTGAAGAGGCAGAATGGCTACGTCAATTTGTTGAGGATATACCAAGATGGCCTAAGCCGGCAACGGCCATTTGTATACATTGTGATAGCCAATCGGCACTTGGCAGAGCTCGTAGCACAATGTATAATGGTAGGAACAGACATATCAGACGTAGACATAATACGATACGACAACTAATCTCTACAGGAATTATCACTGTTGACTACGTAAGGTCAAAGGATAATATTGCGGATCCGCTGACAAAAGGCCTAAGTAGAGAGTTAGTACAGAAGTCGTCCGTGGGAATGGGACTGAAGCCCTTGAAAAATGAAGTTCATATGATGGAAACCTAACTCAAGAGACTGGAGATCCCAAGAATTGAGTTCAATAGGAAAATCTAATTGTATGAATAAGCAAGGTCACTGTGGGGGGATAACCCTACGCATTTAATAAGGGAGTTTATTATAAAGATTAATAAACTTCCTAGTCCATTCTTAAAAGTGACAAGTGTGAGGCTAAGCCTATGGCTTTTAATGATTCGACTAAGGTAACCATGCATAGTGAATCACCTATGTGAGAGAGAAGTGGGGTCGCTTCGAAGGGTATTGTTGGGGCACAATACCTAATGGCTCTCGCGGAACCAGGCATCATGTTCATGACCATAACGAACATAACTATGAGGACTTGACTTTGTCGGGGAGAGTCTTGTGTGAAGTGCATTGTCGTCTACACAAACGGCAGACGAGTTCAAAGACATCAAGTTCTACTCAGAGCTAGTGGGCTAAGTGCATTTCATGAGCTAAGGTTCAAAGGGTAACACCTACCTATCGTATGCAAAACTCAACTGCTGAAATGTAATAAGGAATTATGTTGTTTTCTGAGATCGACCTCCATTCATGTGGGGGATTGTTGGAAAATTGGGTGTGATTGAATGGATGTCCCAAATGGTAAAACACTTATCCCACATCGGTGTGGGGGACAAAGTGGAAGGTTATTTATAAGGTAATTTATTTGCCTAGCTAATATAACTTTAAGACATGTTTTACCATAAGTCCTACGCGCGAGCGCGCAGGGGGGGTGCAAAAATTGGAACCGGGATTTAGTTGAACTCGTGTGCGCCCGCACGTCCTGCGGACACGAATGCAGTTCCGAAAACCCAGGGCCCGCGTGTGGCAGTTTTTGCAACCATTCTGTAACGGGTTAATTTGTTTTTTGTAACTGAAGTAATATTCAGTATTGATGAGAATTAACATTGGTTTCAGTTATGATTGTCATCAGTTTCGAAACCAGCATCAGTTATGGTTCTCTACAATGATGAGGCCAGTTATGATTCTCTACAATGATGAGGCCAGCATCAGTTATGATCTGTGCCTATAAAACCCAATGCAGATAACCAGTTTGACATACCAGTTACCAGCTTCTCTTCTCTCTTTGTCTTAGTTTTCTGCAACACAGTTCTTTGTTCTTTTCAGGCAAGTGCTCAAGTCCGGCAGTGCGCGGTGCTGCTTCAAACCGGCGTACCCTGGGAACAGACGACGAATCTGTTTAAGGGAATTGTGTTAAACACAAGCCCGGTTTAAATCGTTTTACTGTTTTACATCTTCTTTTCTACTTCTGATTCATTTGCTGTTCTGGTCAGTGGTTTCAAACAGTGGTTGACCAGTGCTTACGGATCAGTGGTTGACCAGTGTTTACTGATCAGTTGTTTCAGATCAGCTGTTTACTGATCAGTTGTTTCAGATCAGTTGTTTACTGATCAGTTGTTTCAGATCAGTTGTTTCAGATCAGTTGTTTACTGATCAGTGGTTGATCAGTTGTTTCAGATCAGTGGTTATTTAACTAACACTTTTAATGCTCCTTAACGCCTCCCAAGAGCGGTGTGCCCTGCATTAACGGATGCCAACTAAAATTAACGCTTATAAGCATTAGAGCATACCAGATGGCCTTATATAATTCATCTCTCTATATTTGCATACCCAATTAAGTTTATATATAATATATAATAAGGTGACTTAATTAAGTTAAGGTTTGCATGTCTCATGATCTCATGATTCAGTTCCCTAGAAACTAATATCTTCACCACATAGTAATGCAATCTATCAAGGCCTATTAATTAATTTGATGAAGAAAGAGGGCATCTTTGAAGATAAAGAAGGTTCCAACAAGAAACAAATGTATGAAATGCAAAAAAACAAACCCTATAATTCCAAAACTCTCCCACAAACCAACAAGACAGTTGGAGTTAAAAAGATGTATCAGCTTTCTGATCATTTCAAGTTTTAGATCACAGCCAAACATATAACAACATTCATCATTTGACATTCATTTTTTAACCCCACCATGCAACATATATATATCATCCATCATATCTTATTCCTGATAATGCTTTCTTGTATATCACCAAAATGGCTCTGAATATTTTCAAACTTTTTCTACTGTTATGACTTTTAGTAAATTTTATGTTGTTTTGAAACACGAGGGTGTGTGTTTTATGTTTTATGTTTTTGAGGTTATACACTTATACTATGTGTTAGCTAGAAACCAAATGGGTCAAACAAAAACCTTTTTAGCCCATCACTTTTCATTGACTATATCAATCTACTTTTTAGCTTCTGTTAAGTCCAGGAATGAGACTTTGAAATAGAAAGTAATCAAGAGAATGTGGATCAGTAAAGATTAAATATTGAGAAAAATTACAAAACTATTTTTTAGATATAGTATATAATTATAAACACTATAAATATGTCAAAAGGAAGTCAGGTGATACGAAACTAAGGTGTCACGTATGTCACGTTACATGTATATCAATTATAAACATGTACAAATTGTGGTAAATGGTTGCTGGAATGAATTGCCATTGAGTTTAAGCTTACGTTTGGTCACCGCTCCTTAGCTAATCGGCTATTGTGCAACGCATTAGTAAAGGCATTAAGAGGTGTGTCTAAACCTCATAAACGCAACTTTAATTTTTTTCAAAATGGCAATGAAACTCGACCCTTTTCAAATGGGCGTTGAACTAGACGCATGACTTGTCATTTTCCACCGGTTGTCATTAAAACAAGCGAGTATGAAATGTCACTAGGCGTAATCTAACCTTTTGATGAACTGATAATGTTGCATAACCACTCACCTAATTGGCCTTATGAACCAACTAAAAACAAAGATTGATCTTGTTATTATAAAATATAAAGAACTTGTTTATGCTTGAATCATCATTATCGATAATATAACATTGATTTATAGTGACTTCTATGTTTGTATTGTTTAGGTAGTTATGAAATTGTTTTATAGATGTGCCTAAACTTCACACATTAAATAGAATATTAATAACATAGGATGAAAATTTTAAATTTTATACGATGCAATTTCACGTTTATTTGAATTTATCCACAAAAGGTACCTTGATATGATGACAGATTCGTTTTCCATGTGAATTTAAGTAGTCGTTTCTTTTAATACATTATTATCCACAAAAAAATACGTTGATATGACGATACACAATGAAAATGTTGTACATAATAGTAGATTTGTTTTTCATATGAATTTAAGTAGTCGTTTATTTTAATACATTATCTAAAGTGAATACATGACACATTAGCTACATAAGACTGTCGGTTGTGGACACCCGCTAACGGTGGTGTGAGCCACGTCAGAGCAAGGTGGCTCACGAGCACGACAACATGATGAAGCTAACGGCGGCGCAAGCGAGCAGAGGTGACCATGGTCGCTTGGGCGAGTGGGTTGTTTAGGGGTGTTAGCTTGGGCTATTGGTGAACTTACCACAACAGGCTCAAGGGATGGGGGGCACAAGTTTAGAGGTGTACAAAAAAACCGGTTTTAGAACCGAAACCGAGAAAAAAACCGAAACCGGTTTTTTTTAACCGGTTTTTTATAACCGGACCGGTTTTATAACCGAACCGTCGGTTTGTGACCGGTTACTAATCTTGATCTGAAAAACCGGTTAATAACCGAAACCGGTTAAAAAAAACGGTTAAAACCGGAGAAAACCGGTTTTTTTGGGAAAAACCGGTTAAAAACCGGTCCTAACCGGTTACACCGGTTATTGTTTTGGACTTGAAAAACCGGTTAGTAATCGAAACTGGTTATAAAAAAAACCGGTTTTCGTTTTGGGTGAAAAAACCGGTTTGGTTAATAACCGAAATCGGTTTTTGAAAAAAACCGATTTGTACACCTCTAGGCGCAAGTGAACAATATGTTGAGTAGGCATCTAAGTAAGGGGCACTCACCTAAGAGGTGAGTCCCCTCTCTTACACCCAACCAATCCTCTTGTGCCACGTCAACTCCCCTCTTAAACTCCCCTAACACCTCATTTTGATGGCGGCACTCCCCTCTTTAGGTGACTTGGTTTGTTTTTTTTTTTTTTTTTTAATTTGTTGAAATTATGCATGTTTATAAAAAAATATTAATAAAAATTAAATAAAATTTAACAAAATAAAACTACAAAATAAAAATAACATTAAAACTAGAAAATACATTAAAACTAGAAAAAAAAATTACATTCAAACTAGAAAATTAAAATTACATTCAAACTAGAAAATAAAAATTACATTCAAACTATAAGATAATAATTTTAATAATCGATTGGCCACCCGTACTTCTTAGCGATGTCGCGTTTTCGGGCGAGGATGAACGGCAACATACTTGGCGGAGCATCGTCGTGCGGCTTGATGAATATTTCCATATCTCGATCGTAATTGTAGTTTTTCATCGTCTCGCGTTGTTCCGATATGAGCTCGAGAGCCTGCTCCTCTCTTTTCATCCTCAATTCAACCGCCTTATATTCAATCGCGGTTTTCTTTTCTTTCATGGCGGTGTACTCTTTGAATTGTGCCGCCAACTCGGCCGAGCTTCCCTCAGACGATGTAGCTTGACGCTTGTCTCGCCGTTGTGGTCTTTGTGGCGAGGGGTCTTCGTTCATATCCGGTATCGAAGGGTCCACCTCAACGGGTTTTCTTTTATGTGCCGAACCTTCACCTTCCTCACCCAACAATGGGACTTGGGCCCATTTCTCGTGACTTCGAACGACCTCCCACGCCTCGATATGTTGAAAACCGTTCGGATATTTTTCTTTAAAATCTTTTAACGCAACTGCCATCACGTCGAAATCCTTGCATCCGCTCCCTCGTGTGCGATCCTACATATTATACAATAATAAAAATAAAATAATAAGTGTTAAAAAAAATAAGTTGAAAAAGTGTATAAAAAAAATTAAAAATATACAATGTTAAAAAAAAATATAATTTTTACCGCTTGTTGGTATAGGCCGTTGAAATAGTTTATTTTCGTGTGCATCGGGCCCCATTTAGACCGTACTTGATGAACGGTCCGGTTAGTTCCACCGACAGTTTTGTTAAAATGCTCTAAAATCTTACGCCAAAAACTGTCGCGGTTTTGTTGATTGCCCTTTTTTTTGTTGGTAGAGCAATGTACCCACGCCTTAGCCAACGCCTCTTCTTCGAGCTTTGTCCAATTCGTGCTCTTAGTTTTTCCCTTTTTTTCCCGAGCGTCGTCTTCTTCGTTGCCCGCGTCTTCATCCACATTGTATTCATCGTCCTCGTCGCCCAAATTTTGAGTTTCGGGCACTACCTCATCGTCCTCCTCGTCTAAAATAGATGGACGACGTTCGACATTTCCTCGTGTAGATGGAACTTGTGGGGAACGAAAAGCATATGGGTCGAAGGCGGGGGATTGAGGAGCGTCCGTTGATAACAAATTTTGAAAATACCCGAAATTGGGTTGTTGGGTGTTGTAAAACGAGGGGTGTGAAGGTTGTTGGAAAAAAAACGGGGGTTGTGAAGTGTATCCGAAAGGGGGTTGTGGTTGAGCACTTGCACCGCTCGAACCACCACGAGACGGTTGCGAGCCCCGTCCCTTAGTTTTTTTCTTCGCCTCGCGGGGTTGGTTCTCCATTGCTCGGTGTGAAGGAGGTGTGGTTGGAGAGTATAAAAAATAAAGTGAAGTGGGTGTGGTTGGAGAGTATAAAAAATGTGTGAGGTTGATATGGTTTGAGTATAAAAAATGGAGTGAATGGGATGGTTATTTATATATGTTTTAAAAAAGTGTATTTTTTTTTTTTTTTTTAAATCCGACCGTTTCTATCCGACCGTTCCTCAATCTTCGAGCCAAACCATGCGGTGACTCCACACCGATATCACCCCCCGATTCGGGTCCCCACGTTGATGGCGGCGGTGTTCCCGATCGGGGACAATGGTCACCGATTCCCCGCCCCGCTTACGCCCCGTCCACCCTAATTATCGCCATGTTTCGCAATATTAGAGGATAAATCAACGTGTAGTCTAACATGGGACTATAGGGGGGCAGATTGCAATATTAGTTTTATAGTTTTCTCATAAATTTTGCTATTAAATAAAATATTTATTTAACCAAAAATGCAGTCTGTACGGGGACGGGGAATAGAGATCGTGACATATTGACATGTCCACTCAATGTCATAAGTTCATAAACATATAAGAGTGTGCAAAAAGGACCCCATAATATTAAGTTCTATGCAAAAACAACCCTAAACTTTCACTCATGCAAAATATATACAATGTCTATCATCCGAAAATATACTATGTCACTTGAATATCAGATACATATGTGAAGAGGTATGGTCCCAATTCCACATCTACATGGCAAAGACCACACCACTTTCCCGTCTACATGGCGCCTACATCAGCAAATAAACCCAGAAGCTTCTAGAAGCTTCTGGAAGACGTCAAGGTGGCATCAAAGATACTCCTTCCGATAGGAAGGACGACACGTGTCACCAGTAACCAAGCGCCATATAGACCTGCAACAGATCCTGGGAGCAGACCGACAAGAGCTGCACGATTTCTCCAACATGGACGAATATAGGTGCGCCACGTGTACCACCATCCTGACTACAACAGAGGGGACCAAGAGGATATTCCCCTTGGTCAGACAGCTGGCGCCCAATAGCAGTTGGCAAGATTGATCCTCCCTCTTTCACCATCCGGCTATAAATAAGACCCCTCATCATTCAGGTTATTCTATTCGATTCTCCACACTCTCACTCTCAACACAAACTGTTTTCTTCCTCAGAGCAGTACTTATTCTCACGCCGGAGCCCGGTTAAGAGGGAAACCCCCATATTCCCCTCTTAACGAGCTAACGGTGTTGCTGTTTTGCAGGACCTTAGTCATTCGGCGAGTAAAGAAGGAGATTGAACCCACAGAAGAGACGATCCCACTAGTTAACCATTGGATTTAACCAGTGTTTCATCAATATGCAACACATAAAACATTATGCAAACCCGCCTTAGGTACAAGTGAATTACTTCACCATCATGAACATAATATAACTTCGCTCTTCGGTGTATATACATTACTCTGTAAATCTAACCTGTATCATCATAAAAAAAGTATACAAATTGTTCAAAAACAAAACCAAAATAGGCATCAAATTTTTATATCCATCAATATTTTTCTTTCTCAAAATTACATGCAAATAATAGTTTCATAGGGCAGCTACATAACCCTCTTTATATCATCTGACTCAATCTACTACAACAAAAAACCTGTATACAAAATTAAAAAAAATCATGCAACAAAATTACTTAAGTCCAGAGTCCACACACAATAGAATTAATCTCATCTAGATTCAATCGGAAGCTATCGATAAGATTAAAAAAAATAACAATTTATCATCGCGAAATTAACCTGAGCCCGTTTTTTAGATCTTCTAAAGTGATCGTCAACAACTCATCGGTATCGACACAATCAAAACTAAGTCTCAAATCAAGATTCTCTCGCGCATTAACTAATAACGGATCTACCAACCCTGCATTCATCTCTTTCCTCTGTTTGTCACTGGTTTCGGTCTTTATCAAATTCTCGACATTTTCAACTGTACATGAAGGATCCAACTTAAACCCGTATAATAAACTACCCTCTGTTTGATTATTCATCTTCAAATGGAGAATCTTGGCTAAATCTTCGGTCATAAAGTCGTCGAAAGTGAAAAACTTTGTCACGCGTCTACAAAAACCTTCGTTAGAAGTGATCACGCGCTTCATTGGCTCACTATAGCCCGCGAATATAACTACTACTTTACCGTTATCCATAACCGACATTATTTCTTCAAGGGCTTCTAAACCGTAATCTTTGTCGTCTGATTTTTGCATTGGTATTAACCGGTATGCTTCGTCTACAAATAGTATCCCCCCTTCGGCTTCTTTTATCTGCATTCAAGTGTTGGAAAATCGTTCAATTTTTAGTTTTTTTTTTCCTCAAGGGTACTTTGGTCTTTTTACAATCGGATTTGAAACACTAAAACGGTCGAGATTGAAATAAGATTAAGAGCTACATACCACTCTCCTAGTTTTCGGTCCTGTGTGACCGACAAATTCTCCGACTAAATCCGTTCTTTGTACTTCTGTTACTTTATCGGTCGGCAAAATTCCCACCATGAAAAGTAATTTTCCAAGAATCCGAGCAACCATAGTTTTACCTACAAATTCACCGATTAATCGATTATCAGCTAATTAAGTAATAGCTTTATAGAAGTACATATTACCGCAAAAAAGATGACGAAATAGCATGTTACATAAGTAAAAAAGGTAGGTAACCAGATCAAAATTTTGTTTGTGTTTCTTGAGGACATATAAGGAAATCAAGATTCATCATCATTATCAATAAAGGTGGCAACTTCGACCCGTTTACTTTTCGACGGGTCCACTGGGTTGTGCTTTATCTCAAACAGGTAAAATTATCAATATTATGGCCTCAAGTATAACGACTAGAGGTGCAAACGAGCCAAGCGACTCACGAGCTGCTCGAGATTGGCTCGAGAAAAAGCTCGATACGAACCGAGCCTTATCGAGCCCGAGATGAGCTTGAACCTAAAATAAAGCTCGTTTATTTATTGAGCCCGAGCTTGATACCGGCATGTGAAGCTCGTCTGGCTCGTCGAGCCTTAGTGTAAAATTAGATTTTATTAATATTTAATAACATTTACCCCTTATTAAAAGGGGTCTAGTAAACGAGCCGAGCTTATTTAAACCTGTTTACGAGCCAAGCCCGAATCTAAAAATAAGCTTGTTTTATAAATGAGCCCGAGCTTCACTTATCGAGCTCATGAGCCTAAACGAGTCTATTATTTATATTATTTTTATTTAATAGATAATCAACAAACCGAGCTCGAGCTTGAGAAACTATCAACGAGCCGAGCTCCAGCTTTGAAAACAAAGCTCGAACCCAGCCACGCTCGTGCTCTCATAAGTTAATCGAGCTCGAGCTTGGGCTCGGCTCGACTCGACTCGTTTGCAACCCTAAATTAACGACTGACAACAAAACAATTCAAGATTTTGTTTCTTGATTACAAAAAGATCAAAGCTTTAATGTTGAGAACTAACGTTATGAAATGAACGCTTATATTCTAATATTTCAACCCAAAACAGCAACGAACTGTAATTTGTAACCAGTCGATTACCTGTTCCTGGATTGCCAAGGAAGGCCATATGAGGCGGTCTGCGGGGCCCAACTCGTAAACCAAGGGCCCTACGCCTCTCATCCAACAACATCCCTTTGGCCCATTTCCTGAGCTGTAACTTAAGCTCATGTAGGCCCACTAGTTTTGATAATTCTTTTTCAAGTTCGTCCATTTTGGCTTTTGTTTCACTGCATGCTTCAATGGCCCGACGTTTTCTCTGTTCTTCAAGATACAAAGTGAGAAGAGCCCGCAACTTCTCATGTTCTGGTCCTTGTGAAAGATGATCTAATGGGGTCATGCCTTCCTGCAAGAGCAATAAAATTTACAATCATGCCAGTGTTTATTGACACGATAACAAAACTTAAAAAAAAAGATAAAAAATGCCATTTTCATCCCTGAGGTTTGGCCAGTTTTGCGACTTTCGTCCAAAGGTTTGTTTTTCCGAATGCAAAAAGTTTGAAATCTTGTCATTTTCATTTGGCTCGTTAACTCCATCCATTTTTCTCTGTTAAGTCAGGGTATTTTAGTCTTTTTGTTAACTTAAAAGGCAATTCGGTCTTTTTCAGTTTATGTACTGGAGTTAACGAGCTGGACGAAAACAGCAAGATTTCAAACCTTTTGGATCCAGATGCGAAAAAACAAACCTTTGGACGAAAGTTGCAAAACTGACCAAACCTCAGGGACGAAAATGGCATTTTACTAAAAAAACGCGACTAAATACCTTATCTTTGGCACTGCAGTCAGCATTATGCTCTAGTAATGTCTTAACAGTCGAAATGTCCTCGGCTCTAAGTGAATGCCAAACGGAAAGATGCAATGGAGTCATGCCATTCTGCATATGAAAAGGGTCGTATGAGTCTAAGAGGATGACACTTACACAATGTATTAAAAACAAATGACAACTTTGAAAAAATGCTGATCAAAAGAACATATAAAAACATACATTTGCAGTGGCTTCTACAAAAGCTCCATGAGATAAAAGAAGGCCTGCAGCTTCGTTACAGCCATTTTTAGCAGCCAAGTGTAACGGAGTTTCTCCATACTGCAAAGTCAACATTTTGACCAGCGTAAGACGTATTAAAGACTTGATCGAAATAATGAGTGAAGCTGAATTTTCGCATACCATGTTTTTTGCTTCCAACTCAACTTTCTCGGGTCCTTCTAAATTCAACAGAAATTTAACAACCTCCACACTGTTATGACCAGCGGAAACATGCAGGGGTGTGTTTGCCATCTGAATCCAATCAAGACTTAGTATATACATATATAGCATAAATAGCAACCAATAAATCTAAAATCAAGAATATGATTAGAACAAAGAGGCAATGATCATCACTCGTACAGCGTATATTTCACATTCTGCATTAAACCCGACATAATAAGTGTATTCCCACTTTGTAATTGCATTTTAGTGACCCTAATCTCCCCCTAACCCCTAAATCACCATGACTGCAACAACGGTTTTAACGTTAATTCATTTACGGGCTAGGCAGTTAATGCGGTAAAAATCGGATATCGGTCAAGGACCGATATTTGAGATATTTTAATATCATGCTGAATTTGTATATATAGCAATTTACCGCTAACAATTCAGTATACTCTCCTACCATTAGCGACAGATTAACCTTTTGCAACTTGCAAAACACTAACAATTGTAGCAAGTAGGAACTAATTAAGACTTAAAACGCTAACATGTAACACTAATAATTACCAACTAAGAAGAAAGTTACTGATATCGAGAAAATCGGTGATATATCAAGCAAATATCGCCGATATTATCGGTACCCATATTCTGACCAATATTTTGCACCGTAGGGGTAGAGGTGTACAAATTGGTTTTTTTTGAAAAACCAGTCCGGTTTTTAACCGAACCAGTTTTTTTCATACAAAACAAAAACCGCTTTTTTTAATAACCGGTTTCGGTTACTAACCAGTTTTTCAAGTCCAAAACAGTAACCGGTGTAACCGGTTGGGATCGGTTTTTAACCGGTTTTTGGCCAAAAAAAAACATTTTTTAACCAGTTTTTTAAAACCGGTTTCGGTTATTAATCGGTTTTTCAGATCAAGAATAGTAACCGGTCACAAACCACCGGTTCGGTTCTGAAACCGGTTTTAAAAAAACGGTTAGAAAACGGTTTTGTCTTTTTCCGGTTACGGTTCTAAAACCGGTTTTATTATATATAGATAGATCAAACTGGGGTTTTACTAAGAATTAGAAATAAATAAAACTAAATTGAAACATAATTCTTGATAATAATAAAAGGTAGAAGAAGTAAAAGATGTCGTACAACGGGGTTGCGATCATTGAGAAGAGATGGGGTTTCCCGGAGAAACTTCTGAACGGCGGGAAGATCGCCGGATTGGGCGGATACATGAATGGTTACTGGTTTAGTAGATCTTGACCGTTGATCTTTAACCCGCTGCATTGTCGCCGGCGTCGGAGACTGATCAAATAAAATTAATTATTATTGGTATTCCGGCGTGACAAGTAACGTAGAATAAAAATTATAATACTTTTTAAAGTAATGTTTTTAAAGGCAGAGAAAATTAGTGAATGGAAATGAGCTGTAACGTGGTTGTGTTGCAAGCACACAATTATTATTAATAGTCGGTTTGTCCGCGTGCTTTTTTTAGCTGTCTTCCATCTAACCATCCGTATTTTGACCCATAAGAGCAAAATTTAATATTATACTTATTAATTTTTTTTTTGAAAATTAAAACTTCATTAACGACACACCTCCGATCCAAACAGGCAAAGGGCCAAACAACAAAGAGTTTTTTCCTAAACTAGTGTTGGAGGTAAAAGTATTTACCATTTTAGTGTTCCTTCAAAACTATTTACCAAAATGGATTGAGTTTTTTTCCCAAACTAGTGTTGATGGAAAAACTATTTACCATTTTGGTGTTCCTTAAAAACTATTTACCAAAATAGTGTTTTTATTAATTTTGTGTTCTCCTTTTCTTTTAATCAACGTAGTAAACTTTTAATTATTTTTTCTATTCAATCAATCCATTGTCTACATTTTATTTCTTTTATTATAACATTTCTTCCAATCAACCCAATACTTTTTTTATTTATTTTCTACTTATGTTTTCTTTTAATCAACATAAAAAAAACTTATTGAAACCTATTTGTCCATTGTCTCATTTCAGTTGCTCATGCTCTTTCTGGCCGAGCAATTGTATCCACCCATCTTTTGTTCATAAGTAATTTCTTGATTGTATTTTTTTTGTATTAGTAGATAGAGGAGTAGCCAACTAACCAATTTAATTGACTTCTTTTGATAGAAAATTTGTTTTTTCTCTTCTAACTTCTTCTCATTAATTGTATAAAAAACTCTAAATACACCTTGTTTAATTTTTTTTGTCAACTTTCAGAATATATGTTAATTAAAGAAACAAACATATTGGCTTGATAAAAAAAGTATGATAAAAAATAAAACATTTATAGGTTAATTATAAAAAAAACTATATTTTTGTCAACTTTCAGAATATATGTTGATGGAAGATAAAAACATATTGGCTTGATAAAAGTAAAGTATGATAAAAAAAAATTAACAGATTGATTATAAAAAAAACTACATTGCGTTAATTGAAAAAAATGTATAATAAAAGAATAAAACATTAATAGGCTGATTATATAAAAAAATATATTAGATTGATCGAAAAAAGGTATAATAAAAGAATAAAAACGCAAGTGAACTTATTGAATATAAAAAAATAAAGGTTAATTATGTTGGTTAAAAGAAGAGGCAAATATAAAATAAATAAAAACACTATTTTGGTAAATAATTTTTAAGAAACACTAAAATGGTAAATACTTTTTCCACCATCACTAGTTTTGGAAAAAACTCAACAACAAACAACACCCCCGACCCAAACGGGCAAAGGGCAGACAATCTATAGGGAGGAAGATGGCACGAGAGAGATGCGGGGTGGCCACAACTGTCTCGGTATTGAACAGTGAAGGAAGGGGAGGTGATGCAGTGTACCCCACTGGCCACTCCCCCAATCCTCCACATAAGCTCACCTGGAAGCCTCGAGCGACTACAACACCCGGCCTTATGCCCATTCGCCCTTGTGCACCAATAAAAGTATAAAACATGTGACAAGTTTTGGTTCGATTACGCACACACCACATAGTTTTCTATAAAACAAACCATATGCCTATGAAGGCACAATTACACCTGTCAGGTTTATTTTTAATAAATATATACACACATACTATGTCTTCAATTTTTAATGTTTAATATATATAAGAAATGTCGTCTTTGAGAATTCAGAGGTCCTAGACGAGTAGCAACATGGACCCCTAAAATATAAAGTCGGTAACTTGTATATAAACATAAATCATCAATTTGCTAACTTTGTTCACACCCCTTCTTTTTTTAAATCAATAGTAACAGTTCGATCATTCCTATCCCTTCCCCCCTTCGACTGAGTTCGTCAATCCTATTATCGCTCCTTTTTTTTTGTCGCCACTTGCCAGTTTTATTTAATCGGTTTTAAAAGTGTAATTTTAAACAATATTAGGCTAAATGTTAGTTGAATAGAGGAGAGGGGGGGGGGGGGGGTTAATTGTTTAATTTTAAGTTTCGACTCCACATCAGCAAATCTATCTACTTATCTATAAGAGGATAAGTAATGCTGATGTAAATTTGGGTACTTGTCAATCATACAGGCATGCCACATAGGATCTGATGATGTCATAAATAATAACTTTATTTAATATTAATAATAACACATAAATAAATAACAACTTTATTCAAACCATAATTTCAAAATCTGGCTCCACTTTCAAAATTCAAACCATAATTTCAATTCTTCTCTCTCAAATATATCCAGAGTTCCCTCTTTCAAAATTCAAACCCAAGCCCTCTTTCACTTCCCTTCTTTTGTACGCTTCAATTATACTCTCTCTCTCTCATTCTCTCATCATTCATCGTTCCTCTTCTCACTTCAAACCCTAATCGCCGAATCGCCTCCTCAGGAGCTCAATCGACCTTGTGCAATGACCTTTAATCAATCTTCAATAGTCAATAGTGAACATCGACGGTAATGATTCCTTGATCTTCTTCTTTTATGATTATTTATATCTTCTTCAGAAAGGGGTTTAGGTATCAAACGGGAAAAATTGGGAAGCCAGATGAACATCAATGGCGGATTTAGGGCTAAAATGAAGCACTACATGTACAGCGGCGAGAAGAAGCATGTCATGGCTGGTATGGCGATCATCGGCGTCATCTTCGGTGTCCCATGGTACCTCATGAACCGAGGTACTTCATCTCTCAATTTATTCATCCTTATCGATCATTAATTTTCTTTGGTATATAAATCCATAAAAATAAATTACCTTTGCAGCTATGTTTTATCATTAGCTGGTGTGGATCCACACCTTATGATGGAAGACGAAAGCCTTTTGTGGACAAGTAATGATGTTAATCTCACTTATCTGACAGAAATGTAAGTGGATCATCAAGCTTTCATTATGCTGGAAGTATTAAACAATATACTCAATTCACTAATAAACCGCATTGTGTAGATGGTAAATATTCATTTTATCTTATATGAATATAAGTTTTGTGTTTTACACAGAGATCTGTCTGTCAACTATATAAATGGCACTATTCCGTCCCGTTTCAGTCAGCTTCGCGTTAGCATTTTATAAGAGTTAATATATCACTTACCTGCTTCAGAATTTACCTTCTTTCACTCGAACTCTGTGAGTTCACTATTACGCTTTATTTTCCACAGGAGTTTCTTGGGGAGCCGAATCAGTGGGACCATACCTGAAGAAATAGGTGACATTTCTACACTTGAGGCGCTGTAAGTAAAGATCCTTACATGGAAACTCTATATACATTTTGACCTTTAATTGCTTATTTACATTTTTGACCTGTACAATAGTGTTTTAGAAGACAATTTGCTTGGAGGACCACTTCCCCAAAGTCTTGGCCGTTTGTCCTACTTAAGAAGATTGTATGATTACTTGATGTATTCTAAATATAATTCATTCTTTGTTCACTGATAAAATGTATATTATGTCTAATATTTCTTGCAGCGTTGCTTCTACGAATAACTTTACAGGAACCATACCAGAATCATATGGCAACCTGACCAATTTAGAAGATTTGTATGTCATGTCGTTTTTCTTTTAACCAACAAGTGAATTATGATTCAATAAATTTTGAAACATACGTATTCTTCTTGCAGTAGGATAGACGAAAGTTCATTATCGGGTAGCATACCTGATTTTATCGGAAACTGGACAAACCTCACGAGACTGTGAGTGTTATTTTGCTTTCTTATGTAAAATAGTCTAAATACCAATATATTCATCATATATAATTTACTGTGTAGTGATTTGCAAGGAACTTCAATGGCGAGACCGATTCCTCCTTCAATATCTCTCTTGACAAAGTTGAAAGGATTGTGAGCACATTATTAAGCCTCCAGTTTGTTATCACCTCTGATTAACTTTAGTTGGAGGGTAAATAAGATTGGAAAGCCAATTTCCAACTCTAAGTTATGTTTTCAAATGAATCTTATTTGGTTTTATTTGTTTTTGTTAAAATTAAAATGCATTGTCAAATTAACTTATGCATTGTACTCTATCGCTCAAATATAGTTTTTACTAAAACAATGCAGGTGTAGAAAAAGAGGGATAAAGTTGACTTTTATTGGTTGCTTAAAGAAAAAAGACACAATTGCATAACAAAGGCATGGTTTTATGCTTTGTTAGTGACATAGGTAGCATAAGACCGAGAATGAGGAGATTAGTCGATTTTTGGGTTAAGCTACTGAATTTTCTAGAAATTAAAAGGGCAAATCGTCGTTTGGGTTGACCCATATGTTAATTAATAGTTTGTCACTTTGATAGTGTAGATGTAGAATGTTTAATTCTTTTGGAGGTAAATAAAATTTGAATTAACTATAAATTATAAATATGGAGCACCTCTGTATTTGATTAACTTTAGTTGGAGGGTAAATAAGGTATAACAATTCGTAGTTTTATCACTATTCGTTAAAAGAATCTTATTGAATCACATATGTTTTTAGGGCTTTATACTAAACACATACTGATCGGTTGTTTGAGGAATGCTTTATTAATCGTATTGCATCTATAGGATTTTGTTGTGGGGTAAGCATATTTCTAAATATATTTTACTTCATTCAGTGGGTTGGTGTAACAACTCTCATCAAAAGTTATATTTATTTAATTAAATTGTCCAATAGGAAACCCTAATTGAGAAACCCAAGTGATTCTGAACAAACCCTAAATTTTTCAGAACATCTGGAATCATGATTAGGGCCCCTAAAACTAAGGGGGGGGGGGGGGTAAACCCTAGTTATAGTTATCTACTGAAAACGATGTCAAAAATGAGAATTTACGAAATGTCGACTCAGCAGGCCTATACTAGTGACAAGGCTACCCTAGGGTAGATGGGTACCCCAGGCGAATCGCGACAGAATCCAGGACATCTTCCGCGACACGCGGGAGATGTCAATTTCAGGTATAAATACAGGGGTTTGGGACTTGATTTCTGGCTTCAGTTCGACGTTAAAACTCTTTACGTACACAAAGTTAGACACTGTTTACTACAAAAACACACACTGATCACGAAGTGCTGCCACAATTCAGGGTAATAACTCGATCGCTGCTACGATTCAATGTCCGATCGATTATAACTATCCAACGATTGTTTAAGTGTCGCTCAAATTGAGTTTATACTTTGTTATTCATCGTGATTTCGACTTGAATGTTTGAGTGCTGTTCGAACTCGGACTATACTCTGTCATTCGTTGTGAATCCGCTTAATTGTTAAGTATTGCACTTGTAAATCGTTGTGAGGGTTTAATCTCGTGAATAGTCGTAACTGCTGTATTAGTTACTAACCTGTTTGTGTGTGCATTGTTATTTAAAATTAGGCTAATCAAGGCAAATCAGTAGGCTTATACTCTGCTTGTTAAATCTACAATGTGAGTCATTCTCTTTTTATCAAATCTGTTTATCAAAAAGTATGTTTATTTTCAAGATTATAATTACAGTGATTAAGTTTATGTAGTCACCAAATTACAACCGGTATGTGGGGTATTGTGCACATTACTACTGTTGTTGTCACTTTAGGTGGGCGAACCTAATTAGTGATATTCGTTACCCTTGGGGCAGCCAATGGGTGATATGACCACAGTCACCGAAATGAGTCGAGTGACAAATACTGTGGGTAGTTGGTTTGATATCAGAAACATTGTAATCTCTTAATACTGTGAATTATAACAAATAAGTCGTTTTAGTAAAACTGAATGATTCACTCAGTATTTCCCTGCTGACAAAACCTTTTTCAAACATGTTTCAGGTGATCTGTTGTGAGCAAAGGAAAAGTGCCGTGGAGCACTACAAGCTTAGAAAAGTGGCTCAATGTAAATAAATAAAGAAACATGTTTTGAGAAATAAAGATTTCCCAGTGAAATCACTTTATTGTAAATTATGGGATTTATCCCTATATTATATATATAAACGAGCAGTTTTAATATTAAACGATCCTGCTTAAAAAGACTTCCGCTGTCACTTAATTAGATACCACGGGATTTCCTGCCTCGCGGCTCTAGACCGGGTCAAACCGGGACCGAGGGCTGTGACAGGAAAAGGTGGTATCAGAGCCACTGATTTAAGCTTACTATTGATTTTAGTCTATTAAAGTTATTGAGAGATACTTAGGAAATTTAATTGCCATTCTGTGAAAAACATGTTTTATTAACTGATTAATTGTTGAGTTACAGTATGGGTAAACAAAAGCTTTCTGCTATCTACCACAAATTAGATACTGCACCCATAGAAAAAGGAACCTCTTCCTCCAAACACCCAGCTGATCTGGAAGAAGGGATTTTTGTCCGTAAAGCAAATTATGAAAATCCTCTCACCCGAGATAAAAGAAATTCGATTCTTAGGAAGGGACAGGAGAAAATAAAGAAACCCCAAGTCAAGAAAGTGAGGTTTAATTCAGAAATCCAGGAATTAGGCAATAGGTCATCTTGGGAAGACAAATTAGATGAAAAATGGGCAAATCTTTATATGCTAGCTACCGTAGCAGAGAATGCAACCCTCTAAACTATCAATAAGCCTGGTCTAGTAGAAAATTAATCCCCAGTAAATAAATAAATTATAGTGTGCTCTCTTTTCTGTGGTCTTTTGTACAAATCCGTATGCAATAAAACTTTAATGTTTATTTGTAAAAACTTTGTTCCAAAGTTTTAACTTAGCATTTTTGTGCGTTTTGCATATATGCTATCCAGCATGAATGAGATATCGGAAGCATTTCAGAATCTCAACCTCTACCCAGTACCAATTGAAGTCTCCCACGACTTTACTGGTTACATTGCTGGCATAGAGGAACCTTTGGAATTCCAAGCTCCACCGCTGGAAAAAGCAAAACCTAAAAAGAGAAGAAGATATGTAGGATGGAGGAAAGTGCGCAGGAGAAAGCCAGTTACTAGGAAACTCCCCAAAATAGAAAACCCTATAGACAAAGGAAAAGGAATTGAAATCGGAGAAAATTCTAAACCAGCAGAGATAGAAATCAGGAAAGATTCTAAACAAAAAGGAATAGAAATTGGAGAGAGCTCTAGACAACCTGAAGAAATCACATTTCAAGACGAAATAGACCGTCTACTGGCAAATTGTGATGTCATTAGCCCTATCCATAATAATCTATATCCTTACCTAGCCGAAAACCAACTTCCTGTAAATCTGGAACCAGCTATTCCAGACCCACTAATCCACACTCGACCTTTAGGCCAAATGGAAGAATGGTGGACGAATGACTGGCAATTCCAAAATATAATCAACAGTCCTTATTCCTTCCTCCCACAGTTTGATCCAGACCCTATCCCCAATCCTCCAATGAGCAACGAAACTTAGCCGAACTCCGTCAGTTCGGTGAAGAGTTGATAGGTACAGGGAATACGATTCGGGAAATGGGGGAACAAATCTCCTGGAAATACGACGAAAGGGAGCGTCGCTACTAAACTGCCAGTTGACCAAAGAATAGTGGGGTTGGGAAGAATGTCTGTATAATAATAGTAGTAGTCAAATATAACTTTGTAAAATGGGAAATAAAACATTGTAAGATAAACAGTGTGTATGGATGCTTATATAATATATAAAGCAAAATAGAAGTCGAAACATCGACGATTTTGGATATATATCTGTGTTGTAAGATTTTATGTGCTTCTGTGTAATTGTTTTATTTACAATCATTTGATACTAATAGTTATATTTATAATAATTATCAGATGGAAAACGCTAGTAATAAACCAGTTAATGAAGGGAATCAATCTGAACAAAATCAGGAAAACCAGTATATGACTAGACAAGATATTGAAAACATCATCACTCAAGGGATAGCTAATGCTATTCCAGCAATCATGGCTGCTGCTCAGAAACCTGTTGAACCACAACAAATCATTCCTAGTAAACGTACTCAGGAAGACAATTTTAGTAATAGTGTAAATGGAGGCGGCAATCATGACGATAATAATCCACGACAGGCTCCACCTCCTAAGAAAATGAAAGCTGCAACGCCTGGTTGCACTTTCAAAGAATTTCTTGCTTGCAAACCTGCTGAATTTGCAGGCAACGAAGGAGCAACTGCAGTACTGCGTTGGTTAGAGAAAACCGAAGCAGTAATTGCAATAAGTAAGTGTTCCGAAGAAGATCAGGTTATGTATGCGTCAAATTTGTTCAAAGAAGGGGCACTAGAATGGTGGAACACCGTATTACAAGCTAAAGGAAGAAGGATGGCTTATGCTATAAACTGGGAAGAATTTAAAATTCTTGTAGAAATAAAATATTGTCCTGAATATGAAAAGGAACAAATGGAAAATAAGTTCCTAAATCATCGTATGGTAGGCGTAGAGTGTCGCGGTTATACTTCGACATTCTTTGAATATGCTAGAGTGGTACCAACACTGGCTTCGCCAGAACCGGTACTCATTTCCCGTTACATTTGGGGATTAATTAGTGAAATTCGTAACATCGTTAAAGCTGCGAGACCTCGCACTATTGACGATGCTGTGGAACTAGCTAATACCCTAACTGATGAACTAGTGCGCACAAGAGAAGAAGACCGAAAGAAGGAATTGGCTCAAAAGATTACCCAAGGATTTCGTGTGGGTAATGATAATAATAGGTTCAAGAAAAGAGAAAGGAGACAATCTGCACATCCGCCTTTTTGCAGAAATTGCAAAAAGAATCATTTTGGAAAATGCAATGTAATCTGCAACTTCTGCAAAATGGCAGGACATCGTGAAGAAAATTGCAAAAAGAAAACCATAGTCTGCTATAACTGTGGAGAAACAGGACATTACAAAACAGAATGTCCTAAATTGATTAAAACTGCAGACAATAAAGGCAAACCAGCTGATGGAACAACAAAGAAGAATGCCCGAGCATTCCAGCTAACCACTCAGGAAGCCGAACTAATTCCCGACATCATAGCTGGTACGTTCTTGGTCCACGACGTTTATGCAAAAGTATTATTTGACTCTGGTGCAAACCAAAGTTTTATCAATACTTCATTTTTCCAAGCCCTTAACTTACCTTTAACCACCCTTAGGCAAATTTTTACAGTCGAAACGGCAGACGGGAATTCTGTTAACATAAATAAAGTTTTGCAAGAAGGAAAGATAGAACTGTTAGGCCATAAGTTTTCTGCAAACCTGTTACCTATGAAGTTAGCCGGATTCGATGTAGTGTTAGGAATGGATTGGTTGATAGCCAACCATGCTCGAATCCTTTGTGATAAGAATTCCGTAGAAATCCGTACTCCCACAGGAGAGGTAATTTTAATTACAGGAGATAAACCACGAAAGCCACTGAAATTCGTTTCAGTAATAAAGTTGGCTAGTTATTCAAGAAAACAAGAAATGGTGTATATGATTTCGGTAATCATTAACACTAAAAGTAAGGAACTCTCAGACATCCCTATAGTTTCAGAATACCCAGACATCTTTCCAGAAGAATTACCTGGGTTACCACCTGATAGAGAAGTAGAGTTTAGAATACATCTAATTCCAGGTACTACACCAATAGCCAAGGCACCTTATCGATTAGCACCCACCGAAATGCTAGAATTGAAAAAGCAGCTAGATGAATTATTAAGCAAAGGATTTATACAACCTAGTTCATCCCCTTGGGGAGCACCAGTGTTATTTGTGAAAAAGAAAGATGGATCGATGAGAATGTGTATCGATTATAGAGAACTAAATAAAGTTACAATTAAGAATCGATACCCATTACCTAGGATTGACGATCTTTTTGATCAACTTCAAGGCGCTAGGTATTTTTCTAAGATAGACTTAAGATCCGGATATCACCAATTAAAAGTACAAGAAGAAGACATACCTAAAACTGCTTTCAGAACTAGGTATGGCCATTATGAGTTTACAGTCATGCCTTTTGGACTAACAAATGCCCCAACAGCATTTATGGACATGATGAATCGGATCTGTAAGCCATACTTGGATAAATTTGTAATCGTATTCATCGACGATATACTTATTTATTCCAAAAGTCAGGAAGAACATTGCGAACACTTGCATGCACTCTTAACTTTGTTAAGAAAGGAAAAACTTTATGCCAAATTCTCGAAGTGTGAATTTTGGCTGCAAGAAGTACAATTTTTAGGTCACATGGTGAATCACGAAGGAATTCACGTAGATCCTGCTAAAATAGAAGCAATCACCAAATGGAAGGTCCCACAAACAGCTATGGAAATTAGAAGTTTTCTAGGCTTAGCTGGATACTACAGACGATTTATTAAGGATTTCTCTAAGATAGTTGTACCTTTGACTAAGTTAACTTGTAAAGCCGCTAAGTTTGAATGGGGACATAGGCAAGAAGAAGCTTTTAATATTTTAAAGCACCAATTGACGAATGCTCCAATTTTAGCATTGCCCGAAGGAACAGAAGATTTTGAAGTATATTGTGATGCTTCAAAATTAGGATTCGGAGGTGTGTTGATGCAACGCAAGAAGGTAATTGCGTATGCCTCCCGGCAGTTGAAAAAGCACGAGGAGAATTATACGACTCATGACTTAGAATTAGGAGCCATAATTTTTGCTTTGAAAATTTGGAGACATTATCTGTACGGAAGTAAGTTTACTGTCTATACAGATCATAAAAGTTTAAGGTATATATTTGGGCAGAAAGAGTTAAATATGAGGCAAAGAAGATGGATGGAAGTTCTAAGCGATTACGACTGTGATATTCAATATCACGAAGGAAAAGCAAACGTAGTTGCGGATGCCTTAAGTCGTAAGTATCATGAAAAGCAACGACGAGTTCGTGCTCTCAGATTAAATCTACAGATAGATTTAATAGAACAATTAAAGAATGTTCAAGATACAACAATCAAGGATGATGCTGAAGGAATGAAAGGACGTATAAAGGAATTAGAACAAGGAGCAGATGGAATTTGGAGATTCCATAAGAAACGAATTTGGGTACCTAAGCAAGGAGAATTAAGAAATAAGATTTTAGAAGAAGCTCATAAATCTAGGTATACTATGCACCCTGGAAACAATAAGATGTACTAAGATTTAAGAAAGAATTTTTGGTGGATAGGCATGAAGAAAGATATAGCAAGATATGTTTCTAAGTGTCTTACTTGTTCACAAGTAAAGGCTGAACATCAGAAACCTTCAGGGTTACTACAACAATTAGAAATGCCTATGTGGAAATGGGAACTTATAACAATGGATTTTGTTACTAAGTTACCCAAAACAAGAAAAGGTAATGATGCGATTTGGGTAATTGTGGATCGATTAACCAAATCAGCTCACTTTCTACCTATGAAAGAAACCTTTAGTATGGAAAGATTGGCAAAATTGTATGTAGATGAAGTAGTATCTCTACATGGAGTTCCACTCTCCATTGTATCAGATAGGGATAGTCGTTTCACTTCTCATTTTTGGAAAAGTTTCCAGCAAGCTATGGGAACTCGACTAAATCTGAGTACTGCATATCATCCTCAAACGGACGGGCAAAGTGAAAGAACGATCCAAACTCTAGAAGACATACTCAGAGCATGTGTAATAGATTTTGGCGGAAATTGGGACGACCATTTACCATTAATTGAATTCTCCTATAATAATAGTTATCATTCAAGTATTGAAACTGCCCCATTCGAGGCACTATATGGAAGAAAGTGCAGAACTCCAGTTTGTTGGGCAGAAATAGGAGAAAGTCAATTATCAGGTCCAGAGATTGTGCAAGAAACTACTGATAAGATCACACAAATCAAGGAAAGACTGAAAACAGCTCGAGATCGTCAGAAGAGCTATGCAGATAATCGTCGCAAGCCGTTAGAATTTCAAGTCGGAGATAAAGTACTATTAAAAGTTTCTCCTTGGAAAGGAGTAGTTAGATTCGGAAAGAAAAGAAAGGAAAGCTAAGTCCAAGGTACGTAGGACCATTTTCTGTGATCCAACGTATAGGACCAGTTGCTTATCGTTTACAACTACCAGAAGAATTAGCAGGAGTACATGATGTATTTCATGTATCCAATCTCAAGAAATGTTTAACAGATGAATCACTGGTAGTACCTCTTCGAGATATAGAGGTAAACGAAAAGTTAAAGTTTGTTGAGAAACCTCTTTAAATTGAGGATCGAAAGATCAAGTTTCTCAAACACAAACGACTAGTTTTAGTCAAAGTCAGATGGGATTCAAAGAGAGGAGCTGAATATACTTGGGAGCTGGAATCAGAAATGAAGCGAAAGTATCCTCACTTATTCCAGTAAATCTCGAGGACGAGATTTTTATTAAGGTAGGGAGAATGTAACAACTCTCATCAAAAGTTATATTTATTTAAGTAAATTGTCCAATAGGAAACCCTAATTGAGAAACCCAAGTGATTCTGAACAAACCCTAAATTTTTCAGAACATCTGGAATCATGATTAGGGCCCCTAAAACTAGGGGGGGTAAACCCTAGTTATAGTTATCTACTGAAAACGCTGTCAAAAATGAGAATTTACGAAATGTCGACTCAGCAGGCCTATACTAGTGACAAGGCTACCCTAGGGTAGATGGGTACCCCAGGCGAGTCGCGACAGAATCCAGGACATCTTCCACGACACGCGGGAGATGTCAATTTCAGGTATAAATACAGGGGTTTGGGACTTGATTTCTGGCTTCAGTTCGACATTAAAACTCTTTACGTACACAAAGTTAGACACTGTTTACTACAAAAACACACACTGATCACGAAGTGCTGCCACAATTCAGGGTAATAACTCGATCGTTGCTACGATTCAATGTCCGATCGATTATAACTATCCAACGATTGTTTAAGTGTCGCTCAAATTGAGTTTATACTTTGTTATTCATCGTGATTTCGACTTGAATGTTTGAGTGATGTTCGAACTCGGACTATACTCTGTCATTCGTTGTGAATCCGCTGAATTGTTAAGTATTGCACTTGTAAATCGTTGTGAGGGTTTAATCTCGTGAATAGTCGTAACTGCTGTATTAGTTACTAACCTGTTTGTGTGTGCATTGTTATTTAAAATTAGGTTAATCAAGGCTAATCAGTAGGCTTATACTCTGCTCGTTAAATCTACAATGTGAGTCGTTCTCTTTTTATCAAATCTGTTTATCAAAAAGTATGTTTATTTTCAAGATTATAATTACAGTGATTAAGTTTATGTAGTCACCAAATTACAGCTGGTATGTGGGGTATTGTGCACATTACTACTGTTGTTGTCACTTTAGGTGGGCGAACCTAATTAGTGATATTCGTTACCCTTGGGGCAGCCAATGGGTGATATGACCACAGTCACCGAAATGAGTCGAGTGACAAATACTGTGGGTAGTTGGTTTGATATCAGAAACATTGTAATCTCTTAATACTGTGAATTATAACAAATAAGTCGTTTTAGTAAAACTGAATGATTCACTCAGTATTTCCCTGCTGACAAAACCTTTTTCAAACATGTTTCAGGTGATCTGTTGTGAGCAAAGGAAAAGTGTCGTGGAGCACTACAAGCTTAGAAAAGTGGCTCAATGTAAATAAATAAAGAAACATGTTTTGAGAAATAAAGATTTCCCAGTGAAATCACTTTATTGTAAATTATGGGATTTATCCCTATATTATATATATATATAAACGAGCAGTTTTAATATTAAACGATCCTGCTTAAAAAGACTTCCGCTGTCACTTAATTAGATACCACGGGATTTCCTGCCTCGCGGCTCTAGACCGGGTCAAACCGGGACCGAGGGCCGTGACAGTTGGATATGGAACCGGATCTATTAATTAACTGATCCAGCTCATGATCAAACTAGATATATTGTGATCTGAATATAGAACGCTATGAATCCCCCTGTCATTGAAAGAATGACTGAATTTTTTATGCTTCTATCATTTTAATATGCAGATGTTGACTGTTGGTACAATGTTATAACATGTTAGCCTACTTAATTGTTTTGATGTTGATCTTTTCAGAGTTAGAAGATGTATCAGTTGAATGGAGTTAGAAGATGTATTCGTTGAACGAAGAGGCTGCACACTTTATTCATGCTCATGTGTAAGCCGTAAGTTTAATATCATTTTTACCTTATCTAGCATGATATATTTATGTATCTTTAGATAATAACAACCATGTATACACCTAAGACTTAACATTTTGGATATATAAGATTTTGTCATGAATTTTTCATGGTCCATTTCTTCACAGATGTTAGTTTGGTTGAACATAATAACAAGATTCTTATATATATATATATATATATATATATATATTTTTGGTGTGAAAGAGCTTAAAGCATTAGAAGAGCATATTAGCCTGTTCATGCCTAATTTATCTGACATAGATGCAATTGTAAGCTTTAAAAAAGAATCCCTTTTACCATCTTTTATCCAATGTTACAAGTTTTTCCCAGCCACACATCTTTAGATAAGTATTTATACTATTTTATAATACATATCCGAAGGATGTATTACAGTACGCAAGAGATTAAATTACACCAGCTCAAATTTTAATAATTTCAAATGGACCTATTCTACATTTTGAATCAATTAACTAACAGCCTTATGCAATTCAACTCATCACCCTATACAAAATTGGGAACCATATAAATAACTCATCGTTTTTTTTTTTTTTTTTTTTTTTTTTTTTTTTTTTTGCATCAGCTCACCTTCATATTCAAGAGTGGGCAAAAGAAGCATCAGAAATTTCTAAATGCCAGCCAAAGGTAAGATGTCTTTCTATGCTTCTTTGGTGAGATGTTTTAGTAGAGCTGGCATGATGTGTTTGGTCGGGTTAGTTAGACAGGGTTGAGATATGTTGAAGTTTTGTTTTGTATTCTCTCAACGTTGAAGTAGTTCTTCCGGTATTAATCAATTATATTTTTCTTCTTCTTTTGTTTTTATCAGATTGATAAATGATAACTAACAAATCATTCTTTTCAGATTTGCTTCTTTGGCAATTCTTTACTTCGGTTTGTAAAGTGGATTATATTACCATTCGCCATGGGTTCATTTATGTAAGTCTAATTTCTTTCACCAAAAATATATTATTTCAAAATAGTTTATGTTAGGTGTTCCATCAACGGCTACTTCCGATTATCAAAAAATATCCACTAACCAACACTTCAATCTTTATACTATTACCTCAAATGTATAACAAAAAAAAGTGTTTTTATAGGTTGACTTATTCAGATATATATGATTTTGTATAAAGCATATCTATATTTTATATGGAAATACAATATTTGATGATGCAATAACCCGTTTTGTAATTATTTGGGCCTTAAGCAAATGTTTTATGGGTTGAAAGGGATGCATTTCCATTTAGTAATTTCGTTTTTATAGAGAAACTAGCATTTCGAATATTGTATGCAGCATTAAGTAGCTCAATAAAGCACTTAGTTGAACAAAACAACCAAGTTCTTAGTCAAATCTCAGCTAATATTTCTTCAATGAAAGTAAGCGACTTTTCTAAAAAGTTTTGAAATTTATAAATTATACGTATAAAAAATTAGTATCTGAGCTACTTCTTATATTTATCCATTTGATTATTATTGTATGAGCAGCTACAGGACAATATTGACCTCTTCAGCCACATGAACTGTCACCATATATACAAGAACTGTCATCAGTCTTTAGTGTATGAGCTTGAGTTCTTCGAAGAGCAGCGTGAAGTGAACTTGTATGTTTTTTAGTGTATTATTTATTTGAGAATGTCAGTGTTTATCGTTTATCTGATAGGTGTTTGTTGATTGATGAGAATTTAAATGGAAGTTAGTTTTAACAATTAACTAATTGATGTGTTGTGAAGGAGTTTTCGATGAGTAACGATGATCTCAGACCGAGAAATGACAGCGTATTGGTTGGTATGTTGTTCATCCGACATGTAAGGTATTAAATCTGATTCGTTTTGGTATATTTCTCAAATCCTGTTGTCATTTTGCTTTGGATCTGTTTGTTTTTTTCAGGTATAAAGATTTTAAACATCGAACCTTATGATGGAGATGAACGGACTGGTTATTTGAGATATGTTCAGGTACAACATGTTTTTAATATAAAGGAAACTTAGAAATGAATATGTTAATTTGATAGTTATTTGTAGATGGTTGTCACTACATACAACACATCTATCCCTGCTTCTAAAAGATATAAAAGTGGTTAGTTATTAGTGCTGCTCGATGTTTTATTTTGTTTTTGAAGCTTATGCCAGGCTATTAAATTACCTTGGGTATTAATATGGAACGGTTATTTCAATTTACAGGTAGAGTTCTTCGAAGAGCAGCGTGCGTAGGCTTCGAAGACGAGAGAAAGTTGTAGGAATACGACCTGATGAAGATCTCGATATATTTAATGTATTCTTAAGTATAATGTGTACGTGAATTCATTAAATAATTTCACATCAAATTTTATATATAAACGTAGGCTTACATTCAATGTTTACGATATACCCGCGTCCATCGGACGGGCGTCCACCTAGTATACTATATAATAATAGAAACCATTTTGGGGACACTTGTCATCATATTAGGCTATGCTTTATAGATAAGTATTATTTTAGTTTAATTTTTTCTAATTAATTATAGATAATCCTCCTACTAAATATTATTTAGTTTAATTTCTTATGGATAATTATTCTTTAGTTTAATCTCCTTCTCATTTATAATATTACTAGGTTATAACCCGTGGTACCCTCGGGTCGCTCTATTTTTAAGGATATTAATATATTATTAATTTTATTACAATGGTCCGTTTTATAAAATTTGTGGGGATATATATAATATGATTCAATGTTAATCGTATATAATAATATATGCAAACAATGTGATTTATCAATGGTAACAATTACCATATAATTTTCAACATATTATCCGATAATGTTCTGCGTATGTAGAATGATTCAGACCAAGATGAAAGGATGATAGCCCGTCTCGTCATTCTCTGGATACACATTTGAAACGATGAATTGATATAGCATTTAGATTGGTCAAAATCTCAAATAGTAGCATTTCAAAAGGAATATAAAGGATTGTATGAAGGAATGAAACATATAATGGATTACTGAGTATAACATATAGGTTGATAACCTAATTTATAAAAGTAAAATGAAAATGGGATTGAAACATAAATTCAATTTAGACCATATCCATCGATTGAAATGATGATTACTATTTAATATAATTAATTAATCCATTGAAATATTTGTTCAAAATTATTGCAAATATTCCACTTTTTCAAAATGTTGAACCATCTATATCTTAGCAATAATATAAAGATGTGATTTTTATATTTTGAATTATTTATAACAAATATTTCAGTGACTTTTACAAAAACATATTTTTTTGAATTATTGAATTATTAATTAATAGATGGCCGATTAGTTAGAGAATTGATTAATTAAAAAATCAATTCATAAAAATGAAAATCTAAATTCCATTAACAAACCAATATTACGGTTGACTAACTTATAATGACTTAATTCAATTTTGAATTATAAAATACAAAATATATAAAGAATCAACATTAACATTTATAAAGGAATTATCATATTTCATTTTGAATTGGGTTTTTTTTTTTTGTTTCTTCAATTAGGCCAACCCAGGTGGTAACCCGGGTAGGAAAATTTCAGTTACATTAATCATAAGTGTATCAATAAAAGTAATACAAATAAAGTGACATGACATAAATTAGTAACAAAATGAATTGCATCATTAGGTATGAAGTTTTCTTTATAAACTATGTACAAAAATATCAAGAAAAAGACAAATAATGTTACATTAATAATTTACTAAAAGTAACATGAGCGCAGTCCGGCTGGTGTAGAACGCCTTGCCACATCCAATGTTATAGATGCAAGTCCTCTTTGATTTAACAAACACCTAAAATTTGATATCCTTCACTTCATAAATCATAAACAAAGTGACATCCATATATCATCGAGAGTGGGGTAACATGAAAAAGCCATTTTGAGCTCAAGTTCATCCTTCAACATTTCTTCTAACTCCATACTCTCCCTTTGCGGCCAACCCATACAGAGTTGGTCTGCCAATCTACAATTGCATATAATATCATGAGTAGGATAGTTATAAGATATAACAAGAGATATGATCGCACTAATAAGTAGTTCCTAAGGAACACAAATGACTCCTAATCACTAATCTTTGTCACCTTGTAAGTAGATGCCTTCGCAGTTAACTTATAAACACCCATGTTGCCCTTGACACATATGAGAATAAAATGACATTAACGTCTCCATCGACCGACAAAACTGGAAAAAAATGAGTCATGTTGGGTTATCTATTAAAATCGAACGATGTTTTGGTTTTATATCAAACAGATCAAAGTGGTCAAATAAAAAAAATGCTAAAGGATGTACAGGTCAATCAGGTTGAAAAGTAATGCATCAAAACTTTTTTACCACTCTTTTCTCAAAGATATAGATAATTAATGTCATAATACTTTTGTAACTGTTGTTAACCCACTAACTATAGATTTAAATATATTAAAAAACGTAGGAAAAGGATTAGTGGGTCAACCTATCCCTCCCATGTTTTGACCCGTTAATTTTTTTTAACAAAAAACAGAGTTCCAATTAGCACCCGGGATTGCTTCCCGGGCTCAAGAAATTTAGTTTTATTAAAAACTATTTATGATTAATACATAATTAAAATCATGGATTAAATAAAGTATTCCGTTAACATTATCCTTTTATATACACGTATGCGCACTTGTTGAAACTCAAGAAGCTTCCTTTCCACTTCTCTTACGACAACATAACTGTCTTGGATCTCTGCAAGGGTGTCAAGTACCTACAACACAAGAAAATAGATATGAGACAAGATCGCGCAAAAAACGACTCGGGAAAAGAGAGAAGAAACCAACATGTCCTCGACCGTGTTCCCAGATTAAAAGCGAATAGAGATAGTACATTGTTTTTATAACCATAACTACCACATTAATTATTTTTTTATAAAATGACCACAAAAGTGCCCAAACCCATTTCACTCCGTACTAAAAGATAAAATTGACCCGTGTAAATCAGTTTATAAAGTATAAACTACATGGACCCGTCCATGAGTAAAGGCATTGAACCGGTAACATGTTTACCTTTTGTCATGTAAAATCGACTTCAATAAAATACATTGGAATGTTGATATTACCTCTAAAAATGGATTGGTCGTCAACAATCTTTATTAGGAGAGCACCGTCCATGAGTAAAGGCATTGAACCGGTAACATGTTTACCTTTTGTCATGTAAAATCGACTTCAATAAAATACATTGGAATGTTGATATTACCTCTAAAAATGGATTGGTCGTCAACAATCTTTATTAGGAGAGCACCAACAAAAGAGTCACTTACACCGTTTGTCATCTTCTTTCACTCGGAATGCATCGACCTTCCCATGAAAATGCTACAATTATCAAGATTCTCGGTTGTCATATTTAGGTGGAAAAAAATTGTTGTTCGAAAATTCCAAATATTATAAGTATCTATAAAATTTTCGATAAAAACACATCAAAAGTTAATAATATTGTTTTTCTAGTTATAATAACTCATTAAGTATTTGTCAAATATTTTGAAAAGGGTAAAAAAGCACATTACCTCCGAAACAATTCAATCAATAGAAACAAACACTAATAAAGCTAAAGCATTAGGAAACTTTATGTAAGAGTTACTATATCATTTTTTGCAATTCGTAACTTTATTAGAATATAACTTATATATCGTGAGACAATATTATTTATCTAAATTCAGTAAAGTTATAATTTTTTTTACAATATCATATTGCATTTACTATCAAATACCGGTACCGTACCGAACATTTTTTGGTACAGGTGCCTGTACCCACTTTTGGTGATTTTCGGTACCGGTATTTTCGATACCGGTACCATATGCTCATCCCTAGTCACATGAAATCCTGAAAAGTTAATGTTATCATATGCTTTATTTGTGCAAAAGTTCATTTGCAAGTATTTTCAAATATGCACAAAACCAACAAAACTAACCTTTTTTAAACGGGTCTGTTCTCGTTGGACACAGATAGCTTACCTCATCCAACAATCCGTCAGAAGCCAAGATTAGATACTCTAAATCATCTGTCAACGGTAAAATCTTGGTTTCGGGTTCACCCAACACCCAATCTTTCAAATGGGCATCAACTATGCTTCTTAAGACCGCTAGTACACCATGAACCCTCCAAGTCCCGCGATGAAGCTCTACATGTCCGCCCTGAATCACACACACAATTATTGGTTAACTTGCTAGAGACGGGTTCATATTGAAACGAATCATTTTTAATGCAGGTTGCAACAGACCAGTTTAGGATTGGTTGACCCAGTAACACCTTTTAACATTTTATAAATAACTAATGCCTCCAATATGATTACAATAATATAAAATGTGGACAGCTTATAACTCGGTTCATTCGTTCATTGTTTAGCTATTTTTTATTCAAACCGTCTGGGATAAAACATGGCTCAATTTCAACCCATAGCTGAAAATGACCCTTCTAGTGATATTAACAAACTTGATTATACCTTATCTTGTATCTGTTTACATTCATCATCATGTGATACTTTGTGATCCTTAGTTAAAGACTCCGCCTTTCCTTTTTTGGATATAACCGCTCTGCAATCGCCTAAATTCGAGACGAAAAGCCCCTTCTCTTTAATAAGAGCAGTAACACATCAAGCACCACTTTCTAATCCCTGCAAGTCATCACCACAAAAATCATATTTTGTACTATTAACATTCAAGGTCAACCATTTGACTTCTCATTGATTCATTTTTGTGAATTAAGTTTATAAAAAAGTGAATTATGATTAGCATTAGTCACTGTTGTTATTTTAGACATCTAAGGGCGTTTTGGCAGTTCGCTTCGACCCATTTTAATAAAATTTTTGGGCATCCCTTGCTGCAGAATCATGCACCCATAGCGAACTTACAATCATCTAACAAATGCATATAGTTTGGTTCGAAGACAACTTTAGAAACTCACATCACCTATGGTACCAGGGCCAACCAAAGTAATTCCCAACCAAATAACAACATTCATAACTTCTTTCAGGTAGAGACAGATGAAAAAGATGGATAAGATAGCAAGGCTTGACTCGCAGATTGGTAACAATGTGCACACGTGCCATTTGACCATATAGTACTGATAGTTGAAATGTAAATTTACCTGAATGATCAAAATGTATATCATCAAAATCGTACTATATCATCAAAATGTATAATAGTAGCCTCGTCCCACAAAAAAAATTAAGGCCCATGTAAAGTACTTTCCTCTTTTTCCCTTCTACATTACATTGAGGCAGTCTACAAAGAATCAAATTTAGTTATCCTTTTACATGAGGTGCATGTATTGTTACTCGGCTCAGACGTAGGCCCAAACCTTAAATGAGGATGGGCAACTTGCTATTTTTGAACAAACCTTCAACAGAGACTGGGAAGGCGCGCTTCAGTTCTATTTTTTTTTTCTCAGGCTTTCTTTTGCGTTAAATGAATGCAGAATTTAGTATGCCTGAAGTGATGTATTAGTAGTAATATAGTATAATACAACTAAAAATGCACTTAGAAGGTACATGTTTTGCTTTCTGACAAATGTATAAAAGTTGCCATTTAATTATCTACTCAAAAGAACCGGTAAAAATGTTTAAGTTGCCAATAACTATATCTCTACACTATTAAAATGCAAGAACACTTAATTTACCTCCTTGATACCCTCAACCAGTGGCGGAGCTAGTCTCCTAATTTAGGGGTATCCAAAAAAAGTGCCGCCCATAATAAAAAAAATTATGTTCAATAGTTCAGGTTCGACGTTTTGTTTCCATTTTCCAATTGCCGCCCGTAATGAAAAAGGTTTATTTTAATGTTTAGGGTCTTCGGCTAAGCTTTGGCATTTACTAAATGGGCTCATTTATTATTATATTACTTTATAATTTGGGCTTAATTTATTCTATAACTTTTGGGTCGTAAATGGTCCGGGCTTAAAAAAAATTGGGATTTTAATAACATCAACTATCCTATTTTTTTGTCAGATGTATCTTCGTATTTATTTAGGGGTATCATTTGTATAAAACCGAAAAAAATACACTACGACTACGGGGTTGAGCCGTAGCGTGTGCTACCCCTATTATTACATGGGCTCCTCCCCTGCCCTCAACTGCACCTCCAAAACCTTTTGTCCCCAAAACTAAAACGCAACCCAACCCATTGACAGCATCTCAATTCTCTGCCAATTTACTAAAGCTGACAATTTGGTTTAAAAAAGAAGATAAAATACAATTATAACTTAATAAGTATTTAAAAAAGATAAACCCTTGGATGTCTCATGAATGTAACATGAAAAAGGTACCCGAGAGAATGAAATAAGTAGGCTCAAACAATAGATTAGGATATAATTCATTTATTCTATACTCCATATTCTCAACATAAAATTTAACTCAAAACCACACCCTCTCAGGCACGTCTTTTCATACCATACAAACAGGACTAACAGGTCCAAAAACAACCTTTTGATACAGGTTGTTGACACAAATATAACTTTTTTACGGAAAAAATTACATTTTGGAACTAAGATTTTCAAAATGTAACTTTTTTTCCTGTAAAAACGAATCGAACTGCTAAAAACCCATCCAACAAACGGACAAAACCCAAATCAGTTTGAGACTCATCCCGGTTTTGAATTTTTGATGACCAACCCAAACATGTCTTTATAAAAAGACCGATTTGTACACCTCTACCTAAGAGTATGGAACTGGCATGAGACGATTCTACAATCAATATGGAACTAAGATTTTCAATACTTGTCTCAAACCTGTACAACCAACAAAGTAGTATTTGTGAAAATTGCATTAAACACTTTAAAAAGCAACTTAAAACGGTTGAATGCCTGTTCCAAAGTAGTAGTTGTAAAAATTGCATTAAACACTTTAGACTGCAACTTAAACTGTTGAATGGATCGTTCCAGGTAGATAAAAATGTTTTTTTTTTCTAGTGGCAAGGTACAATCTCAACTGCAAACAGTAACAAATATCACCACAACTTAGAGCAAACCCATTTGCATCCGTGTCGACATGTAATATAAAAAGATTTGTAAAAAATATTAAAGAACATCAAGACAACAAAATCGAATCGAAACCTACAATTCCGCCATGCATGTTGTTAGCAACTCTTGTCTGAATCTGATTTACCATCTATGACATTGCTTCTTATTAACAAAAAACATAACAAAGAACAGAGAGCATCATATGTTTACAAAACAAAAATGAATCGGGTAAAATGTATGGATCATGCACCAAAACTTGCCTTTATGACAACCAGAAAATTAGGGACTTATCATTATGCATAAATCATGAGGCGTTAAGTGTTCGATCCCAAAGCCAGACTTCATATTGACTTTCAGAGTACCTTATCATGTTGTCCCGGTCGAAGCGAGACCACGGCTGAGCTCCATTCCATCATAACGTTGATAAGAATTTCGTAAGGAAGCATGGTGTGCAGAAGCAGCGGCTGAAGCAGCTGGCAACAACCTTGTGAAATCCTCAAGAAAATCATGATGATCATCGAAAAGTGAGGCAACCTGCACAGGTTGCAAGCTGTGAAATAAAAAATAACCATATATACCACTAAACAACAATTATAAAACCTTAAACAAACTTACCTCGTTGTATACTTCATTAATACCCTTGAGGTCCTTTCTGTACATGTTCAAGATGTCCAAAAACAATTTGTAAACATGATCATCATTTTGAAAGCGTTTCTGCAACAGAAGGGGTAGGATAACTATATTCAAAAATTCAAATTACTATTATTTCTTTCAACAAAAAAAGAAAATCAGCTCCACTTTATTTTGTTTACGAAATTTATCGCCTGATCAAACTCCACGGATCTCTTTGGTAGGGCCTCTTCATCCTCGATGACATTTATTTCAAAGCCCTTTGGCAAGAAAGTGTTGAACCCAAAAATTAGATTATTGTGACCTTTAAACAACTCTTTCACCCTTGCTATGACACCTGTTGTATCAAACTATCAATTCTGCATCAGAGAATTTCTTAATTAGGTCAAACTGATGTCAATATGGTCATTCTTCCAACAATAAATTATGGGTGTTAATAAAGCCACGCCCTTAACTCTTGTTTTCACACCATCTATACGGGTCGTATAGGGTTATACGGGACATCTTATTATCCCGCAAATGAAATCTTTCTCCTAGCAAAGGAAATGCATCCACTCACATAAGAGTAACATGGTCTTAAATTTCAGAAGCATCTTCTGTAGAAATGGTCACATAATCAGAACTCAGAAGCACAACCATTTCACTAAGTTCAGAGTATAGAAAAGATGAGGACATAAGGGTAAAGTTTATAAACAAACCATGTAACTTTCTTCACGATAATTTAATGTATAAACTTTTAAACCTTTGTTCACTAACTCTTGTCACCCCTCCTGAACACTAATGATAATAACTTAATAAGGAAAAATAGATATAATAGCTTGAAACAATACTGAATTTTAATCATATAGTGAATAATTAAAAAAAACGCTTTAAAAAAGACTCATAGTGTAAGAAGAACAAAGCATGTGTTCTTAAATTTGGAGAAAGTCCTTCTACAACGATGGAATCAAAATTCATCGGGGACTAAAAGAATTTGTGGAAAACAATCTATTTGTAAAAGAAAATGAGCATGCCCATAGAATGCATAACAATCCAATCAAATGAGACCTTCAACTCATTTGACCCGTTTCCATTTAAATAAATCTTTAGCTTTACTCTTTATAGCATAATACAATATAACAGAGTAGTGAGTAGGGATGAGCCAATGTCATCGGGTACCGGAACCGAATATCCGAACTGACTCAATTTTCGGAACCAATTAGGTTCAACATTCAACGATTCGGTACCGGTATTTACCGGTTTTTTACCTTGAAATACCAGTCCGAACTGGTACCCATTTTTGGGATTTTCGGTACCGGTTGGTGCCGAGCTCATCCCTATTAGTGAGTTCAGATTACCTGCTTTCCACCACTGGACACGAAAACCGAGAACAAATGAAATGCAATGCAATGTCATTTGTACATGAAGCCACATCAGGCTACAATTCAACCCATTAAACAACATAAAGCTTCACAACTTGTTCAATCTTGGTTTAATAAACAACGCAACCCTAATTCATGCCTTTGAATGACAAACCGACCACCTTAGTTGTTTGGCGTACAAAAATAACCAATTGTAGTCAAGTAGAAAGAGTGATAGAAAAATAGCAGAGTATCAAGGCCATACCTTTATAGCACTATGCATGGAATCCAATGACATTAATTCCACAAAACCAAAACAAAATCCCTGTTGCTGGAAATATAAAAAACAAAAAAAAAACGACTTTTAAAAAATAATGAAGACCATAAAAATTTTAAAGTTATCGAATAAATGAAATTACAAAAATCAAACCTTATTACTTCTGACTTCTGACTTGCACCAGATTAGTTTCAATTTAAACAATAACTTGTAAAATCCCTAATCCCAAATTAACCGGATACTAACAATATAATATCAGAGATGGTCTTCACGACTTTGATTGTCAGAGATGGACTTGTAAGAACCCTAATCCCAAATTAACCAGATCTAAACAACATGAAAAAGATTCAACAGATGAAGAAGAGATATGTTACATTGATACAGCTAACCTGATGATGTCCGAGAGTAGATGATGATTAGGATTAGAGTTTGTGTGATTGAGAGCTACGTTTTAGAAAGAACAAAATTAACAACAATATTAATAGTTAGGAACAAATTAATTTGATACCTGATGATGCTATCTCAGGATCGTTGACTCACGATGTATGATTTCTTCATAGAATGTGAAACCTAGGGTTTTACAAAGGATATAAATATGAAATCAAGTGTTCTATAACAAATCATATGAAAAAAAAACAAAGAATCAATGGAGAGAATTTAGATAAACAGTACCTACAATAAACAGGTATGAAACATATTAAATCCAATTAGAATCGATTGAACTTCATAGACTTGAAGGTGAAGAACAAAGGGAAATCAGGAAGCGTGAAGGAAAAGAGTGAGGGATTTAGGGTTCTGTAAGCGCGTGAAATGAGGCGAAACAGTGATTTAGGTTTGTTAGATACTTGAAATACCCCGGGTCAAAACACCGGGTATGGTTGTTGCCATTCGGATCCCGTGTAAAAATTATAGCTTTCTCACATTTTTCCGCCAAAAAGCAAAATTTAGAGGCCTCCTAGCTTGACACATCAGCAAAAATTAACACATTTATTATATATAATAGAAATAGATAATAGATTTATTTAACTAATAGAGTAAATACAATTTTGGCCCCTGTGGTTATATCACTTTTACTCTTTTACCCCAAAAAGAATTTTTAACATCTGAGCCCCCAACGTCTTTTTTTCTAATCTTTTTGGCCCCTAACGTCTTTTTTTCTAACCATTTTGGCCCGTAACATTTAATGGATGAGGTTAGTGTTAGGGGCCAAAAGGGTTAGAAAAAAAGACGTTGGGGGCTCAGATGTTAAAAAAAACATTTTAAATAAAACAAATTATTTATCACGAAAACCAAAATTTGTATTAATATATTAAATATTTTTATTTTCACTATACAAAATTACATTTACTAACTTTTTTTATTATTTGGTATATAAAATTACATTTATTTAACTCGTGTAATAAATGGGGTTTTTTAGAGTTGTATTATTTTATTATTTGGTAAACAATATTACATTTATTCAACCTGTGTAATACATGTGGTTTTAAATATATAATTTTTTTATTTGGTATATAAAATTACATTAATTCAACCTGTACAATATGGTTCTTATATATATAACTTTTTATTATTTAATATATAAAATTATATTTATTCAACCCGTGGAATAAAAGAAGTTTTTAAAGATATAATGTTTTATTATTTAGTATATAAATTTATTTACTCAACCCGTGTAATACACGGGGTTATAATCTAGTGTATTAATAGAACAAACTTTGTAAGACTTTTACGGATGACAATAATAATAATAATAATAATCTAAATTATAATAAAAGACTCCAAATAATGCCACATGACATTCTCTCCTTCAACCTCATAAATTTTATTTATTTGTTCAATAAATTTTTTAATATTAATATTAATTAATAACCAATATATAGATATCACTTATTTTTATCCTTATCTTTATCTAAAATTAATAAATAACATCAATTTTGCAATTTAGACCATTTGCTTTTTACTTTTAACCCAAAGTTTTTCATCTTTTACAATTTAATCCCAACTCTTTTCTATTTTCAATTTTCGTCCACCATACTTTTTATCTTTTCCAAGTTTTTCGTTTCGTTCTAAATTTTGTGAGTTAACGCACCGCAACGTGCGTGTGGGGTTCAACATTTTTTCGTATATTTTTTTACCGTTTGACTGGCTCGTCGCGTCACATCTATTTTTATGCATTTGACAAGTTCGTCCAACACGGGTCCTGGATGGACTTAGTTATTTTTTTCTATGTTTTACGTTTCGGTTTAATTTCTCAACAACGAGCATGCGTGTGATTCAAAGATTTTACGTCTGTTTTTCGCTTGGCGTTATTTTTTCCCGTTTTTATTTATTTTGTTTTTACGAGCTTTTCCAGTGTTGATGACCGCTGACAATGGTATAATATTGCTACTACTTAACACGTTTTTATGACAACCGCTGACAATGGTATAATATTGCTGCTACTTAACACGTTTTTATGACAACCGCTGCAACGCAGGGACTTAATACTAGTAATAATAATAATAATAGTTGTAGATTGTAATACTTAGGGTAAAGATCAAATAGGAAGATTAATTTCACTAGGAAGGATATGAAGCAATAAGAGGATGACATGTGGCAACATTTAAAATAAAGAAAAAGGGTATTTTAGTCAATCCAACTCTTTCTTCTTCCTTTTTCAAAACCCAGTAACTTCAAAACCCACCATTTTCAAAACCCACCATCTTCAACCATTTCTTCACTTTCTATCTCAATAATCACTACATTATAGTGCGATTTTCATCACCAATCAATGATTCAAACCCCCGATCAACGTGTTCTTCAGTTTTTTTTTGAAGAAAACCCAGTTTAATTTCATACAAAATCTCGTTTTTTCCGGTGATTTTGAAGATAATCACTCGATTTGTTCGATTCAATCGCTGATAAGTGTTTCTATCATTTCAAATTTCGTCAATTGATGAAGAAACCGGCTTCGATCCATGTAAGAAATTCTTTAATTTCATTTTCACGATCTGGGTTTTTATTTAGTCATTACGTTTTACGATCTTGGCGGGGGTCCGGGGGCGGCAGCCCCCGGTAGCGGGGTCCCAGGGGAGCCCCTGGCGGGGTCCAAGGGGCAGAGCCCCTGGCTGGGGTTGAGCTGCCAGAAAAATTAAATTAAATTCGATTAAATTGCTGTACTAAAAACGCATCAGAAAAATTAATTTTCCAGAAATTGGCTCATTTCGAAGACAGTAATTCGTAGACAATTCAGACAGTTCACAGACAATTCACAAACAGTTCAGAAACAGTTTTATGTGTCTATTGCGTTTTAGAAATAAGAGAGTTTTATGTGTTTTCTGGCTATTGCGTTTTAGAAAAAACACATTTTTAAGTATCTTTAGTCATTGCGTTTTAGGTAAAACACATTTTTAGGTGTTTTCAGTCCATTGCGTTTTACAGAGAACACTTTCTTTTGTTTTTTAGGTCATTGCGTTTTAGAAATGAGACATTTTTAAGTGTTTTCTGGCCATTGCGTTTTACAAATAAAACATTTCTTTGTGTTTTCTGGCCATTGCGTTTTACAAATAAGACATTTCTTTGTGTTTTTTGTGCATTGCGTTTTAGGTAAAACACTTTTTATGTGTTTTCAGTCTATTACGTTTTAGAAATAAGACATTTCTTTGTGTTTTCTGGCTATTGCATTTTACAAATAAGTCATTTCTTTGTGTTTTTTGTGCATTGCGTTTTAGAAAAATGTCATTTTTTAGGTTTTTTTTTCATTGCGTTTTACGTAACTGGTGGTTTTTCTATTGCGTTTTACACAACTGGGTTTAATTTTTTTTTTTAAATATAGCAATAGTATACTCGTTTTAAAGATAAAAAAACGCTCGTTTTTTGGTGCAATTTTTATAAAAAAATAATGTCGTATGAAAGAGTTATTAACGTTTAAAAAATGGGGGGGAATTGGAGGGGAGAGAAACTATTGGCTTGGATTGACTAGAATGCCCTTGAACAAACTCACGCGCCTCTTTTCTTCTTTTTCAATTTCCCTGATTTAATCTTAGCCCTTGATTAACTAAATGGATGGTCAAGATCACTTCCTAGCCTTCCTAGCCAAATTAACTTCCTATTGTATATCCACCCACCATAATAATCCGTATTATAACAGTAATCATAAAAATCATAAAATGTATATATTATTGTTTGATCTTTTCGCTATCGAGCCTTTTACAAGTTGATCTTTAGTTGGGCTTTTCATACAAGGCCCAATACAGATTGAATACAATGAACCACAGTATTTATAACTTTAGCCCACTACCATTATCCAATCAATGATCCTCATTGTTGAAAGCTAAAATTAACTATATCTCAAAATGACAAACTTCACTTGCAAACCGAATGTACCACCTATATACGTTTTCTTATTTGCCCCAAAATGAAACACGTAACATGAAAGTCACATGTCTACGTAACATAAGCCAGTCAACTCGGTCATCTATCCGATGAGTATAGACAATCTATGTTAATTATATGAATGGCACCTGTAGTTTTGATATAATATTTTTTTGAAAGTAATTCATCTTACGCTCATTGTTGGTCAAATTGTAACGCATAAAGTTCTATTAAGTTCATGTTATATACTCATTTTACGCAAATAAAATAAAACAGATAATACACAAGCACTAAGGGTCCGTTTGGTATGGTGTAATGGAATAGACCATAGTATGTAATGGACAAGGTAATGGAATGGACAAAGAAATGAAATGGATCATTCCATTCCATGGTCTTGTTTGGTTACCATGTGGGAATGAAATGAATCATTACCCTTGTAGTGTTTGGTAGGCAGGAAAAGAAGAAGGAATAAAATTGGTGATGGGTGGTGGTAGTCGATGGCGGCGGTGGGCGGCGGTTGGTGGCAATGGCGGTGGTAGGTTGTTGCGGAAGTGATGCTGGTGTTCGGTGGCGGAGGGCGGCGATGGTCGGAAGTGGTGCCGATGTTGTGGCGAAGGGTGGAGGCGGCAGGTGGCCGATGTTAGTGGTGGTGGCCGGCCGGTGGTGGCGCCGGTGTTCGGTGGTGGAGGGTGGCGACGGTGGTGGGTTGTGGTGGCGGTAGTCGGTGGTATGTGGTGGTTGATGGTGGCGTTGGTGCCAATGTTCGGTGGATGAAGGGGTGGTTGCGGCGGCGGATGGTGGCGCCGGTTTCGGTGGCGGTGGTCGGCGGTGGCACGACGAGTGGCGGCGATGGCGGCCGGTGGTTGACGATGTAAGGTAGCAGTGAAGGGTGATGGTGGCATTTGTGGGTGGCTAGTGGTGGAAGTGGTGGGAGGTGTTGGTGATGAAGGTGGGAGAGGGAATGGAATGGAAAAAAAACAAGGGGTGTGGATGGAATGAATTTGAGGGAATGGAATGCCATATGTAATGGGTGATTTCAAATACTTGACCAACCAAACACATTTTTTTCCATTCCCTCGTAATAGTCCATTCCATTCCCTCTATCATTCCTTCATACCAAACACTACCTAACTTCTTCTTCTCCACACTCAACAACGAAGATCCCCTCAGTGGCGGGCCCAGAAAAAAATTTCATGGGGTGCGGATAAGGGGTTTAACCAAATTTTCAAGGGTTCAAGGGGTGCGGACAAGGGGTTTAACCAAATTTTCAAGGGATGCGGGGAGAATTTTACCTTATAAAATACACTAATTTTTTTTTTCAGGGGGTGCGCCCGCCCACCCTGGCTTCTTACTAGGTCCGCCCTTGGATCCCCTTGGCATATTTCAACGCCAGCGCCTACTGCTGTCATGCCACACCCTATGCCGCTCATTTGCTATCATTATCTCCTAAGTAAACGCACCTATGTAAACCCCTCGATCATCACATGATCAATCATTTTCGCCTCTGTTTCCGCCACAGTCTTCTAATTACTGATAAGAAACATGAGTTATGTATTGTTTGCTAAAAACGTTCGATTTAGTAGACGACATGAGACTAGGCCTAGTTAGAATACGACTACTACGGACATCTGAATCATAACGATAATGGACGTTATCTAGCAAACCTATGATTGACAACTTGAGGTTTGCAACATGAGTTTGACACCTCTATACGCCCAAAATATAACAGATCTCAATGACATCAAACAAACCAGTGAAAGTGAACCTTAGATGGTCAGTGGTGCATAACAACATAGAACGCCTAGACCATGACCACGCCAAACATGGCCATTGGAGTCAGAGCATAATGACTATCAACAACATCAGTCTTGCAGAAACCCAACGAATTTGGACAATGTTAGCGTATCCAAGCCATAACATGTCAGGATTGAACATGTATGTGGATCATAAGAACAAGCATGTGAGCAAATGTTCACTCAGTAAAACAAATTATTATTAATTAGACTGACTAGTTAATACAAGACACTATAAGTAAGCAATCAAGTGATGGACGACTAGTCGACTACTCATTATATTTTGATATTTTATATAACGTTGAAAATGTTTTAATAAAATTGGCAAACTGGATTTAAATAATCCCAACTTGCTCAATTTGGACGATAATAATCCCAACTTAGTTATTGGCCGATAATAATCCGAGCTGGTCCACTTTTGGCCGATAATAGTCCGCCGTTAAAAAAAGCTTAACGGAGTTAAGCTTTTTTCCGAATTACAAACCGATGTTTTATGGATTTTGATCAGAACGAGGATACGAGTTGATTGATATAAAATTTACCTTTAAAAACAGCCCCAAACGACGAAAACGGCGTTTCAATTCGGGTGTTTAAACTTCCAATTAACAAAAATCAACTCGTTTGAAGCACCGTTTCGAGGTAAGTTTTACATAAATCGAATCGTATCCTCGTTATGATCAAAATCCATAAAACATCGGTTAGTAATTCGGAAAAAAAGCTTAACTCCGTTAAGCTATTTTTAACAGCGGACTATTATCAGCCAAAAGTAAACCAGTTCGGATTATTATCGGCCAATAACTGAGTTGGGATTATTATCGGCCAAATTGAGCAAGTTGGGATTATGTAAATCCAATTTGCCAATAAAAACCTAAGACCATGTGTAGTGGTACGCATGAATAATGCCTCTGCCATGAGTGTTTTGTGTCATGTGGCAGTCCAGTCAGGAATGTGGCATTATGAGGCGTTTTTTTAAAATGGGCGTAGTGAGGATCTTGTCATTATGTTAAAAAGGGGGTGTAAATAAAATTAACTAAAAAAATTAAAAAAACTTTATTGGACAAACCTGCAAACAATACCTGTGAGGCTGTGATTGGCCAAAAGAAATGAAGAAAGGCGTGGAAAAAAGAATGCTATGGACAAATTTTTTTGTAAAAAACGCCCAGGGGGACAATCGTGGGGCGTGGGGGACGTTTTTTTTGGGAAAAAAACGCCCCAAAACCCCCCACTACGGGTAGTCTAACCAACCAGTCGTCCAGTTGTAGCCTTGTGGGCAATATGGTAACTTCACTAGCTATAAAATCCAATATCCACGTTGCCAAAAAGATGAGGATTTTGTAACGTGTGGTCATCACACGTATCTTTTTTTCCTTCCTTCTGTCTTACGATCTTTCAAGATATTTTCTTCATTTCATAAAAAAATCTAAATAAAACCCCACATTCATCCCACAAAAATCGGAACCATTACACTTTTTCCCTTCACCTTTTATTTTCCAAACAAACTTATTTTATACAAAAATGGCCACAATGGCCAAATTTCACATGATTCCGGCCAACTTCCACCACAGAACCACCCAATCGCCACTCCCCCATCTGGGTTTCTGCCGGAGCTCAGTCTTGTGGGACCCAACCCCACCGTTTTCTTGCCGGAGAGTGTTTGTGCAGCCGTGCAGGGCTTTTAGAACAGAGGATAAAGATAAGAGAAGCATGAAGAAGATTGGGGATAATAATAATAATAATAATGATAATAATAATAAGAAGAAGAGGATGAATATAAAGAAATGGTTACAAGAAACTGTGAAGTCTTTGATTGTTTCTAAAGATTCAATGGATAAGTTGGAAGAGAATTTATCAAGGGTTTGTTTTTTAAACCTTTTTTATGGTTAAAGTTTGAGTTTTTATATTCAATTGTTTTATAGATAGAATAACCCAATTTTTAGAATTATGTTTCTTGTTAAATATGATTTTTTTTTTGTTGAAATAGTACTATAGTAGCAATATAGATTGTGTTATAATTAGGGATTTTGCTAAAATTCTATATGATGTTTTGCATTTATGTTTAATAATATATAATCAGGGATTTTGCAAAACTTTATTAATGGTTAAAGTTTGAATTTTTATTTGAGAATTGTTTTCTAAATAAATTTTGTGTTTAAAACCCAATTTTTAGAATTAGGTTTCATGTTAAAGTCGCTCCTGACGCTGTGCGACTTTTGAATCGGGTTCAAAAAGTCGTTAATAGTAATTCTTCGGCGCTAAAGGTTTCAGACTTTGTATTTAGTAGAATTGGTTTTTCTATTCAAAAGGGGGTGGCGGCGCAACTTGTTGCCCGACTACCTGCCATTGCTTTGTAATTGCCCTTTTTCATGTGAAATGAAAAATATAAAATTTTTAGTTAAAGTATATATTTTTTTTGTTGAGTTAGTAGGATAGATTGTGTTATGATTAGGGATTTTGCAAATATTTTTTATAATGTTGTTCATTTATGTGTAATATGTAATTAGGGATTTTGTAAACTTCATTAATGGCCAAAGTTTGAATCTTATTTTTAATTATTATATATCCTGAAGTTGTGCTTAAAATCCAAATTTAGAATTTGGTTTCTTGGTAAAATACAAAAATCTTTGATGAAATAGTTGCATAGAATGTGTTATAATTAGGGATTTTGCAAATATTCTTTATAATACTGTTGTATTTATATTTTTGATATGATCTGATGTTTTTAGTTATGTTTCCATTTGATAATGTGTAGATTGCTCTTCATGTTGGGAGATATATTGTGACCATGATGAGCACCGGAGTGATCTTGTTGACCGGATTCAGTCTGTCAGGTAAGCTAATGGTCAAAACTTTTAAGTTGCTAAATATTTTATTTTTAAGCGAGATTAACTAATTAGCCCCCAAAATGTTGAGTGAAGGTGGAGATGGTCAAGTGAATGATTTAGTTTGGTATAGTTGGGTTGGTGGCATCATTATCGGAACCATGATTGGTTCAAACATGGTTTTAGATGAAGTTAGCCGAGCCGGTCCTCGAAATGTTGTCATTACCGGAAGGTACCCATTTTTCATTATGTTCTAAATCGATAAAGTTTTAGTTTTATAGTTTTGTTAATGCAAGAATGATAGTTGGTTTGAGATCAAGTGTCATGTTAATTGATTGGAAATGTTCAAATCTGATTATTTGACCATAGCAAAGTGTTTATCGCAACTTCATAATTGTTTGTTGCAGTACTAGAGGGCTTGGAAAAGCTCTTGCTCGCGAATTCCTACTTTCTGGAGATCGGGTGGTTATTGCTTCACGAAGGTAATTTTTCTTTTTCGAATGAGTATATGATCATTTTCGTCCCTGTGGTTTGGCCACTTTTGCTACTTTCATCCAAAGGTTTGTTTTTCCGCATCTGGGTCCTCGTGGTTGCCATTTTCGTCCCTGTGGTTTGGCCGGCCCTCTGGGACGAAAATGACAAGATTTTGAGACCACGAGGACCCATATGCGAAAAAACAAACATTTGGATAAAAGTCGCAAAAGTGGCCAAACCCCAGTGACGAAAATGGCAATTTACTTTTTCAAATTGATGAAACTTGTTTCTGTTTTGACTGTTGTCTACATAAGCTAATTGGTATTTATATTTCTTTACATTTTTTTTCTCAGCGAAAAATCTGTCAAAATGACTATTAAAGAACTTGAAGAGAACTTACATGAAGGTATGGCAACCGAAGCAAGCTCACGTAGGAAAAAGCTAGCTCATGCAAAAGTGGTTGGAACTTCATGTGATGTTTGTGATCCTAACGATGTTAAAAATTTGGCCAATTTTGCCGTTAATGAACTTGGTTCGATAGACATTTGGGTGAGAAATATGTAAATTATATATCATAAGAGCTTCATGAGTATTAAAAGTTGAGTCTACATTACTACATTGATTAATCACTAATTATATTGTTCATTTTACAGATAAATAATGCCGGAACCAACAAAGGTTTCAGACCATTGTTGGAGTTTACCGATGAAGAAATACAACAAGTACGTGTTTGTCCATGTTATTAGTCTAAAGGAAATACAAAATAAAAAGAGTAAAGTACACGGATGGTCCCTGTGGTTTACCAAATTTTGAATTTGGTCCCTAGATTTCTAAAAGTACACAGATGGTCCTTGTGGTTTGCACTTTGTAACGCATTTAGTCCCCAACTTTTTCCAAAAGAACACAAATGATCCCTGTGGTTTGCACTTTGTAGCGCATTTAGTCCCTAACTTGGACATGCTAAAACCTTGTGTTACAAAGTGCAAACCACTGGGACCATCCGTTTACTTTTGGAAAGCTAGTCGTTAAAAAGCACATTGTACTGCATCTTGAGAACCTTCAAATTATGCTCGTGCATGCCCTGGTCGAGAATCCTGGGTCCGCTATTGTTAGAAAGCATTTTTATTATCGTGATTCACTTTTGTATCTCATAAGTTTCAAACAAGCATATTGATCATATAATGTTGTTCTTACTTTAAAGTTTAAACCAACTTTATTTTTCTTGATTTGTATAGATTGTGTCTACAAACTTGGTGGGGTCCATACTTTGCACCCGCGAAGCAATGCACGTCATGGGTAACCAACATAAAGCGGGTCATATTTTCAACATGGATGGTGCCGGTTCTGGTGGATCAAGTACACCTTTGACAGCCGTGTAAGTTCTTTATCTAAATGTGTCAAGATTTTCACTCAATCCCATTTTAGATGTATATATATATATTTTTTTGTTCGGCCCTAATCGACTTATCGATAACAGTAAAGGGGAACGTTTTCTTTCATTTTTCACTTATTTTATGACGACAATTGTTTCATTTAATTGATACGTTGTATATTACAGGTATGGATCAACAAAATGTGGTCTTAGACAACTCCAATCTTCATTGTTAAAAGAGTGCAGAAAGTCTAAAGTTGGAGTTCATACAGCGTCTCCAGGCATGGTTCTCACAGACTTGCTCTTGAGGTACAAAAAAAAATATATTTTTCAAATAGAATACCAATTATGTTGTGCACAAATATCTTATTCTAGCAACGAACTATGAAAATTTTCTAAAATAGCAACAAATTTTCGGAATTTTTATTATAATTTCGCAAGAGTAAATTGTCATTTTCGTCCTTGAGGTTTGGCCACTTTCATCCAAAGGTTTGCTTTTCCACATCTGGGTCCGCGTGGTTTCAAAATCTTGTCATTTTCGTCCCTGCGGGCCAAAACTCGAGGGGCGAAAGTCGCAATAAATTGCCAAACATTAGGGACGAAACTGATGAGATTTTGAAACCACGAGGACCAAGATGCGAAAAAACAAACCTTTGGATGAAAGTCGCAAAAGTGACCAAACCTCAGAGATGAAAATGACAATTTACTCTGTTTTGCAAAGAAAGCAAAACTTTTTTACTTGATTACCGGTTTAGCAAGTTGTTTTTTCATCTTTTTACTTTCACTAAATAACAACATACTTATTGCTAAGCAAATTAATTGAAGTTTGTTGTTTTTATAGAGAATTTTCAGAGTTTGTTGCTAGAATTAGGAATTGAGGCATAGTGTCTTGTTATTTTATGCAAAAAGCCCAATTATATTAAAATAGGTGCAATTTAATATCAGTAATTGTTTAAATTCAAAAGGTTTTACTAAAAAGATTTGTTTTTACATTCTTGTTTGGGCAGTGGGTCTACTATTCAGAACAAGCAAATGTTCAACATAATATGCGAGTTACCGGAGACAGTTGCAAGAACGTTGGTACCGCGAATGAGGGTTGTAAAAGGAAGTGGAAAAGCGATTAATTACTTAACTCCTCCAAGAATTTTACTTGCTTTGGTTACCGCATGGGTAAGACGAGGACGATGGTTTGATGACAAGGTAAATAGTATAAACTTTTTTACTACGAGTATGTTTTTTTCGCATTTGACTGTCATGATATGTTATTGGTTCAAATGGGTAGTCAAGAACACTTCTTACTAGTGTCTTTTTCACATTTAAATGGCATTACATGTGGTAGAAGAATGATGGTTATGTGAAAAGTCAACTCTCCAAGATGTTGACTTTTTTTTATCAACCTTTTTGTGGTAAAATAATGTTGATTTTTGTGGTTGGTAAAATATTTTGTACGGTAACTTTCTTTTACACTTTATTTTTGGAGTTAATAAAGATACACCGTAAAATCTTGTTTTGACACCCTGTATACGGGTCATATAGGGTTATACCGTATAAAATAATCTGACACCTTTGTCATGTCAGATTATTCTATACAGGTCGTATAAAGGGTGTCAAAACAACATTTTGTTAGCCTCGTATAAGAATTATACGACCCATATGATGTTATATGGGTCGTATATGTTTGCCTCAAATTTTTTCAACAAAATAATGTCTTGGGTCGTCTAGCATTATATGGGTCGTATAATAATCTATACGACCCGTATAATGCTATACGACCCGTATGGGTCAAGACAAAAAAGACATTCCCTGACATCTAAGATTGTACAACAGTCACCTATATGGCCCGTATAACTCTATATGGGTCGTATATACCTAGTGGTGTCAAAAAAAGATTAGAGGGGTGTGTACATAGTTGGAGCCTTTATTTTTAGATAAATTTTCAAGCTTTCAACTTTCAAGAAAGTTATTAAAAGCTATTTTGTTTCAGGGAAGAGCATTATATGCGGCAGAAGCAGATAGGTTAAGAAACTGGGCCGAAAGCCGAACTCGTTTTTCGTTCACAGACGCTATGGAAATGTACACAGAAAACACTTGGGTTTCGGTTTTTTCACTTTCTGTAGTTTGTGCATTTATTATTCTCTCGGGCACCACCACGCTACCGGGCACCTAAAGAAGCTTTTATCTTTAAATGGCACATCATTACAAGATTATCATCTGGCTAAAGAAATAGTTTCTTGATCCACATTGGATTTTTGATGCATAGTATCATGATCTGCAATGCTTCTTGGTAGGGGTCCTGTTATTGTAAAGAAAAAACTAAAAAGATAGCCAAATGCAATGTATGGTTGTTATTAAATGAACAAAAGAAATCTCCATTGAGATCTTATTGAATTTAATGTAGATTTAGGGTTTAGTTGTTGATTGATGTAGTACATGAAAATCTTGTTGGATCTTTTTTTTTTTTTTGAACGGCAAATTTGGATCACTGACGGACCACTGAAGTATCATCGTGCCACCAGCGGAACCACCCGATCATATCCATCTCCACTAGGTAATAATGCATATACACTAATTCAGGAGCAAACCCAATAAATTTGGGAAAAACCCCCTTTGTGGGAATCGAACTCATGACCTAATGGTCATAAGCCTTATCCCACCCCCAAGATACCACTAGGCTATAATGCCATGGGTTATTTAGGGGATCTATTGATGTGTAATATGATAACATATAAATAGTTAACGCTCGGGATAATTATATATTTTTCATTTAAAGTCGATAATGATTGTATTACATGGTTAAAAACCCTAATGGGATAAACCTGTAGTAATAGAGAGGTCGCTTCCAGTGAGACCCCTGACTCCATAGCAGTTTTGCATCAAGCCTTGGACATAAGGCGCATAACACTCAATAATCGGGACATGCAGAATCAAGGCTGCCAAATTGGTCACTTGAATTCGTCGGATTTTTTTTTTTTTTTTTTTTACAAAATCCTAGTTACCTAATAAAAAAACATGAGTGGTCCCTTTAGTATACCAAATATATGAGGTGTTTCAATTCAAACAAAATACGAATACCAACTGTTTTTAAAAAAAATGAAGTTCCAGCGGGTATAGTAGTGGCATTTAAAACAAAAATTCTCACTTTAAGACTATTGGGTATGGGGGAGGATAGTCTCCAAAGGACTATCCTCCACATAAGCGCCACGTAGGCAAAGGAGAAGGACCCTCCCCTTGGAGACTATCCAAGGGTGTGGGGATGCTCCTCCTCCATTTTTTATTATTATTTATTTTTTGCCATATTAATTAAAACAAAGTAAATAAAATTAAAAAAAGTTACATTTAAATAAAAACTTAAAATTACATTTAAAATAAAAATCCTAAAGCTACATTAAAAAAAAACCTAAACTTAAATTAAAAAAAAAAAGCCTAAAGTTACAAATAAATAAAAAAACTACGCGTTGTTTTCTCCGAGACTCCAAATGTGATCGATCAAGTCCGATTGAAGATTGACATGTGTGAAATCGTTATGTAACGAGAACCTGTTCAAATCTTGCTGTTCTTCGCTAACCGGAACATTATTCTCCTCCACCGCGTTCTCGTCATACTCACAAATTGCATGTCCTTCGTCTTCGAGGATCATGTTATGCAGCAGAATACAAGCATACATACAGTATCGCAACGTTTTGGGTGTAAAAGCGCGTGCTGGGTTTTCAATAATATGCCATTTGTGTTGGAGAACCCCAAAACACCGTTCAATATCTTTTCTAGCCGCTTCTTGAAACTTGGCAAATTTCTTTCTTTTTTCATCCGCAGGATGCCTAACCGTTTTAACTACTGTAGAGTATTGTGGGTATATTCCATCGGCAAGATAATACCCGCGTCTGTACTCCACGCCCGAAACTGTAAAACTCGTATCAGGACCGACCCCTTTTATAACATCGTCAAAAACATCCGAATTTTGTAGAACGTTGATGTCGTTATTCGAACCAGGAATACCAAAGAAAGCATGCCAAATCCATAGGTCTTGAGACGCAACAGCTTCTAGAATTATTGTTGGATGTCCCTGATCGCCTCGCGTATACATTCATCGCCAAGCGGTAGGACAATTCCGCCATGACCAATGCATGCAATCAATGCTCCCGAGCATGCCTGGAAAACCGTGCCTTGCTTGGTGGTGTTGATACAAATTTTGAACGTCATTGTGATTCGGTTTTCGCAAATATTTTAGGCTGTAGAGCTTCACCACAAATTTGCAAAACTTGTATAAACATTCTCTAGCTTGTCTTTCGGACATCTTTAAGTATTCGTCCCAAGAATCGGCTGTCGTCCCATAAGCAAGTTGACGAATCGCCGCAGTACATTTCTGTAAGGTGGTGAAACCCATTTTGCCTCTAGCATCGGGTCGCTGGGTAAAAAACGGGTGATAAGCGGCTAAATCGTCGGCGATACGTAAGAAAAGTCGACGACTCATTCTGAAACGGCGTCTAAAAATAGCCTCCGAGTACAGCGGCTCGTCCGCAAAGTAATCAACGATTAATCTTTGGTTAGCACCTACGAGATAACAAAATATATATATAACTTATAATTAAAAAAATAAGACTAAAAACATAAACTTAAAAAATTAAGAATAAATATATAAGAATATAAATATAAAAAAAATATCACTAACTTTCTCGGTCTCGCTCGATGTGTGGGTTCCTGTTTCGTGGTTGTGACGAAACCTCCTCCTCCTCTTCTTCTTCCAAAATTATTTGTGTCGCCTCTACCACCTTGTTTATAAAAAAATTTACGGCTTCCATGGTGTCCGTCGAACCCGATGAAGAAGAAGATGACATGGTGTATTTTTTAGAGAAGATTATGTGGGTATTTTGTATAAAAATGTGGGAGTTGTTTGGAGAAAGTGGGTGAATTTTGGTATAAAAGTGGATAGATATGTGGGTATTTATAAAGGTTTTAAATTAATTTGAATTTTTTTTTTTTTTTTTTTAAATAGCCAACGGATATATTGAATGGACCCCACCACAAAAGCCCCGTCTCCACCGTCGGATTTCCGACGTCTTTGCCGCGACGGCCCCCAAAGGGGCGGTGTTGGACGGTCCTATTGGGATGACGGGCCTGGAGCCGAAGCCCATACCCAAGGGGGCCCGGCTCGGCTTTTGGGTACGGGGGACGGCAAAGGCCCGTCTCCTCTTTTGGGCTCGTCCAACACCGCCCCCAAGGGGCCCGGCTCGGCTTCTCCGTCGGATTTCGGACGTCAAAGACGGGGCTGAAAAGTTGAATGGGGTGGGTCCCTCTAACGTAAACCTGCAACAATTTAAAAAAAAAAAAATTTCACCCCACCACTATATATTAAACCCCTTTTCACCCCATTTTTTTACCAAACTACTCCCACTTTTCTCCCATTTTAAGTGTGTTTTTTTTAATTTAAATGTAACTTTAGGTTTTTTTAGGTGTGTTTTTTTATTTAAATGTAACTTTAGGTTGTTGTTTTTTTAGGTTTTATTTAAATGTAACTTTTTTTATTTTTTATTAATTAAATCAAATAAATAATAATAATTAAAAAATGAAGGAGGAGCATCCCCACACCCTTGGATAGTCTCCAAGGAGGGTCCTTCTCCTTTGCCTACATGGCGCTTAGGTGGAGGATAGTCCTTTGGAGACTATCCTCCCCCATACCCAATAGTCTTAGGGAGTGCCCCCTCACCCTTATAAAAAAGGATATAGAATCCTGACAGGTAATCCTAGATTTATAAGCAACCAATCATCAGCCAACGATGCCAAATGCTGCAAATCTTGCCTTTTAAAAGAAGCCACACCCCCCTTCTTGGTGTCATGCTTCTTTCATATAAAGTTGTATTTTTTTTTTTCTTTTTGGAAATATAAATACGTTATTAAAATCACATTTTTTTTCTTATTTATTGTACCCTAATGCCTAATATTGATATTCTTGTTTAGATCATCTATAATCGGGATTAATCGTCGATTAATTGGTAATCGGTAGTTATCGATTAAATTTCATGTAGTTGGATCTAAAATTGGTAATCGTTCATACCCGGTTAAAATAGGTTAAAATCTTTGAAAAGTGATACTTATTAATCCAATTTAACTGATAAGTTTGAAAAATTTGATATAAACTTCCAATCCGATAAATATAATTAGTTAACTAATTGTTTGTTAGTTTCCCACCACCCGACTAACGCGTAAGTTCGTAACGATTATCACAACCTGGTTTGATAACTACGAATAAAAGATTTGATTTGAATAAGCAATAGGGGAAATCGATAAGATTTGATTTGAAAATGTAGTACTAAAAATCATGGTTGTAAAAATCTCGTCTAGCCGTCGCCAATTAATCGCTAGTCCCAGGCTCACTGAGTAATTTTTATCTTTTTTTTTTGAAAGGAAATTTTCATTAAAACACCGGCGGGCCCGACAAAAACACAAGGCCCAAACCGAAACCAACCACACCAATTACAACATATACATAGGATAATTACACCAGTCTTTCCACACAATATCCCTATACGGAGATCTAAACTTTAACCAAAGAAAACCTACCGATTTAACCTCACTGAAGATCTCATCGCCAATACCTCTCCCATTTGAAAAAACCTTCTCGTTTCTCGCTTTCCACAAACACCAACATGTCACCACGATGAGGCCCCGAACTATGTCTCTAGCTTTTTTACCCAAACCCAACCCTTTATGGCAAGAAAGCAGATCCTTGAAATCAAAAGCAAAAATAGGCGAAGTCTTTGCCCAACCGCTAAGCCGTAACCAAAGCGACGCCGAGACCTCGCAAGCGGTAAAAATGTGATCCACAGATTCTGGGGCTTCACCACAAAGAGGGCACTCCACTGACTCGAGCTGGATGTTCCTTCTAGCAAGCGCGGATCTAGTCGGGATCCGGTCGAGAGTCGATCTCCACATGAAAATCTTAACTTTTAAGGGTAACCAACCACCTTTCCACTTCCAAGCGATGTCTTCAGCCGCGACCTCCTCGTTCCCAGCCAACCTTTTGACCGAAGCAGTAGAGAAAATGCCTGAGTCATCCGGGACCCACCTCCATACATCCGGCCTATCTGAAAGAGCAAAATTGCGGAGAAAGCCACAACATTCCTCCAAATCAGCCAATTCAAGAGCATTCTAATCGGCCAATTAATCAGTAGACAATCAACATTGGTCAAATCCAGTCAAAATTGGCCAAAAATCGGCAATCTAGCGATTTCGGCCAGATTCTTGACCGAAACTTGTAAATTCCGGCAACTAATCTTATCTACTTAAAAATAGAGTTAAATGCTTGGTTGGTCCCTGTGGTTTTCAAAAATTGCAGACTTGGTCCCAATGGTTTACTAATTACACGCGTGGTCCCTGTGGTTTTCAAAAATGCACTCGGTTGGTCCCCAGCCCTAACTTCAGTTAAATTTCTCAGTTAAGTCCATGTTAAATGACCAAAATACCCTTGTTTATTAACAAAACCCACTGCATCATCTTCATCACCATCATCATCTTCATCTCCATCATCATCTGCATCATCTTCATCATCTGCATCATCTTCATCACCATCATCATCTTCATCACAAACCCACACCATCATCATCTTCATCAGCCAGAGCCAAAAGATGTCAACGAAGGATTTAACTCATAAATAAATAAAAACCACATGACAGTTCCAATCAAAAATTCAGCCTAAATCAATTGAATGACAGTTCCAAGACTCAATTCCGTGAATAAATAAAAGCAATTTCGTTGAATAGAATGAGGCTCAGATCTGTAAAAAAAAAACAATCGGTACAGGCAATTAGAAACTCATCATCATCGCCCCTTTTATTAGAAACTCATCATCATCATCGCCCCTTTTATTCACTCACCGATTCACTCAGACAATTAGAAACTCATCATTCAGATTTGGTACAGACAATTAGAAACAATCGGTACAGACAATTAGAGGCTCAGACAATTAGAAACTCATCATCATCGCCTCTCTCTGCTCCCTTTTCTCTGATCCCGCCGCCGCACACGGCGGCTATCTTGGTTTTCGAGGGGTATGGGTTTATTCACTCACCGATTCACTCAGACAATTAGAAACAATCGGTACAGACAATTAGAGGCTCAGATCTGCCAAGACTTGGTATATCTCAACCACCGATTCACTCAGACAATTAGAAACTCATCATCATCGCCTCTCTCTGCTCCCTTTTCTCTGATCCCGCCGCCGCACACGGCGGCTATCTTGGTTTTCGAGGGGTATGGGGTGCGGCTTCACCTGCTCACCGAGAGAGACAAGGCATAGAGAGATGAAGGGGATGCAGGGTGTAGTTTCCGGAGCATAACCAGCCATCGGAATCTCCGGTCACCGGAGCTGAGGAAGAGACATGGAGTTTTGTGTGGTGAGTTAGGGTTTCTCCATAGAAAAGCAGAGAAATGATGGAGAAGATGATGTGCGTGATTATAAAGATGATGCAGATTATAAAGAGATTTAATAAGCAAGGGTATTTTGGTCATTTAACATGGACTTAACTGAGAAATTTAACTGATGTTAGGGCTAGGGACCAACCGAGTGCATTTTTGAAAACCACAGGGACCACGCGTGTAATTAGTAAACCATTGGGACCAAGTCTGCAATTTTTGAAAACCACAGGGACCAACCAAGCATTTAACTCTTAAAAATATGAGTCGGAAAAGGTGTTAATACATGTTTACTTAAAAAATACATATAAAAATGTGTGTATACATATAAAACAAAATAATTACATATAAAATCACAATCTGATTAATTCCTACTGATTTCAGTTAATCAGTAGTCGATACCAAACCAGCCAACATGAGCTAACGATTTTTAAAGTAAAAACCAAAAAAGGTTAAAATAGCTTACAAAAGATAATAAATATAAAACCATAAAATAACCATCCACAAAACATAAAAAAAAATATAAAACCCTAAAATAATCACCCAAAAAGCAAAAAAGCTACTACATGTGGGCCATTTTATCTTTCTAGGTACAACCTGGTTTGCATTCAAAATCACTACTCCATGTGGAACAAAACCAAATCCACTTTTTCTTATTAAAATTCTCTCATTTCACAACCACCACATTCCCACATTCTCGCCGGAAAATTCAACTTTCCGGCGTACATTCTTCATATGTTTCACCCTCTTGAAAAAAAAAATCAAGAAACTTGAGTAAATCTTTAATCTTTAATCATGTCTTCACCGTCGCCGGTGACTTCTCCGGCGCCCACAACACCACCACCGGCTGACACTACTTCACCACCACCCGCCGCCGCATCACCACCGCCCACCACCCCTGCATCCCCACCTCCGGCAGCCACTTCTCCTCCATCCCCTGCTCCCCCTGTTTCTCCTGTTTCTTCTCCGCCGGCGCCGGACACTCCAGCTCCGGCAATTTCCCCGCCGGCGCCACCCACGTCCACCGCCTCACCGCCTCCGACCACCTCTCCTACCCCACCGTCTCCTCCGGCGCCACCCACTTCAAGAAACACTCCGCCGTCTCCTCCGGGCAGATCTCCGCCGTCTCCACCGCCGCCAAGAGGGGGTTCCAGTTCCACCCGTACTCCGGCGACACCATCTTCGCCGGAGAATAATTCTCCGGCGATTTCAACTGGGGTTGTTGTTGGGATTGCTATTGGTGGGGTTTTGATTCTTGCTGGTTTGAGTATCTTGTTTCTTTGCTGTAGAAAGAAAAGAAAAAGAAGTCAAACTCCGGTGGGTTATTATGTTCCTCCACCACCACCACCACCTAAAGGTTTGTACTTTTCACAACCCCATGTTGTTATTTGCATAAATCTTCAATCTTTATTGATCTTTTTGTTGTTTAGATTAATCTTTATTCAAGATCTTGAATTCTTGATCATATATTCATATCAGATTAGATTAGACTGTAATTTGTAATGTTTTGAAATTGGGGATTGATTTACAGTTGACTCTTATGGTGGTCCACCACAACAATGGCAACAAAATGCACCACCACCAAATGATCATCTTGTAACAATGCCACCAACAAAACCTAAGCCTAAACCTCCACCACCAATGCCAGCTTATACACCTCAGCCTCCACCGCCACCGCCGTTTAGTAGTGGCGGGTCGGATTCGAATTATTCCGGCGGTTCGACACCACTCCCACCGCCGTCGCCTGGGATGTCGCTAGGATTTTCGAAGAGTACGTTTAGTTACGAAGAGTTAGCGATGGCGACCAATGGGTTTTCGGAAGCGAATCTTCTTGGGCAAGGGGGGTTTGGGTATGTTCATAGAGGGGTGCTTCCGAATGGGAAAGAAGTGGCGGTTAAGCAGTTGAAAACCGGCAGTGGACAAGGTGAGCGTGAGTTTCAGGCGGAGGTTGAGATTATTAGCCGAGTTCATCACAAGCATCTTGTTTCGTTGGTTGGATATTGTATGACTGGAACTCAAAGATTACTTGTTTACGAGTTTGTTCCGAATAACACATTGGAGTACCACTTACACGGTTAGTTTCTTGCTTCCGGATCAATGAATTAGGGGTAGGGGGTGTAATTCTGTATATTCTGATAAATGATAACATCTTCCCTCCAAAATTTCAGGAAAGAATCGTCCCGTTATGGAATTCCCGACAAGATTGCGAATAGCGCTAGGAGCTGCGAAAGGACTAGCTTATCTCCACGAGGATTGTAAGTTCGTTTTATTTGTTTGCAGGCCGTTGTAAGATCTAAGATCATGCATTGGCGGTTGTTAACCTTCTTTTTGTTTGCAGGCCATCCGAAGATCATTCATCGTGATATTAAAGCTGCTAACATACTTCTTGATTTCCATTTCGAAGCGATGGTAGCCTATTATTATTCGTATAACGTTGAGATGCATGTTAATACTTTGAAACTTGCATTTACTAACCTCAATTAACCTCACAGGTTGCCGATTTTGGGCTTGCCAAGATTACTTCTGAAGTTGCCACTCATGTCTCAACGCGCGTGATGGGTACTTTTGGGTAAGATTTCCGTTTCCTTTTTTTCAACATTAGATCTGGTTTAGAGGGTGGCAAAACATGCGAATGGTCGGGTTGGTTAACGGATCGGACATACGTCTAACACGTATTACAGGTATCTAGCTCCAGAGTATGCATCTTCCGGCAAACTCACAGACAAATCAGACGTTTTCTCATACGGGGTCATGCTCTTGGAATTGATCACTGGGCGTAGGCCCGTTGATTCCGCTCAAACATTTATGGATGATAGTTTAGTAGATTGGGTAAGTTCACTTATTTTTATTATTTTACCTCAAAAAAATATTACCCGAATCAAAGTGATCCATTTAGGGCTGTAAATGAACCGAACGAACACAAACACTGTTCATGAACACTTACCGGACGTAAACGAACACATACGAACATTATATATTCATTTTAAGATAAAATTTGCATTTTTATTCAGACAAATTACGAAGAATCCACCAAAATTAAATAAGTACTTAACATAACCATCCGAACATAATTGATATAATTATCATAAACATAATTAACACAAAAATTAAGAAGTTTGTCAAGTTTTAACACAAAATGAAATTGATATGGTCAAACGAGGAATAAACCAACAAAATAAAAATGTAACATAAAAAACCTTTAATGAACGAACACAGATGTACATAAACGAGCGAACATAAATGAACACATTATAAAGCGTTCACGAACATAAACGAACGAACGCAACCTCTGTTCATGTTCGCTTGTTTAACTTATCGAACGAAATCTCTTGTTCGTTTACTAAACAAACGGACTTAATTAACAAACTTCCTGCCGAATGGTTCTCGAACTATTCGCTGAACTTTCGGTTCGTTTACAGCCCGAGACCCATTTACAAGAAAACGGATTGAAATTGCGAAGTATATTATTTTTTGTTGAGAAAATTTCAAACTTTTTATCTACAGGCAAGACCGATGCTCAGACGAGCAATGGACGACGGAAACTTCGACTCCATAGTTGACCCACGTCTACGAAAAGAATACAACCACGACGAAATGGCCCGTATGATTTCTTGTGCCGCAGCGTGCATACGCCACTCAGCCCGTCGCAGGCCCAGGATGAGCCAAGTGGTCCGGGCCCTGGAAGGAGACGTTTCACTCTCCGACCTAAACGAAGGAATCCGGCCCGGAAGCAGTTTTGGGTCCCACGGAAGCTCAGACTACGACGCAGGACCGTACAACGAGGATATGGTTAAGTTCCGGAAAATGGCTTTAAGTACACAAGAATACGCTAGCAGCGAATATAGCCGACCCACGACTGAATACGGGTTGTATCCATCTGGGTCAAGCAGCGAAGGGCAGAACACCCGCGAAATGGAAATGAGCAAGTATAAACGAGATGGCCCGGGTTTCGGTGACGGGTTTTGATCGTAAAACGGGCTCGTGTATAAAGGTTGTTGCTAATTCTTGATGATATTTTGATTATTTCTTCTATGATTTGTTGTGAGTTTATTTTTGTATTTAATTTTGTTTTTATACAACAGAAATTCTTTTATTTTTTGATTTAAAGACTTGAAGGAGGGTGTTATACTTTTATCTGGAGTTATGTTGTCTTTTTTGCTTTGAATTTAAATGTGTTACAACTGTTGGTTAGAAATTATGTAGCTTTCAGTTAGGCCGTTATTGTGGGTCATGTTACAAGACTTTGAAAACAATTAAACATGATTTGTATGTCTTTGTTATGAAGACAAAAATGCATTTGACATTTGAATATGAAAACAATATAATGCAACGTCTTTATAGTGTTCTTTTTTTTTTTTTCAAATCTTAATAACTCAAATGATGTATGCATTTAATATTAGTTGTTGGACGGTAACGGTCCCAACTTAAAAAATAACCAGTGGTGGTCCCATCTTTTCATATATTGTAAACTAATAGACCTTTACTAAACCGAAAAGGATAAGGGGATAAAAAAAAATTAAGGTTATGTTAGTAAAGGTCCACTAGTTTACAATATGTGAAAAGGTGGGACCACCACTGGTTATTTTTGAAGTTAGGACCGTTGCTGGCCAACGGCTAATAATTTGGATTATTAAAATCCATTATTCCTTTAATATTTTATAGTTGAATAAATACAAGGGACAAGTTTCTCTTCTAATTTTTTTAACAGATTTTCTCTTCTATTTCTTTCTTGTTTTTCACATTCAAATCTTAAAAAATATTTTTTTTGAACGGTAACTATATATACACATAGCAAAAAGGGGGCTAGCAAAGAGCTAGAAATCCCAAACAAACAACGTTAAAAGATTACATCACGAACATTAAAGTCGCACCACCTATCCCGATTTAAAATATGAAAATTCGATCTATTTTCTCTCCAAATAAAGCACATCTCCTTCATAAATTCCACCATTCTTCCAACTTTGGTATGGCCATTGTTAAAAACATTATCATTCCTCGGTTTCCATATGATCCACCAAATAGAGAAAAACATTACCTTGATGACCCTTTTCCATTGTTTGGATCTGGCAAAGTTATGAATAATGTGCAACATCCCCGTGTTTTGCAATCTACAACCTATTCAAACTAATATAGATACTCAGGGCGTTAAATATTTTGATTTTTTACTAAAATGATTAAAACTACTAAAACACAAGGCCTCTGTAATTTACTCTTTTGTTAACTAACAAACATTCGCTTTACAAATTTAGGGAGACCCATAATCGGTTTATATCTCTTTCCTCTCTAGACTAATTCACTACTTTCTTTCCATTTGAAGACAAAATATTGGCGATCACTGTGACAACCCGAACTTCCAAGGTTAGCCTTGTAATTCCGATCCTCATTATTCTTCGTTCATTAGTGTGACCGTGTCAACCGTTGTTATATTGCTATTATAATCATGTTAAACCAAACACGCATTACAATCCCCATTGTGTTAAATGCTTTATATTTGGGCCACGTATGTGTTAGACTTTATGTATTGGGTCAGCCCAAACTATTGAAGCCCGAAGCAAACATAACTAAATTATAAACCCAAACCCGCCCCCTTGATCATTAGAATTGGCTGCTTTGCCAATAAGTTTTGGCAGCCCATTTACTTGGGCTTAAGCCCAATATCTTGGCCAAAGGTGAACCGCCCCAAACTATTTTCATATATGGTTACGTATCATGTTATTGGTTACCATAAACACTCAAAAGAAAACCCTACCCATTCAAGTTGCTTGAGGCAGGAGACCCCCCCCCCCCCCCCCCCCATCATCATCATCGAGACATCATCCCTTACGATCGAGTTCTTGGTTAGTATATTAATTCCTAGTTTTAAGTCGATCGTTTTCGGTGATCTTGATTTGTGTTATAATTGTTGTTATGATTCTGTTACACACCCGAAAGTAGATTGTGATCGTAATATTGGTGCATGAATTGTAATATAGTCGAGTATAGGTTTTGTGATGTTAAATGGATGGTGTGGTTTGACATAAGTGAGCTGCACACGATTTATTTATGATTACGATCTGATTTTATAGGAGGAAATTGCTAGTAATATTAATCGGTAATCCGTAATGGTATGTTACAATTTCATGATTAGTGTGTGAATGTTATGTTTAAATGATGTTTTAATATTAAACTCCATTAGTGTTGGTTGATAAATATGATGATCTAAATTGTAATTTATGATGGTATGATGTAAAGAAAACAGCACTATGATTCTGTGTAATTATTAATGATCATTGAGGACTAGGGTATATTAAGTAGGGAAAATAATTATGATTGTGTAAGAACATGTTTAGGTAAAATTTGATGCTGAAAGTCCTGTAATTCTTATTGGGCCGCAACAATAGACATCAGTTAATATCATCTATCAGTTATGGCTAGCAAGCATATTCAAATGTTCTAAATCTTATTGGACCGAGTAGAATCATGAAGTCACATGGGCTATCAACGTTTAACAGATCACGTGATTGTCTGAAGAATCACATGGACCGATTACTTCACATGAAATATGCTTTATTGGACCTTAAATGATAGTGGGCTGCACATTAAATATTGGGCCCCGGCCCAACCGGCCACACATAGGAAACCAGGCCACCCCATATATGGACCGAGTAGTTTGAGAACTACTTTATGATTGGGCTGCATTGGGCTCGGTCATACAGATCACGGCGGCCCGCGGACGTGTTGAGCTTTACATGTTATCTGGGCCGCAAGAAGCGGTATGGGTTTTGGGCGATGGGCTTTGTACGGGTTAAATGTTTTGGCTGGGTTTTATGGGGGAATTAAACATGGGCCGCCGAGCCGTGTCGGGCCTCTTGTAGTTTCGATACAGGACCATGATAACCAAACTCATTATAAAGTAGGATGTAATACAATTGCTACATGCATATTCACGGGTATGAGATGTGAGTCAGTATGATATATGGATTTGTATTGTGGAAATGTGTATAACCTGGATGTTCGTTATAACTTGTATGATAATGCGTGCCATGCTTGCCTATCATATGTGGAAAATATACATTAAGTAAGTGAATGCTATGTAAACGAAACTAATTATTACTGGTAACCACACTAGGGTCCGGGTGACCAACGAGGAACAAGTAACCTTACGTAACTTAACATACCGAGCAAATCAAATGTGAGTTCACTACTTGAGCATGCGTCCCTGTGGTTTGGGACAGTCAGTGGGTATCCTGGGGAGGGATAAATCTTTTGGGTAAAACTGGGATGTTGGATAATATTGTCACTCTCTATCTCTTAAGTCCCATCTTTTGCTATCGTGTGTGGTAGCGGGGTATTAGTTGGTAGCGCTACTTAGGTTTGGCACCCTCACCCTGTTCCTGAGAGAGGGCGGGTGTGAACTAATGACCCAGTTGGGCCCAGTGCTTTGATAGGAGCACTGGGGAAAGGGCAAAACATACATCAGGAGCCGTCTTGTACAGTATCGAGATATTATCAACATTACTTTCGGAATTAAATTCAATGGATTAACTAAACACTTGGTAACCAACGTTTTCGTAAAACTATGAACTCACCAGCGTTGTCTGATACACTTGTTGCATGCTCGCAGGTCGTTAGATATCTTGGATTTGGGAACTTGCTGTCTGGAGTAGCAGAAGTGGTCATGGGTCGACTGGAAGGATTCGTGTGATTGAATTATTTATACTATACAATGGTTTTTGAAACAGTTTAACATTGGTTTACTATTTGCTTCCGTTGAACATGTTGGTTTTCATTTAATCTCTTTGATGGTATTTTTCATTAATAATTAAGGATTTTATTTTGAAACTTGTACGCGTTCAATGTAATTAGTGGCTCGTGGTTGGTACGTCACACGCCTAATAGGGACATTCCCTAGGTGGTATTTTGGGGGTGTGACAATCACAACTAAGATGGTGTCGTTGCACTGACTAGGATTCCTGCTTATTTACATAAATTTTAATTCCATAATTATTATTCAACGTATACAATTATCATGGCCGCCAATAGTTCTTTCATGGGATTGGTTGAGTTGGGCGGCCACATGCCACCCACAAATTTTTTATTTTTTTTGCTAAATTACGATTTTGCCCCATTTTTATATATAGTCATGCATGGTGTTTCCCTGCCATTGGTCGAAATGGGCGGCCGCCCCTCCTCTATTGGACCAACCATTTTATTATTTTATATCCACTTTAAAATTACGGTTTTGTCTCCAGTTTAAAATTACGCTTTTCTCCCAACTAAAAAATATAATAACCCTTTTGCCAGCAGCTAAAATTACGACTTTACCATCGGTTAAAAAATTACGATTTTACCCTCAGCTTTTTATTTTATACCCGATTTAAAATTATGGTTTTGCTCCCAGTTTAAAATTACGTCTTCGCCCCCAGCTAAAAATAAAATTACACTTTTACCCCCATCTCAAAATTACGATTTTCCCTTGGTTCAAAATTACGATTTCACTCTCAGTTTAAAATTACTTTTTTGCCCCCAGCTAAAAATAAAATTATGGTTTTCCCCTACCTCAAATTTACGATTTTACCCTCGGTTCAAAATTATGATTTTCCCCAGTTCAAAATAAAAATATGACTTTACACCCAGCTAAACCGAAAATACGATTTCGCCAAAATTAAGCTTTTACCCTCAGCCAAAATTACGTTTTCGCCCCAGTTCAAAATAAAATTTTGTTTTTCCCCTGGCTCAAAATTACGATTTTACTTCAGTTTATTATTTTATACCCACTCGTTGATGGTATTTTTCATTAATAATTAAGGATTTTATTTTGAAACTTGTACGCGTTCAATGTAATTAGTGGCTCGTGGTTGGTACGTCACACGCCTAATAGGGACATTCCCTATGTGGTATTTTGGGGGTGTGACAATCACAACTAAGATGGTGTCGTTGCACTGACTAGGATTCCTGCTTATTTACATAAATTTTAATTCCATAATTATTATTCAACGTATACAATTATCATGGCCGCCAATAGTTCTTTCATGGGATTGGTTGAGTTGGGCGGCCACATGCCACCCACAATTTTTTTTTTTTGCTAAATTACGATTTTGCCCCATTTTTATATATAGTCATGCATGGTGTTTCCCTGCCATTGGTCGAAATGGGCGGCCGCCCCTCCTCTATTGGACTAACCATTTTATTATTTTATATCCACTTTAAAATTACGGTTTTGTCTCCAGTTTAAAATTACGCTTTTCTCCCAACTAAAAAATATAATAACCCTTTTGCCAGCAGCTAAAATTACGACTTTACCATCGGTTAAAAAATTACGATTTTACCCTCAGCTTTTTATTTTATACCCGATTTAAAATTACGGTTTTGCTCCCAGTTTAAAATTACGTCTTCGCCCCCAGCTAAAAATAAAATTACACTTTTACCCCCATCTCAAAATTACGATTTTCCCTTGGTTCAAAATTACGATTTCACTCTCAGTTTAAAATTACTTTTTTGCCCCCAGCTAAAAATAAAATTATGGTTTTCCCCTACCTCAAATTTACGATTTTACCCTCGGTTCAAAATTATGATTTTCCCCAGTTCAAAATAAAAATATGACTTTACACCCAGCTAAACCGAAAATACGATTTCGCCAAAATTAAGCTTTTACCCTCAGCCAAAATTACGTTTTCGCCCCAGTTCAAAATAAAATTTTGTTTTTCCCCTGGCTCAAAATTACGATTTTACTTCAGTTTATTATTTTATACCCACTTTAAAAATTACGGTTTTCCCCCAGTTTAAAATTACGTCTTTGCCCCCAGCTCAAAATAAAATTATGCTTTTGACCCCAACTAAAATTTACGATTTTTCCCTCAGTTCAAAATTACGATATCACCCTCAATTCAAAATTATGTTTTTTGCCCCCAGTGCAAAATAAAAATATGGCTTTCCCCTAGCTAAAAATTAGGATTTTACCATCGGGAAAAAAATTTGATTTTCCCACAAGTAAAAATAAAAATATGACTTTGCCCCCAGCTAAAAATCGTGTTAAGGAGCTGCCTAACACTCTTTTTACTTTTTCTTTTTAGCAAAACTATGGTACTGTTTTTTAATTGGTTAAAAATTATTCGGCCATTGCCCCGCAACGCGGACGGGGCAACACCTAGTAACTATTAAATGTAGGATAAAATTAATATATTAAGATCACGGGTTAAAATGCGCAATGAAATAATCCACAAATATATAAAGTTCTACGGTTCACGGGTTAAAATGCACAATGAAATAATCCACAAATACATAAAGTTCTACGGTTATTACAACTAGCGTTATCTAAAAAGCTCGCGGCTCGGACCTTGCTCGAAATGACTCGGTTTGAAACTAAGCCGAGCCGGCTCGGGTAGAAAGTGAGTCTAGCTTCCATCGGCTCGTAACGAGTCTGATTGGCTCGGTTTAACTCGCTTGGTAGCTCGGCTCGGCTTAACTCAGATTATTTTACTTATAATATATATTATTTTTACACACATTATAATATATTACAAAAACCTGATTATTATTTACATGTGTTTTGGTTTGTAATTTGATATCTGTGACATATTTGAATGTTGATTATGATGCTAATGAACTAATAGTGCATTTCGTTGAAATCTAAAACTTATTTTGTGTTGTTGAATTTGATTTTGACTTGTAAATGTTTTAAGTTTAACTTATTTTGCATATATTCATTTGAAGTATTAAATAATATTTTAGACTACTGAATTTTGAGAAATATCTATTAAATCTTTTTTTTTAAATCGAGCCAAAACCAAACCAAGTCGAGCCGAGCCCGAACTTAAATTTTCAGCTCGATTTCAAATCTGAACCAAGTCAGCTCGGTTTATAATTAACCCGGTCCCGAGCTTGCGCTGGCCCATCTCGGCTCGCCTCCTTAACAACTCATTAACAATTGTGACGCTAGTCTATCTACTATAATAAAAGAAACCAACTTTTGGACACGTGTCATTCATTGAAGGTATCATCAAATCTATACTTATCTTATATTAACTAAATAAATAATAAATTAACATTATTAAATATATAAATAATAAATTAATATTAAATGTTATCCTAATTTATTAAAAATACAACTTCTTTTGTTATTTGGTATACAAAATTATATTTATTCAACTCGCGTAAAATGCGAGGTTTTAAAAATATAATTTTTTTTATTATTTACTATACAAAGTTACAATTATATAACCCGTGTAATACACGAAGTTTTTAAAGATATTTTTTTTTTATTATTTGGTAGATTTTTCAACCCGACTATACACGGGTTTTTTTAAAGATACGACGTTTTTAGTATTTAATATACAAAATTACATTTATTTAATCTTTGTAATACACATGGTTTTTAAAGATATAACTCTTTTTTAGATTTATTCAACACGTGTAATATACGGGGTTTTTAAGGATGTAATTTTTTATTATTTGGTAGAATTATTCAACCCGATTATACACGGGTTTTTTTAAAGATACGAGGTTTTTAGTATTTAGTATACAAAATTACATTTATTTAATCTGTGTAATACACATGGTTTCTAAAGATATAACTTTTTTTTATGTATTTAGTATAAAAAATTACTTTTATTTAATCTGTGTAATACACATGGTTTTTAAAGATATAATTTTTTTTTATTATTTGATATATAAAATTATATTTATTTAACCCGTACAATATACGAGGTTCATAAAGATATAACTTTTTGTTATTTAATTTATAAAATTACATTTATTCAACCCGTGTAATACACGGGGTTCTAGTAAACATATATAATAACATAAAAAATTTCAAAAATTTTGAATAATTTTTCTCCACATATAACGGAGGGACAAATCACAATGACAGGTAGTTAGTTATACCAGTTAAAAACATTTTTTTTAATCATTAAAAAAAATAAAACAAAAGAATAAGGGTATATTCTACCCACTTTGCTAGTTTGCTGTAAAGTGGTAAGAACCCTAATCCCCTTTTCAATCTCAATTTCAAATTTCAATCATCCAAATTGGAGAAATTCAAGCTCTGAATCCATGGCGTCTCGTCGTCGTATGCTTCTCAAAGTCATAATCCTCGGCGACAGCGGGTTAATTTCTTTAATTTCATCAATTTCTTCAATTTTCACATCTGTAATCAATAGTTTACTGATTTGAGTTCAATTAAACTGTTTTCTGGTGTTTGTTGATCGATTACAGGGTTGGAAAGACATCTCTCATGAATCAGTATCCTTAATTTACTTAAATATTTCAGATCCTTTGATTTCATGAATTTGCCCTAATTTCAATTTTCTAATATTTTTGTCAAAATTGTGAAATGGATTTGAGAATATTAAGATTGTAGATTGCATTGAGCTTGTAGTTGATAGTTATCAAGTTTTTTTTTTTTTACTAATATTTTTGTCAAAATTGTAAAATGGATTTGAGAATATTAAGATTGTAGATTGCATTGAGCTTGTGGTTAATAGTTATCAAGTTTTTTTTTTTTTTTTTTTATAACTGTAAAATGGATTTGAGAATATTAAGATTGTAGATTGCATTGAGCTTGTGGTTAATAGTTATCAAGGGTTTTTTTTTTTTTTTTTTTAAAGAGAAAGAAACAAAATACTGCATAATGTTGTTGCCTTGTTGGGCTTAATTCATGTGATTTTAGATATGTGAACCGGAAGTTTAGTAATCAGTATAAAGCGACTATCGGAGCGGATTTCTTAACGAAAGAGATACAGTTTGAAGATAGGATTTTCACATTGCAGGTCTGATTCTTTACGATGTATGATATATAGAATCGCTTTAACAAATAACCGAGTAAATTTATGAATGCTTGCTTATTGTTGTGTGTAATTGCGATAAATGTATGCTTGTTCGTTGTATGTTGGAAATTTTAAACTGATCTGATTATCCGAAACCGATTGTTTGACCTCAAAATAACGAGATAATCAGTATCAGTTTCACTAGGGCTGCAAACGAACCGAAACAAACACGAACAAGACCTTGTTCGTGTTCGTTTGTTTAGAAATATATGTGTTCACGAATGTTCATGAACACTTACCGGACGATATTTTATGTCCGTGCTTGTTTGTTAAGGAAATGAATGTGTTGAACAAAATATATAATACACCGACACTTTTTAAATATTTTATTTGTCGGAATTTTGAAGCATTTAAATACAACATAAAAACTAAAACACAATTGAACATAAATGAACACGTTACCGAACGTTCATGAACGTAAACGAACAAACTCGGCCTCTATTCATGTTCGTTCATTTAACTAAACGAACGGAATTTGTTGTTCGTGTTCATTTGTTTAATAAACGAACGAACACAAACGAACTTCCAGCCAAACGGTTCACGAACTGTTCGCGGAACGTTTGGTTCGTTTGCAGCCCTAAGTTTCACTATACATAAACACTATAAACTGGCTATTTATAACTTGATAATCACTTTCAAGACTCAATGCTAAACACATTATACGGGACCCTTTACAGATATGGGACACAGCTGGACAAGAAAGATTTCAAAGCTTAGGTGTGGCATTTTATCGCGGTGCCGATTGTTGCGTTCTTGTACATGATGTCAACGTCATGAAATCGTTTGATAACCTTAACAATTGGAGGGAAGAGTTCCTAATTCAGGTAACAACCGATTAATTACCACAAAGACGATCCAAATTACTGTAATTAATATGTTAACTGAGGATGTTTTATTTTTCTCAGGCTAGTCCTGCTGATCCAGAAAACTTTCCATTTGTTGTATTGGGTAACAAGATAGATATCGATGGAGGCAATAGCCGAGTGGTAAAATGGTCTTTTCATTTTTGTCAACTTTCAAAACCTTTTTTGTATTAAAGTTAATGTTTTTTTTTCTTTGCAGGTGTCTGAAAAGAAAGCAAAAGCATGGTGCGCTTCAAAAGGGAATATTCCGTACTTTGAAACATCGGCTAAAGAAGGGTTTAATGTTGAAGCTGCTTTCGAGTGTATAGCCAAAATTGCTCTTAAAAATGAGCCCGAAGAAGAAACGTACGTAATCCTAGAACACTACTTAGCCATACATTATGCTAGAATCTTATGTAATGATAAGTAAATGTGTCAGTTTCGACTCATTTACTTATGAATGGGTCGATTCGGATTGTGAAAAAATAGCTAAAAAGGGAATGATTAATAAGGATATACATTCATAATCAAAGATTTAGATCATTAGTCAATAATTATACTTTTTGTATTCATTATTGAATATTAATTATCTATACATCTTTTTAGAAAAAAAAATGGACAAAAAGTGTTTGTGGGTTAACATGGCCCGTTTGACCCGTACTTAACTTTGACACATACTAATTTCTACTTTTTGTTGGGCGTGAAGCTATCTTCCGGATACCATTGATGTGGCTAGTGCACGGCAACAAAAATCTTCAGGGTGCGAATGTTAAGCGTGTTGACTCAATGGATTGTTTAGAGGTATGTTGATGCAATCATGAAAGTTTTATGTATATCCCTATTATATTCAATTATTTCATAACTTATGTATTGAATTGTTGATTAATTGGTTTGTGTAATATCTTATAAAATACTACGTTCTTTTCATAATTTCATTTTAAGGTCGATCGTTTTGTTAAAATCTGGTATGGTGATTTATGTTGGCGTTGAAAGAGATCTTCTCTGTTTTTTCTTTGCATTACAATATCGTTCCCGATGCATTATTTGATCATAGCTAAATGATGCCTTAAGACGAGTTTTGCCTATATCAAATAATCAACTTTAAACGACCTAACTCGTTGATTATATTGATGTGTATATATCTTTTTATATGTATTCATACTATGTGACTTTGTTGAGTACCAATTTAGTGTAATTGTTTACATCAAACTGCAATGTACTTTACAAAAATGGCCACTTTATATAATATACTTTTGTAGGTTATTCATGACACATTACTTTTATTGGTTATGTGGGTCACTCAACTCTACAAGCTTTGTGTTATACATGATTTATTTGATCAATATTTGTAAAGTTGAGTGACAATATTTGGAAATTGGTTTCAACCAGGTTAAAAAGCCAATTAGCCAAGTGACATCAACCAAATAAAAAAGTACATTCTATAAAGCAATTGAATTTTTTTTAAATATTATACATGATTCGTTAGAGATAAAAGTACAACCTAAATTGGCTATTTTAGTCATAAACGGGTTCAAATCGTCATCTCCAAGCACCATCACGAAACCACTTGGGATTCATCTTGATATCCAGTATTGTGGGGTTCCATAATGCAACTTAGGGGTGTTAATCATGCCGGGCTGAAGGATTACGAGTTGGTGGATTAAATAGGCGAATTTGAACACTAGTTATATTTGTTTGTGTTGTGGCGCCCACTGCCCACACTTAATATCGTGTCGTGTTTCGGTTGACCTCGACGTTAAACATAGCCTAAGTTTTTCAGTCAAGCTCAAGCATAGTTCTTTTGCGTTGGTTTTAATTAAAATTTTGGATGTGTTGTTTACATTGTGGTTTTAATGTAGTCTCCATCGACCTTTTTTCACGACGTCCACACCACCTTTAATCTTGGCCTTATACTATATAGACGACCTCTCAATTGTTTTTTTTTCAACATGCTCAGCATCCGACTGTTGTTTACGTGTCTTCGTTTGGAGGTGGTCGGTTGGGTCTTGGGAATTATTTCTTCCATATTGAAGAAATTGTCGGGTGACGGTTGGTTTGGGGGTATGAGGCGATAAACTTTGTTTTGGTTATAGTAGTTTGGGACTTTGGGTAGAAAAACGATTCTCAGGTCGTTTGTGTTTCATGAAAACCGGGTTGTTCGGGTGAGGACCATGTGTTTGGATCATATAGTACAGGTTGTTTGGGTGCAATTGTCTCCACGGATCCGTATTTGAAGTGTGGAACGGAGAGGAAGATTAGTGGTAAAGGTTTTTTTTTTTTTTTTTTTTTTTTTTTTTTTTTTTTGCGAGTAAAAATGGTATATGTCAAGGTAATTTATAAAATTTCAAAAAATATATTTTTTATATGGTAGCCAATGACTATTTTTTTGTTGAAAACCCACCCAACGTCCACAAGGCATGGTTCACGCCCTGTTAGTGAACTCACACCTCTCCCTATAACGCCCTTGAGCCACTGTTTCACGCCTCCTATGAATGATGTGGCATATGGGTCACGCCCCACTACGCCTTTCTTTAACATCTTTTTCATTAGAAAACGAAAGGACCAACAAGAAGCTAGAAATCCCTACAAGGAACATGATAGAGACCCTTTGAGCGGGTTAGACTCCAAGATAGACCCTTAAGCGGGTTAGACTCCAAGAATTAGAAATAGAATCAAGACTTTGCTAATTTTTCTTCTTCTTTCATTTGCCAACTCAAAGGCCTTATAAAGGCTTACAAATACTAAACTGAATACGTAAAACATGCAACTAATTAAGGGAACATGGACCTAATGCAATTACCACTAACATGATTAACTACCCACTAACATAATTAAAAACAAAACAAATAAAAACTATTAAAACTAGGATGATGAACGTGTGAATGCAAGCTAATTTCACGGTGGTCCGTATCAGAACAACTTACACAATTACATCACTAATAAGGAAATCACACCATCTACCTCAATTTAACTAACTATACGACAATGTATATCTAACAGAAAGAAACGTATCCTCTATAATTATTTCTAAAAGAATCCTCTGATGTTTCTGAACACAATCTCGTTTTTTCTTCTTCTTCTTCTTCTTCTTCTTCTTCTTCTTCTTCTTCTTCTTCTTCTTCTTCTTCTTCTTCCAAATCCACCATAAAAAATTAAACACAACCGTCTCAATCGTCTTTTTTCCACAAACGATCTTTCAACCACACTCTCGAACCACTTTTGAAGAAAAATGTCTGTCTGACCACTTTTAGAGTTAATTGCTAGGATAGTCCCTGTGGTTTCACGTTTTTTCACGTTTAGTCCTCACCTTTTGGAAATAGCAGGTATGCTCCCTATGGTTTGTTATAAAGCAAATCGGAATGTACACATTTAAGGGGCTGAATGCTGAACAAGTTGCTTTCATGACTAAAGAATATCACATCTACATGACTTCAGATGGGTAAGTAAACATGATATTATTAGAGTAAAATGCACGGATAGTCCCTGTGGTTTGGTGAAATTTCATCTTTAGTCCACAACTTTTCAAAATTACACTCTTAGTCCCTGTGGTTTGACAAGTTGTTACTCGGATAGTCCCCAAAGCGGATGAAGGTTACTCGGATAGTCCCTGTGGTTTGACAATTGTTACTCGGATAGTCCCTGTGGTTTGACAAGTTGTTACTCGGATAGTCCTTGTCATTACACACCCACTTAACCAGAAAAACTAACCTCCATCCGCTTTGGGGACTATTCGAGTAACAACTTGTCAAACCACAGGGACTAAGAGTGTAATTTTGAAAAGTTGGGGACTAAAGGTGAAATTTCACCAAACCACAGGGACTATCCGTGCATTTTACTCATATTATTATTAATGTTTTAAAAGGGTGTGTCTGTGTGTGTATAAATAAAGACATAGTTATGTCACACTCTTTTTTCTTAATTAAAAAAGTGTTTCCTTTTATGCAGGAGAATTAGCATGGCTGGTTTGAGTTCAAAGACTGTCCCTCATCTTGCAGATGCCATGCATGCTGCTGTAACCGATATGCCGTAAACCAGTATCTTGTTAAAAGTTCAAACAGTTTTCATTTTAGGTTTCCTTGTAAGCGCGGCATGTTTATTGCCTCGTGTGGAACTATTATCACATTTTATACATGAGCTCACTTAGGTTCACTATATTCATATTCGACTTATATTTAGAAAACTATGTACAATATTATCTCTACTAATCCTAGTTCTAATTTTCCATTAATGGCGGGTTATTGGGCTTGTTAGTTTATAAGCCTCTAATTTCTCCATATTTTTCTTGCCAAAATGTTAGCTGATTTGCTTTGATACTTTTCGGTCTCTTTATCCTCTACTTGAGGGCTAGAGGCACCGCTTGTTGTTTCTTGTTCAACGCTCCACCCCATAAAATCCGATAGTGTCTTAGGTGATCCTGTAGGTGTTTGACCCGTTACTTGACCATTAGATTCATCCAACACTACTCGTGATGATGTCGTCCTCTTCTTTGCTAGCAATGACGGATCTTGTGCCACTTTATCTGCGTAGAGTACATCCTCGATGCGGTTCATCACTGTGTTCGCTAAACTCTCCAATACCCTTGAATAGCTCTCCAAGATAGCATGACCAACATTCTACATAGCTCAAATATCATAAGCATACTCTTTTAGAGGTGTATGTATTAGGCTATGGGCTCACGGGCTCAGTTTGGTTTCTTGGGTTACTTGTAATCTCTATACTATATATTGTAACTGAGCCCGTGGGCCCATAGACTAATTAGGTTACAATATATAGAGATTACGAGTAACCCTAGAAACCTAACTGAGCCCGTGGCCCCACGGTCTAATAGTTTGGATGCGCGTTTAAAAAAAATGCGCATCCAAACACCACCTTCAATGATTGATCAAGAAAAAGCTAACAGAATATGAATTTCGTTTCGTGTTCATACTTTGTTGGACTCGATTTTGCTAATTTCTAGTGTCGATTGTGGAAGCCCTGGGAACTGTTGTTTTAAGAGAAGTAAAATAGTTTCCGCTCTGTCTTCAAAAAGCTCTCTTTTCTCCGAACTTATAATAGATGAACTCCAAGCGGATTTTGTATCCTTTTGATTCATTTTTCTTTTCCAAATAACTATAGAAGCTTCTATCTTGTTCTTAAGATCAAGAACAGTTAGCTCTGTTGAGAGATCCATTGTTGATAGAAACTGCCCCGGGTCAAAGGAGTCAACTGTAATATTCTTGTAGATTGTTTCTCCAAGGCTTTCTCTTCCATTCTGTTAAAGAGTTTAAAAAACTTAAGAGCAATTTAGTATCGAAAAAGTGTTTAGGGCCACTTGACCTGTCTTGAACCATACTGAAAATGACCCATTACCCGACCCACCCATCTTGCCTCTTTAACTAATCATATTGCAAAAGTGTTACGGGTCACGTGATGACCTGTTTTGACCCATACCGAAAATGACCCATTATCTAACCCGTTCATCTTGTCTTATTTAGTTACCTATATAGCAAATTTGTTTCGTGTCAGGTGACCCGTTTTGACACATACAAAAAGAATCTATTATAATTATAAATAATAATGGTAATAATAATAATAAATAATAATAATAATATCAAAACACAACCCTTAGCTACAGACCTACAGTGCCAAGGGTTTGTCTTTTAGTGCAACTTTTTAATTGCTCCCGCTGCTTTATTCCATATCTACCGTACGGTCCCTCTGCTTTAACTTTTCTAATATACGTGTTTAGTCCCTCGACTTTAATAAAGTTTTTTCGTTCGTTAGTTAACTTTGCTTATTTACATGTTTAGTCCCTCAGTTTACTTCATGTTGGTATTACAATAGGCCAATAGGGTGTCCTTTTGGTTGTAACCTGATGTTAATTGTGTTACGGCTTTCTCAATTCATTTCACATCTAAAGTAATGGATGGAAGCATCTTTTGTCATGTAATGTTGGTTTCGTGGCAACCCGTAGGCTGCTAGTTATTTACCCACTTTTACACCCTGCCGCAATGCGGCGGGTCTTAATACTGGTTTGCCGACATGTCCATCTTGACTCCCTAACCAACTGTAGAATTACCTTAGGGAGATCATCGATATAATCCTCAGGGATCTCCATTTCCGCAAGTATTTCTGCATTTATAGCCATGGAAGCTTTCAAAACTTGATTAACACAATCCTTTTGATACTGCATCCATTTTCTTGATTCTTCAGAGAGTCCTTCTGGTGGAACTTTAACCGTCGGTAACCACCATTTATCGCTTCTTTGGACGCCTTTTTCTGATTCATTCGCGTCTTTAGATACATACCAGAATTGATTCTGACCCTTGAAGTTGTCTAGACAACCCTGAATCATATGTTCTATTCATCATCTTCATTATCAAAAAAAAAAAAAACTGTTAAAATTGTGTGGTAAATGACTAAAGGGGATTCGATCATTACAATGAGCATCGCGTCTAGCTTCTTTAAAGCCGGGATGTTCATCCTCAAATCAGTTCTTTGTTTTGTCATCATAACCTGCAAGGAAGTGGTTTAATATTAAATTATCCGAATCGGATAATTTAAACATAATCTGTTTATTCAAACATACCTCCATATTTGATCCGCCTTTGGATGTTTGTTGCGAGGCGACGAATTCAACGATGTAATCAGTAACCGAAAGAAGCCAACCGACTTCTCTTCTCCATCTTCTTTTCCTGTCTTCTGGCATTGGAGCAAGTTTATGTTGCTCTCCAAATGCAGAAGCTGCAAATTCAACCCAAAAAAACATGAAAAATGAGAAAAATAACTTTTAAGTTAAAGATTAAGAAATGCAATACAAAAATCATGATATATGAACAAAGAGTAAAATGTCATTTTCGTCCGTGAGGTATGGCCAGTTTTGCGACTTTCGTCCAAAGGTTTGTTTTTCCGTATCTGGATCCAAAAGGTTTGAAATCTTGCTATTTTCATCCGGCTCGTTAACTCCATCCATTTTTCTCGGTTAAGTCAGGGGTATTTTCCATTAACTTTAAGGGCAATTCGGTCTTTTTCAAGGGTATTCGGTCTTTTTACATAAAGTGAAAAAAAACGAATTGCCCATGCAAGTTAGAAAAAAAAAAGACGGAAATGCCCCTGACTTAACGGAGAAAATGAATGGAGTTAGTGAGCCGGATGAAAATGGCAATATTTCAAACATTTTGAATCCAAATGCGGAAAAACAAAGACGAAAGTCGCAAAACTGGCCAAACCTCATGGACGAAAATGACATTTTATTCATGACCAAAAATCATTAAAATTTTGGTTAAGGATCAAGATTACCAGCAAGATTTGTAATGGCATTTGATAAAGCCAAAGCCGATGAAACGCCTTTGCCACCACCGGAGTTATCTTCGCCTAAAAGAAGCTTAGCAAATCTTTCTTTCATCTGTTCCATCTCTGCATAAACAACAAAATTCTATTGTCTCCATATGTTTTTTGATGGAAACATGAAAATGATCAAAAAAACGTACCATGACGCTTCACCTTAATAAGCGAAGCGCGATCATTCTCGCTTACGACAGGTTCTTGGTCGTCCATCGGTGTCGTGTTTGTTTCCATTTGAAAGGTATTGAAATGTTGTTTGATTGTTATGGTTTCTGCTTTTGCAATATGGAAGTGCAGGAACACATGATATCAAAAAAAATATTTAATATGAAAATAAATAGGGAAAAAGAAAGAAAAAAAAGTGAAATTTCTTACGCCCAAACAAGAGGTTAAAACGAATTTTACTGAACGAATTTTACTGTTGTTTTTTGCTTCCTTTTTGGTGTTTTTTAAGCTTTCAAATGATGGGTGTATTTTTTATTTTCATTTTTAGAGTTAAATGTCATTTTAGTCCCTGTGGTTTGAGCCATTTTGACAGTTTAGTCTAAAGGTTTCATTTTTCACATGTGGGTCCAAAAAAATTTCACCGTTGTCATTTTAGTCAACTGGGTTAACTTCATCCATTATTTCTGTAAACGAGAAAGGTAATTCGGTCATTTTATACGGCTGAATTGCCATTCTAGTTCACATAATTACATATAAGATGACTGAATTTCTCGTTAATATAAAAAATTGATGAAATTAACCAAGTGGACTAAAATGGCAACGGTGAAACATTTTTAGACCCATAGGTGAAAAATGAAATCTTTAGACTAAACTGGCAAAATGACCCAAACCACAAGGACTAAAATGGCATTTAAATCTTATTTTTAAGTAGGGATCTGAAGTTATCTTTTAAAGGATTATGTTCAAGAGTGAACACTAGTGTATTCGCGAACTGAGCGAACTAATTCTGGCCATACACGTTTGTAAATCAATGATCAAGATTTGATGAAGAAATATACTTGTGTATTTTACGATTTGATGATGAATCCTAGTCATACACGTGTGTAAATCAATAGCCAGGATTTGTTCACTCAATTCGCACTAGTATTCACTCTAGAACCCTACCATCTTAATCTTTTAAATTGGTCAAATTTTCTTAAACAAGAGGGGCTAACGTTAGTTATCATAAATTTACATTACAGTATGGTTTTTTTTGTTAATCTTAGATTTTAATTTTTTATTATTTATTTATTTAAATTAGAATTTTATTTTGTAAGTTTTAATATATAAAGGTTTATTATATGATTTTGAATACAGAGTTACAGTGTGATATGTTTTTGTCTACATTGTAATATTAAATTTATTAAAACCGAGTCGCATCTAATACATATATATAACTAGTTTTTGCCCTGCCCGCATTGCGGGACAATAAGCCGAATATTTCTCTCTCATAACATGTATGTCTGTACAGAGGGCAAAATCGTAAATTATATTTTGAACTGGAGGCGAAATCATAATTTTAAACTGAGAGCAAAATCATAATTTTGAGCTAGGGGAAAAACATAATTTTATTTTTAACTGTGGGCAAAAAACGTAATTTTGAGCTGATGGCATCGAATCATTTGAGTAATTTATCGAATTATAGTGTTCATTATTAAAGAAAAAAATTTTGAGCTAGAGGAAAGAACAACATTTTATTTTGAAAGGGGTGCAAAAACGTAATTTTAAACGGATGACGAAATCGTAATTTGAAACTGGGAACAAAATTAAAAGTGAGTTTTTGAACCGAGGGCAAAAGCTTAATTTTGAGCTAGGAGCAAAATTATAATTCTATTTTGAGCTGGGGGCAAAACCGTAATTTTAAACAAAGGACAAAAGCGTAATTTTAAACTGGAAATAAAAATAAATTAAAAAAAAGTTGGTCCAATAGGGAACAAAAGCGTAATTTTGAGCTAGAGGAAAGAACAACATTTTATTTTGAAAGTGGTGCAAAAACGTAATTTTAAACGGAGGACGAAATCGTAATTTGAAACTGGGAACAAAATTAAAAGTGAGTTTTTGAACCGAGGGCAAAAGCGTAATTTTGAGCTAGGAGCAAAATTATAATTCTATTTTGAGCTGGGGCAAAAACGTAATTTTAAACAAAGGACAAAAGCTTAATTTTAAACTGGAAATAAAAATAAATTAAAAAAAAGTTGGTCTAATAGGGAAGTGGCTGGCACTATTCCCCTTAACTTACAAATGTATATGTAGGAAATGTCAAAGTTTATATTAAACCATAAATACAATTGAACTACTAACAAAAATAAAAATACATTAAATATTAAATGTATAAATAAATATAAGCATTCTGGATTCGAAAGTTGTAAAACAAAAATAAAACTATATTTTAAGAAAAAGAACAGTAATAAAAAATAAAAATTTTAAAGGTCCAGGTGGTGTAGACCGTAAGGCAAGGAGGTATACCTTAACTCCGTCTAGACGTCACATCACCTATTTTTTCATCTTTCACTACAAGGAAATGGTTTAACCTCTTTTAACTCCACCTTATCCACTTTTTTTTTTCTTTTCAATATCACACATTCAATTGAAATATAAGAATAAATAATAATACTAATATCTAATTAATTTCTTTATTAAAACCAAACATTGATAATAATAAAATGAACAAATAATAATACTAATATCTAATTAATTTCTTTATTAAAACCAAACATTGATAATAATAAAATAAAACATAAAATATAAGAAAACTAAGTAATCATGTAGGTGTTTCTTATGTCTTGTTTTTTTTTTTTCTGTCATTTGACTGTCCAAATCTGTGGGAAATTGATTAAATAATAATAATAATAATAATAATAATAATAATAATAATATTATTATTATTATTATTATTATTATTATTATTATTATTATTATTATTATTATTATTATTATTATTATTATTATTATTTGGGATATTGGTCTCTAATAATCCCTACTAGACGTCATTGCGCATTGGCATGCTCACCTTTTTTTATTCACCATGACAGTCTCATCTTTTTTTATTCTTCCTGACAGTCTCACCTTTTAACTATTTTTTCTCCACCGGTCTTCAATTAAAAAAACTTAACGGAGTTAAGTTTTTTTCGAATTACAAACTGACGTTTTAGAGCTTTTGATCAGAACGAGGATACGCGTCGAATGGTGTAAAACTTACCTTGAAATTGCGCTCCAAACTACGAAAACGATGCTTCAATTCAGGTGTTTAAACTTCCAATTAACAAAAATCAAGTCGTTTGTAGCACCGTTTCGAGGTAAGTTTTACATCAATAGACTCGTATCCTCGTTCTGATCAAAAGACCTAAAACTTCAATTTGTAATTAAAAAAAAAACTTAACTCCGTTAAGTTTTTTTAATTGAGGACCGGTGAAGGAAAAATAGTTGAAAGGTGGGGACCGGCAGAGGGAATAAAAAAGGTGGAACTGTCAATGACCAATGACGTCTAGTAGGGATTATTAGAGGCCGATATCCCATATTTATTAGTAGTCCTTTTTAAAAAAGAAAAAAATAATTAATACACAACTTTAAAATTGCAGTTAGCAACATTCATGTTCCTTGCTTCACGTTACCATGTTAACGAATGGAGGCTTTAACGCCCCTTAACACCAAAAGGAGTGGTTTGTATGACCTATTACATGTGATCTTTTAAGTCTTTAACGTCCGAAGCGTTAAGGTACACCTCAAGCCTAAATAGTTAAATACAATGAGCCGATAAAATAAAATGGCCAATTGGATTTTAACACCTCAAACTTTGAAGAATTGGCCGATAACACCCGCAACTAACACTTTGATCTGTGACACCCCAAACTTTTAATTGTGTTTGTCATTTCACCACTCAGTTAAAAAATGACTAACTGAGTTAGTCTTCCATCCTAGTTGGCATCCTACGTGGACTATTTTTGACGATGTGGCACATTCATGGGTATAAAACCCTAATTTCTAAACACAGCGCCACTAACAATTGTAAGTACGATGATAACGATGAACGATGAGCGGAAAGAACGACGGTGAATGGAGGTTACTGATGAGGTTATCGGAGGTGATGATGATGATGCAGAACGTCGGAGGTGACTGGTGCTGTGGTGGTGAGAGGTAGATTGCGTCGGTGAATAGCCGGAGGAGACAGTTGCAGGTGACCGGAGTTGAGAAAGATGGACGGAGAACGACGGTGGTGTTCAGACGTGATGTATGATGAAGAACGACGGTGTCGTGGGTCGCCGGAGAATGGGGTGGACGAAGTTGAGGCGGTGTCTGGAGTGTTACGACGGAGAGTGTGACGACAGGTGGTGGCTAGGGATAAGATGGTGATACGGTGATAATGGTAAACGATGACGATGAAGCTGTTAGTGGTTTGTCGGAGATGATGATGAGAAGATGAACGGAGTATGTCGGAGGAGTGATCGGAGAACGTCGGAGATGGAGAAGTGTGAAACGGTGGTGTTTGTGATTGTCACAACCCTCGATCCCTATTCCCCGGGAACGGGCGGACGTGATCACAGGGTTTGGTGGTATCGGGTTTTTAATTAGTCTTGCAGCGGAATTTACATCAGGATCGTAGTTAGGAAATATTTATCAGAGAAAAACCACATCTTTGATATTAATAAATACATGGGCAAAACCCAAGTTTCTTATTACAATACACTTATAGGGACAAACCCCTATTTTATTAAATTTAAAACATTATTTATTAGGTAACTTTTATAGCCACATTATCTCCAAGCCTTCAGTGCTTTCCAGCTGGCTTTTTACTAATTGGCTGTCACATTGGGTTACCTGAAACATGTTTTAAAAATATTTGTCAGTGGGAAATACTGGTGAGTGAATCCCAATTTAATCAAGTTTAAAGTCACAGTGAACAGTATTGAGAGTGATCACTTTGTTTAAGTCTACACAATTACTCCATCTGGTATTATCACACCTGACTTGTGGGTCATATTACCCATTGGCTAACTCATTGTCCAATGGTAACGAATTTGTCATCCCGACTTACTACTCGCAAGTAGTACAAAATTTTGTATACAAAACCCCAACATACCAGCAGTAATTGAATAACTACAAAGACTCAATTACTGCTAATTTTCATAGTAAACATTTAAGGTTTGGTAAAACAATACCAAAAACATTATCAAAAAGAGGATAAACTCACATTGCTGTCTTAGGCTTTTCGTAAGGGTTTCCTGGCTAAAATCTATAATTTATACAAATGTACATTGGTTAGTATCATAACCCTTTGAAATTATTAATAATACCCTCCCCGAGACGGCATTCCAACAACTACGTCGGGCAGAACCACGACAGTTGTTACGGAACCCTAAATCAATCGGGCAGCGTAACTATTATGAAACCGGGGTTATAATACTTACAACGGAGCAGAACCACGCTAATTAGGGGTATAATACCCAAAATATTACTTCCAATATCAGAGATTTCGAGATTGAGAATGAAATGTGAGCGACGGAATTCGTAAACTGATGCCTGCTATTTATACTTGTGAAATTAGGTCCTGACGCGGCCCGCTTTAGCTTCGAGGTATCTATACGCGGGCCGCATTGACTTCAGTCAATGCGTAGCTTAGCTGAGTCGTTTAATAGGGTCGACACGATTACGACACGTGTCGCCCTCTGGTGCATTCGCGTAAACAAGTCACTCGCGGCCCGCTTTAACTTAACATAAACCTAATGCGGCCCGCTTTGACTAAGAAAGTCAGCAAAGTCAAACCCTGGTCTTAATTCGGCCCGCTTTAAGTTGAGGTGATGTCTAAGCGGCCCGCCTCAACTTATATTTTCAGAATTTTATTTATTTTTTATAAACTATAATATAACTAAGGCTCGGTTTTCACATACGGGGTATAATATAAGACATATTAAGACATTTTATCATATATCAGAGAGTCGGAAATATTATGCGGTTATTGATTTTACCGAGGGTTGTTACAGTGATGATCGTCGGAGAGGGTGACCGGAGACAAAGAACGACGGTGATAGCAGGCGGAGGTGATAGAGGATGACAGAAATTATCGGAGTGGCAGGAGTGTTGTCGGAGTGTTGTCGGAGATGACGATGGGTATGGTGGCCGGAGGAGATGGTGATTAACAGAGGTGTTTGCCACGTCATGGGTGCCATGTAGGACGTAGGATGCCAGCTAGGATGGAAGACTAACTCAGTTAGTCATTTTTTAACTGAGTGGTGAAATGACAAACAAAATTAAAAGTTTGGGGTGTCACAGATCAAAGTGTTAGTTGCGGGTGTTATCGGCCAATTCTTCAAAGTTTGAGGTGTTAAAATCCAATTGCCCAAATAAAATTACAACAAAAGTCACCGTCGGTGATATGGGCTTTACCATAAAAGGTGGAGTGTAAAAAATATAAACTCTATTTTTGGACCCACAAGAAACTTTATCTGGCCCACTTAACAACTAGCTGGCCCATGCCAAAATTTGCAATTGCGTAAATAACTCATCTTACTTATTTTACGGGCTTAGGTTGGTTGTCTACGTGATATGAAATTTCATAATGGGACATATCCTTTTTAGTCTTTGACTACTTTAAGTTTAAAATTTATTAGCCAGAAGAGTATACTATACAATGAGTATATTTTTTATTTTAAAAGTTAGTTAATTATTATACGATTTTTAATTTAAATAAATAAAGAGACATAAACTTTACTCCTATAGTAGTCAAAGCATCCCACCCGGCCACCCTACACACACCTCCATTGATTGCCAACCACCGTTCCTGACCCCGCTAGTTGTACCCACCACCACCAACCACCCCACGACCGCCACACCCATTTGCGTCGCCAATCCTTTCCATTCCCCTTCCATTTTCGGAAAATAACATTTTTTCTTAGGCTATACTGCTATAGGGTGTAGTCATGACCCTCACGACCCGCCACGTCAACGCCATATCACCCACCTTTAATCCATCATCTAAAACCACTACCCTAAGGGTGTGATCATGACCCAAACCACCATCCACTTTTTATTTATTTTATTTTTTAGCAATTAATTTTTTTATTAGTCTTGTTAAACACTAAACTGTTGAAATTAATTTGAATTATTTAATGACAAAAAGAAATAACAAATGTAAAATACAATTTTAGAGGTATTATTGAAAAACAACTTATGAAAAAAGGGTCAAACACCATATTTTAGAGGGCCTAATTGCAAAATCCCTTATCTTTCCCCTTTTTTTTTCGCTTGAACCTATAAAAAAAATCCATGGCTCCCTCTCAAAATGAAACCTACAAAAATAAAATGTGAAAAAAGCTATATATATATATATGTATATATATAGGGAGGAGCTCATGCGAGAACCACCCTTATTGTGAGAACCGCGAGAACCAATGTGAACACAACCTAAAATAGCTAAAAAAAACCTAAACACCCCCCCCCCCCCCCGAGCTAAATGCTAAAAACTAAAACCCCCAAAAAACCTAACCCCCCACCCCCCAAAAACCTAAACCCCCCCCCCCCCCCCAAGCTAAAATGCTAAAAACTAAACCCCCAAAAAACCTAAAAAAATAAAAAAAAAATCTAATTTTTTTTTTAATATTTTGATGTTAAAATCGCTACTTTTAGAAGCAAAAAAAAAAAAAAAATTTTAAATTTTTTTTTTGCTTCGAAAAGTAGCGATTTTTTTATAAAAAATATTAAAAAAAAATTGTGTGATTTTTAGCTATTTTTAGGCATTTTTGGTTGTGTTCACATTGGTTCTCGCGGTTCTCGCAATAAGAGGTGGTTCTCGCATGATCTTCTCCCTATATATATGAAATATTTTGGAGGGTTGTTATAACCCAGCATAAGGCTAAGGAGTATGGGGGTCATATATATATATATATATATATATATATATATATATATATATATATATATATATATATATAGGGGGGGGGGAGGGTGAGGGTTAGAGAGGTAAAACAAAAAATAAAAAAGAAAAGGGGTTTGGCCTGTGGTTGTTGTGGACTAAACCACGCGAATTACCTTGAATCATTAAGGGGGCAGTGTAGCGTTTGAATAATGGTCCTATGTGGACATTCACGACCCCCATACTCCTTAGCCTTATGCTGGGTTATAACAACCCTCCAAAATATTTCCGACACCCTAAAATATATTAAAATACCCCAATATGTCCTAAAATATACCTCGTATGTGAAAACCGAGCCCTGAATACTATACATAATTAAAAACAAAATTATGGTGTCGCTCGCGGGGCGCGTAGCCTTTGGCCACTGCTTACGCGGGCCGCGACAGCTTCGAGTCAAGGCTGCACCCGGTGTCGCCACGTGTCAGGCACGTGTCGAAGCTACGTGTCGACGCAGCAAGGCTAGGGCCTACCCTAGCTGCCCTCGCGGGCCACGTAGCCCTTGGCTACATCTTACGCGGGCCGCGTAAAACTTGAAATCAGCCCCTATAAATTGGGAGCTTCGGCAGTCAGTTTCCGTCGCTCAAAATCGAAATCTCTCTCTCAATTCTGAATAGTAGACACTATAATCGGGTATAATACCCCCCATAAATAACGAAGTTCTGATCCATTGTAAGTATCATAACCCCGGTTACGTATTAGATACGCTGCCCGATTGATCCAGGATTCCGTAACAGCTGTCGTGGTTCTGCCCGACGTAGTCGTTGGAATGTCGTCTCGGGGAGGGTATTACTAATGTAAATATTAAGGGTTATTATACTAACGTGTGTGCATTTGTGTAAATTATAGATATTCACCAGGAAACCCTTACAGAAAACCTAAGACAACAATGTGAGTAATCTCCTTTTTGCAAATTGTTTTTACAAAACCTCACACAATTAATAATATATTAAACAGTTATTGAGTATTTGTATTCTACAATTATCGTCGGTATGTTGGGGTTTTGTATACAAAATTTGTTACTACCTTGCGAGGAGTAACATGACCACAAGTCGGGTTGACAGTACCGTGGGTGGTAATTGAATAGATGAAAACAAATGTAATTGCGCAACCGCCCTCAATACTGTACAATGGTCTTTATTTGTCACACCCCAACCGATGGCGGAAACATCGGGGCATGACACTGAGCGAAACAGATTGTCCAGAAGTTTCCATAACAATTATCATTACCATTCAATTTAAAATAACATGTCCTATACCATGCCTCAAGAGGTAAACAAATTATTACAGACAAAATCTAGGCAAATAGTTCTATTCCGACAACTCAGATTTGTCAATTAGCCCAATTGTTTATCTGCTTCTAGAGACCCTTGACTTCATTTGTACAGACAACTATTTGTTGGCCTCTAGAGCTTTATTCTAGCCTCGATTTCCTAGCAGATAAGCACCCTAAATACCTGTCACATACGTTAAAATAAAGTCAATACACATAGTGTAAATGTGAGCATACAAGTTTGATAATAGCATATAGAGTTCGAAAGCGTTACGCATAACCAGCACATACACAGAGAGAAATGAGGCATGTTAGTTATCGACATAGACCTATCGATACCAATGACTGCGGGTTGACTGCCCGAGGCAGTTCGCAATACATGATTACCACCGTAATCCATGCAAGTAATTGTCCTTAACAACCCCCGCGAACGGGTGCTGAGTCCAAACTATAGTACTATCGTTGCTAAGGCAGGTAGACATCATTCCATGTGTAAACATAACAAACAAGCATTCATTAAGCCACGTATAACATGCGGTAACGGTTATCGTTTAAATAGTATTGAGTAGTGTGTTTGATGTGATTTGAATATTCATAACGTATGTAACACCCAAAAGTGCGTAAAGCAAAAAGGGATCGAGTATACTCACAGCGATGGATGGATTGAAGGGAGCGCTTGAGAGTAAGGTTAGCCTGAATAGTTCGATAGCATAACGATAAGTGACGCGCAAAAATGATGTAAAGTGTAATTGGGTCGGACAGCAGTTCAGTCAGATGGTAATCCGATCGGACAGCCTGTCGTGCGGATGACAATCCGTCCGGATGGTCATCCGGTCGGACAGATTGTCCTGTCGGATGACTATTCGAGTGGATTGTTTCTTCCTTTGAGAAGGATGTGTTTGTGTATGATGGCTTGTCCTTTGAAGTTTTCGTTGTAGCATTTTGAAAACATTGAAATATCTCTACCTTTCAATTCGGTCGATCGGACAGTGGTCCGGTCAGACGGCGACTCGAATGGCGAGGTTCCTCAGTGAGAACAAGTTCACAGCAGGGTGGTCATTCGGTCGGATGCCCATCCGATCGGGTGGCCTCCTTGCGCATTGAACATGTTGAAAATCGTTTAAGTGTCAAAGTCCAAGTATCTCATGATCCGAAGAGTAATCCGGTCGGATTGGTAGTCCGATCGGATAGCAATTCGTTCAATACTCAAACTTCGGATAAAGTTGGTTAAGTGTGGGACCCAAGGTGCAGTCGCTCGGATGACCTAGACGCTCGGATGGCTTATCCGTTCGGACAGTAGTCCGGTCGGATAGCACTCCGTCCTGGTTAATCCGTTCGTCTTTCACTTGGTCGTTTCGATTGTTTGTAGTTTTATCGAGACGTTTTGACAACGTGTTAACCAACAGAACCCTATCTCGACCCAAGTGACCCGATCAAACAGGAATCACCCTAGTTCGACCAGTTAACCAGTTCAAGACGGTTGTTCTTAGTTAACCCGAAATCGGTAATCTCGTGAGTAGAATCCAGATCTTGAGCTAGCACAACGCTGAGAATGAGTAGAAGACTAGATCAAGGTCCGGTCCTATCGGTTTTAAGTGCATTGAGTGTAAAAGAGTTGAAAGAAAGTTAGAAACCATCTTTCACTCCTTTTTATTGGTGAATATGTTTAGATCTGTGAGAGATCTTTGTTTATTTATGTGGAAATCGGTTAGATCTAAGTTGTTCTTGGTGGATTGAGGCCAAAGCATGAAGTTCTTCAAGAACCCATGACGGCGTCATCCTAGAACACCTCAAATCTAGTGATTTCACGGTTAAAAGTTAAGATTCAAAAGATAGAAAGGTGTAGGAGTGCGTGTAGATCAAGAAAGTACAAGATTTAGGACGAGATCTTACCGGAATTGAGAGAAATCGAAGAAAAGGTGAGGAACACGAGCTGGTCGGACGTCACTTGCCAAAAGTAGTAAGTTTGAGAGTGATAAGGGGTATTTATAGAGTTACCCAAAGAGGAAAGTGTGGGTCGGTCGGATGGCATCTCGCCCGGATGGCAATCCAGTCGGATGTCATCTCGGTCGGATGGCAACCTGGCACCACTATCAAGTGGCAGCCCGGTCGGATGGCAATCCGGCCGGATGGCACTTGGTTCGGGTGTTGGCGCGATGATTTTTGCTGTTTCGATTTCGATTGCGAGCGCTGCGATGCGATAGATTTTTCTAGTCAATTTACGTTTAATCCTAACCACTCATATCTCGCACTATCTTTTCTCCACTAAATATTATACCATTTCGATTGTGATTGAAGTTCAAATTCGATTGAGTTTCGATTGCATTTCGATTGACTACCACACATAACATAAATAAACACGCACAAGTAACACGTAAAGCACACACACACGTATAACAATAATCAAAAGCGTAGTTCGAGTTTCGAGTTCGGTTGCGATTCGATGTCGATTCGTTTAGTATAGTTTGAGTATTATTTAGTTAACTTTATCGCATTGTTACTTCCTATAGTTCACAGTCGTAAGTTGATTAAATAGCGATTAACACACGTCGATTATTGTAATTATTGACACTTACTCCACATAATACAACTAAAATAAACACCAAAAAGAAATTCACTGCAAGTCAGTTTGCACGAAGTCGGTCGTTGACTTTGACCTTGACTTGACTTTGACTTCGAAAACACGGGGTGTTACATTATTAAACTTGATTAAACTGGGATTCACTCACCAGTATTTCCCACTGACAAAATGTTTTTAAACGCGTTTCAGGTAACAAAATGTGAAAGCCAAATAGAAGCCAGCTGGACAGCACTAAAGGCTTGGAAAAGTGGCAATAAAGTTACCTAAAAATAAAGAGATGTTTTATTAAATAAAATAGGGTTTACCCCTATGAAAATGTGTCTACTTAAAACTTGGGATTATTTCCACATGTTTAATATTATGAAAGTGTGGTATTTTACTCTGACAAAATATTTCCTAACTACGGTACTGATGAAATTTCCGCTGCCAAAATGGATAAAAACAGATACCACCAAAACTGGCCGCGGCCGCCCGTTCCCGGGTTTGTTAGGGGACGAGGGTTGCGACAGAAGGTGGTATCAGAGCTAAGCCACTGATTCAGCCACATAAGTGTTCTGCTGACACCAAGATATTATTCAAAGTGTTAGGAAATAAATTACGGAACTATGTGCATAATTGTATATTATTGTTGTGTGTTATTTTACTATTTGTTAGTTTACAGTATGAGCGACCAAGGACCATCCGACGCATACCGTCAGTTGTCCGGTTCGCCTAGAAGCGAAGGCACCTCTTCACAGCCTGCCCTCTCAGGGTATTCAGCTGATAATGAAGAAGGAATATTCGTGTTTAAGGCTCAGTCTGAAGAGCCATTCCCTCCTAAAAAGAGAGGATGGTTCAGTAGGGTAGCGCATGAACGTAGGAAACGAATGAAAAAGTTACAACAGCAGTGAGCCCTAGCAGCCGCTAAAAGAGAGACAGATGACCATGCCCAGGATATGCTTAACAGAGGTTTAGCCAACTTCCATATCTTAGCAACCACAGCAGCCGACCCCAACCTTGAACAACTGATAGCACCCCAACCACTACCGCTATTTCCCGCTCAGCCAATGGAAATAGAAAACAACCCAGAAAATCTAGTTGAAATGCATGATTTTAACCCAGAAGAGATACCTAGGGTACCAGCACCCAATCGCTTAGACCCAGACTACGATCCATGGTTAGATGATCATAGGGACTATGTGCAACGTTTCCCGATACCAGGAAACATTCCCATGCCGAATCTAGGAACTTACCCAGGTTTGGACCCTCTAGATCCCTACTACGATAGCGATCAATACATTAGGGAAATTTTAGAGAATCCTTACCCATACCAGGAACCCGCACCCCAGTTCCCAAACCCAGTACCCGCACCTGCACCCCCAATGAGTGCATAAAATGTGCAAGAGCTCTGAACTTTCGGAGAAGAAATTTTAGAGAGTGGTGAGAGAGTGAGGTAGGTTGGAGAGCGACTCGTCTGGAAGTATGACGAGCGCAATATGGATTTCTGGATGAATCCATATCCGTGAAGGTGATGGTGGAGGTAGTAATAATAATAATAATATATGATATGTGTGTATGAAAAAAAAATCTAGATAATAACTACGGATGCCTACTACTAGTAGTGTAATTTTTATTTCAGTTGTAGTGTAATTTTAAATTCCAGTATCAGTTTGTACTAGATGCATACTATATATACAAAGAGTAAGTCGCAATGATCGACGTTTTTTATCAACATGCGCGCTGTGTGATTGGTTATATTAAATATTATCTTATGATATTAATACGTGGTAAATGTTTAAAATTCAGATGGACAACGAAGTAAACCAGGAAAACCCGAACAATGAAAACCAGAATGACAATAACCCGAATAATGAGAATTCGAACAACAATAACAATGGAAATCAAGTGGATAACAGTGCCATCCAACACATAGTGGCACAAGGAATTATAGATGCAATGCAATGCAATTTATTATTCAAACTGTTAAGGAAGCGGATAATAAAAGTAAACATAGCAGTAAGCGACCAACTGAACCTGAACACAGCGTAAACAATGGACCCGTACTTCAAGTGCCTATTCCCAAAAGAAGAAGAACCATATCTTATGGTTGTTCTTATAAAGAATTCTGGTCCTGCAAACCGATAGAATTCTCGGGCAATGAAGGACCCATTGCAGCTCTACGCTGGATAGAAAAGACTGAGATTGTCTTAAAAATAAGCAAGTGTGCGGAAGAGGACAAGATAATGTTTGCTTCCAATCTGTTTAAGAACTCAGCCTTAGAATGGTGGAACACTATCCTCCAGTCTAGGGGAAGTGATGGGGTTTACAATATGGAATGGGAGGAATTTAAGAATATGGTGGAAAGAAAATTCTGCCCTCCCAATGAAAAAGAACAAATAGCAAATAAATTACTAAACCTTAGGATGACTGGAGTGGATAGTAAGGGATACACTACATTATTCTTTGAATATGCTAGAATAGTACCAACCCTTGCATCGCCAGAACCAGTATTAATCTCCCGTTACATCTGGGGATTAATCGGGGAGATAAGGCATGTAGTCAAGGCGGCTAGACCTCAAACCATAGAAGAAGCTGTAGAACTAGCCAATACCTTGACAGATGAATTAGTCCGTACTCGAGAAGAAGACCAGAGGAGAAACCTAGCTCAAAGGCTTACCCAAGAATTTCGCTCTGGAAATTACAATCGTGGGAAAAATGTATGTTCTAACTCTGCACCCTACTGCAAGGCTTGCAAGAAGAAGCATTCGGGAAAATGCTCCACTTACTGCAATTTCTGCAAGTTACCGGGACACAAGGAAGAAGATTGCAGGAGGAAACCTAATAATGGGATGTGCTTCAACTGTGGGGAAAAGGTCACATCAAGCCGAATTGTCCGACACTAGTTCCAGCCATGGGCAATAAGACTACCAAAAATGCTAGAGCATTTGTTCTGACTGCAGATGAAGCTAAAATGATTCCAGACGTAATAGCCGGTACGTTTTTAGTTAATGATGTTTTTGCTAAAGTATTATTTGACTCTGGTGCGAACCAAAGTTTTATTAATACTTCATTTTGCAAACTTCTTAATCAATCATTAACTAAACTCCCATAAGAATGTCTAGTAGAGACAGCAAATGGAGAAACCATTAGGATTTCTGAAATCTTGCCGGGAGCAAGAATATAATTTTTAAATCAAAAGTTTATTGCAAACCTTTACCCAATGAGTCTGGCAGGATTTGATGTCGTATTAGGAATGGATTGGTTAATAGCCAATAAAGCCAGTATTTTATGTGATCAAAAGTCAATTCAAGTAAATTCACCAAGGGGTGAAAAGATCACAATTAAAGAAGATAAGCCATCTAAGTCCACAAAATTCATCTCTGTGATGAAAACAGCAAGTTATATAAGAAAAGTGTCATTAGTGTATTTGATTTCTATAATCACTAACACTAAAGGAAAAGAACTAAAAGACATTCTAGTAGTGTCTCAGTTTTCAGATATATTTCTAGAAGAATTGCCAGGACTACCGCCAGATAGGGAAGTTGAATTCAGAATCCATCTGCTACCAGGGACAGCACCAGTTGCTAAAGCACCCTATCGCTTGGCACCAGCAGAAATGCAGGAACTGAAGAAACAATTAGACGAATTATTAGAGAAAGGATTCATACAGTCAAGTTCATCACCATGGGGAGCACCGATTTTATTCGTTAAAAAGAAAGATGGATCGATGCGTATGTGCATCGACTACCGTGAACTGAACAAGGTCACAATTAAGAATCGGTATCCATTACCAAGGATCGATGATCTGTTCGATCAATTGCAAGGAGCTCGATTTTTCTCTAAAATCGATTTACGATCAGGATATCATCAATTAAAGGTACAGGAAGAGGACATTCCTAAGACCACATTTAGAACAAGATACGACCATTATGAATTTACTGTCATGCCATTTGGTCTAACCAATGCCCCAGCTGCATTTATGGACATGATGAACCGAATATGTAAGCCATATTTGGATAAATTCATAATTGTTTTTATAGATGATATTCTCATTTACTCTAAGAGTAAAGAGGAACATGCAAAGCATTTGCACGCACTTCTAAGTTTATCGAGGAAGGAAAAGCTTTATGCTAAGTTTTCGAAGTGTGAATTCTGGTTAGAACAGGTACAGTTTCTTGGACACTTAGTCGATCATAAAGGAATTCATGTGGATCCCACCAAGATCGAAGCGATTACTAAATGGAAAACCTCTGAGTCACCAACCAAAGTTAGAAGTTTCTTAGGATTGGCCACTTATTATAGAAGATTTATTCGAGATTTTTCTAGAATAACCATTCCCTTGACTAAGCTAACCTGTAAATCTGTTAAGTTTGAATGGGGAACAAAACAAGAAGAAGCATTTAGAATTCTTAAGCAAAGACTAACCAACGCACCCATACTAGCATTACCAGAAGGAACTGAAGACTTTGTAGTCTATTGTGACGCTTCTAAGTTAGGTTATGGATGTGTGTTGATGCAACGCCAAAAGGTTATAGCTTACGCCACTAGACAACTTAAGAATCATGAAGAGAATTATTCCACCCATGATCTAGAATTAGGAACCATAATTTTTGCCCTGAAAATTTGGAGACATTACCTTTACGGTAGTAAGTTTACTATTTTCACAGACCATAAGAGTTTAAGGTATGTTTTTGGGCAAAAAGAATTGAATATGATGCAAAGACGCTGGATGGAAATCCTGAGTGATTATGATTGTAATATCCAGTATCATGCAGGAAAGGCCAACGTAGTGGCTGACGCTTTAAGTCGAAAGTATCATGAAAAGCCAAAGAGGGTACGTTCTCTTAAATTAAATCTACAAGTAGATTTAAATGAGCAGATTAGAAAAGCACAAGAATCAGTAATCAAGGATGATACTGAAAAGTTAAAAGGGATGATTAATGAACTAGAACAAGGAACAGATGGAATTTGGAGATTCCATAAGAAAAGAATGTGGGTACCTAAATTAGGAAACCTACGCCACCATATACTAGAAGAAGCCCATAAGTCTAAGTATACGATGCATCCTGGAAGTGATAAGATGTATCAGGATTTAAGAAAGAATTTTTGGTGGATAGGAATGAAGAAGGATATAGCAGCTTACGTTTCTAAATGTTTAACCTGCTCACAAGTTAAAGCTGAACATCAGAAACCCTCAGGTTTGTTGCAGCCATTAGAGATGCCAGTGTGGAAATGGAAATTGATAACAATGGATTTTGTTACCAAATTACCCAAAACAAGAAAAGGTAATGATACAATTTGGGTGATTGTAGACAGGCTAACTAAGTCAGCTCATTTTCTACCGATGAAGGAAACTTTCAATATGGAACAGTTAGCTAAATTGTATGTAAATAAAATAGTTTCATTACATGGAATTCCTTTATCAATTATGTCTGATAGGGATAGCCGTTTTACCTCTCATTTTTGGACAAGTTTCCAAAAAGCCATGGGAACCAAGCTGAATCTAAGCACCGCTTATCATCCTCAAACGGACGGACAAAGCGAAATGACCATTCAGACAATGGAGGATATGCTTAGAGCTTGTGTAATTGATTTCGGAGGTAATTGGGACGATCACTTACCACTGATAGAATTTTCTTATAATAACAGTTACCACACAAGTATCAATGCTGCACCATTCGAAGCACTTTATGGACGAAAGTGCCGGACCCTAGTCTGTTTGGCAGAAATTGGAGAAAAGTAATTATCCGTACCCGAGATAGTGCAAGAAACAACAGACAAGATCATTCAAGTCAAGGAACGACTGAAAGCAGCACGTGATCGACAAAAGAGTTATGTTGATAACAGGCGAAAACCATTGGAATTTCAAGTATGTGACAAAGTATTATTGAAAGTCTCTCCTTGGAAAGGAGTGGTAAGATTCATCAAGATGGGAAAGCTAAGTCCCAGGTATGTTGGACCTTTTGAGATTATTAGAAAAATAGGACCTGTAGCCTATCAACTACAACTGCCAGAGGAAATGGCAGGAATACACGATGTATTTCATGTATCTAATCTCAAGAAATGCTTAGCTGATGAATCACTTGTAGTGCCTCTAAAGGATATAGAGGTAAATGAACAACTTAAATTTGTAGAAAGGCCTCTACAGATTGAAGACAGGAAAGTTAAGAACCTCAAGCACAAGAGATTAGTTCTTGTCAAAGTGAAATGGGACTCCAAAAGAGGACCAGAATACACATGGGAGCTTGAATCGGAAATGCAAAGGAAATATCCACACCTGTTCCAGTAAGATCTCGAGGACGAGCTCTAAAACAAGGTGGGGAGGATATAACAACCCTCCAAAATATTTCTGACACCCTAAAATATATTAAAATACCCCAATATATCCTAAAATATACCCCGTATGTGAAAACCGAGCCCTGAATACTATACATAATTAAAAATAAATTAAAAACAAAATTCTGGAGTCGCTCGCGGGGCGCGTAGCCTTTGGCCACTGCTTACGCGGGCCGCGACAGCTTTAAGTCAAGGCTGCACCCGGTGCCGCCACGTGTCAGGCTCGTATCGAAGCTACGTGTCGACGCAGCAAGGCTAGGGCCTACCCTAGCTGCGCTCGCGGGCCGCGTAGCCCTTGGCTACATCTTACGCGGGCCGCGTAAAACTTGAAATCAGCCCCTATAAATTGGGAGCTTCGGCAGTTAGTTTCCGGCGCTCAAAATCGAAATCTCTCTCTCAATTCTGAATAGTAGGCACTATAATCGGGTATAATACCCCCCCCCCCTAAATAATGAATTTCTGTTCCGTTGTAAGTATCATAACCCCGGTTACGTATTAGATACCCTGCCCGATTGATCCAGGGTTCCGTAACGGCTGTCATGGTTCTGCCCAACGTAGTCGTTGGAATGCCGTCTCGGGGAGGGTATTACTAATGTAAATATTAAGGGTTATTATACTAACGCGTGTGCATTTGTGTAAATTATAGATAATCACCAGGAAACCCTTACAGAAAACCTAAGACAACAATGTATGTAATCTCCTTTTTGCAAATTGTTTTTACAAAACCTCACACAATTAATAATATATTAAACAGTTATTGAGTATTTGTATTCTACAATTATCTTCGGTATGTTGGGGTTTTGTATACAAAATTTGTTACTACCTTGCGAGGAGTAACATGACCACAAGTCGGGTTAACAGTACCGTGGGTGGTAATTAAATAGATGGAAACAAATGTAATTGCGCGACCACCCTCAATACTGTACAATGGTCTTTATTAAAATTGATTAAAATGGGATTCACTCACCAGCATTTCCCACTGAAAAAATGTTTTTAAGCGTTCTCTCTTCATTTTTTTTTGTTTTCCTCTTACATGTCTTGTTGTTACTTATATGGTTGTTTCTACAGAAAAACCAAATTCTCCTCTTCACGCAGAACTATCCTCTGTGATTAATGAAGACCTTCTGCCCTCTCCTCCTCGCGCCTCCGTTGCTGAGCAGTTGGAAAATACTGAGATTCCTGAGAATGAGGCGGGGAAGACTGTTGGGGTTACAGTTCTTGAGGCTGATCAGCCTGTCGATGTTGCTGCGGATGTGGAGAAAATTACTAGCCCAAAGGTTGTGGATACTGGTGCTGGTAATCCGCAGACTCCCGAATTTGTTGGTCACGCTTCAGAGAAAGGGAAGACTGTTGAAGAGACCCCTATAAGAATCTCTCCTGCTGCTGTTGGTTTTATGCCTGAGAATACTGAGAAGATCTCTGTTGAGGATCAAGGCTCATTTTCTGATGCTGGTAAAAATTCCACCCCCCCCCCCCGTCCAGACGAGACGCTGGGAGATTACTATTATAGAACCTATTCGGAGAAAAATGCCTCTGAAACTCATGTCCCTGTCTGAAATCTGAAGAAAGGTGATACCTTTTCAGATTGGCGTGTGTGCCGAGACTGGTTACAGGGGACCTTTCCGCCTGGAGAGATTAGGTTCCAAGAGGGACGTCCTCATGAACAAACTTATCATGCTTATCTCGAGGAAGCGGCTTCTTATACTTCCACTACGCACCGCATAGTGCGTGAATGGCATAGTATGCACAAGGAGTGGGCTGCCTTCAAGGCATCTAAGAAGAAAGCTGCTGAGGATGAAAGCCGTGCTGCCCAGTTGAAGTCTGAACTTGAAGCTGACCGAGCCATATTTCAAGCTGATCGAAGAACTGAAGAGTGGTCTGTTGCGAGTTGGAAAAGGAAAGCGGAGGCTGAGGCTGCCTTTCTTGCCGAGGAGCGCAAGAATTTTAAAAGGGTTTATGAGAAAGATAATACTGAGAAGATAGGTCTCCGTAATGTTATCAACAATCTCAAAGCTGAGGTTGGGAAGTTGAAGAAACAGGATGCGGAGCTCGAAAAGTTGAGGAAAGAAAAAGCGGATGCTGAAGCTGCGCGAGATGAAGCGCGTTCCCATAGGGAAAGGAGTGAGCAACTGGAGGTATGTACCTGCGCTACACTTGCCCTTAGGAATAAGGAGATAGAAGAACTTATGTCTTTACTATCTGAGAAGGAAAAGCTCAAAAAAGATCTGGAGCTTGCGCACACTGAGAAGGCTGAAATTTCCCGCCGTTTAGCCGAGACTGAAGAAAAGCTAGAAAATTCTGAAACTGCGCGGGTAACGGCAGAGAGTGAACTTGAGCCTTTGAAGAGTGATATGAGATGGCTGAAAGATCGTGGAATTGCCAGTGTAAGTTGCTTCATGTTTATTACTCTTGTGAAGATGTACTGCGCTTTTTTCCTTTTATTTCTTTTCTTATTTTATATATATAGGTTGCTGAATCGGTCTTGAATTCTGAGGAGTTGGACAAGACAATTACGCGTTTGGTGGTTGCTGCGCGAAGTGATGGATATGCTCAGGGATATGCGGAATGCTCGCACCATGTAGTTAATGCTTTGAAGGTTGATTGGGATACTAGTAGATCCGCCACTCATGGTGTAAATACTGATGCCGCCCTTGTAGCTATGAAAACGGAGTTTAATAACTTTCAGCTTCCTATCATGGACCTTGTAAACGTTTCATTGCAGTCTGAAGATCCTGTAGCGCAACTGAAGGAAATTTTCCCAGATGAAGATTTAGCGTAGGTTTCCTCCTGTAACTACTTCTTATAATTTCTTGGGATACGTATCCCTTTTTTGTTAATGCGCTGCCGCACATGTATTGAAACACTGCCGTGTTTGATGGTTTTTAAGGTGTATTGGCGCGCCATAAGTATTATGTGTTTGTTTTACAATATCTTGCATGGATACAATTACTTTGACTGGGTAAGGCGAATAAGTGTGGTATGAAGCCCATGTGTGAACGTAGGGTCTTGCGCGATGTGTGTAATCGCTGATCGTTCATGAGACTTATATTATATTTACCATAATGTTTTTGCGCTTACCAAAAGAAATTGCATGCATTTTGTAAAAAAAACATACGAATAATAGAAACTTTGTTGTTTATTCAAGGATAAGGCGTAGAGGCCGTACAAAGTCTATTAAAATAATTACATGGGACTTAACTTACTATAGTCCTTGCTTGATAAACTGTAGGGCTTGTTCAATCCACAAGGAGACTATAGAACTGCTGCTCAGTTTTTCGCCTTTTTACTCGGGCCTTCCTCGCCGCGAGTGATTTGTTTTATCTCCTTGCGCAGATTTTGTAACAGTTGAGTGAGCTCACCGCTTTTAAGTGCTTTCTCGATTTCAGTGCGCAAGGAAATACAGTTATTGGTAGTATGCCCGTTGTCCTTGTGATAATCACAGTACTGACTGGGGTCTTGGCCGCGTTTGTTCTTTATAGGTGGTGGAGGTTTAAACTGGTAATCCTCCGTACTTAGTACTTCTGCGGGAGTTTTGGTCAGGGGAGTCCATTGTCTCTCCCTGTTTTCTTGTTTAGTTTCTCTCTGTGCAGCGAGCTTATTGATGGTAGCTCATGCATCTTCTGATGAATAATTTCCTGAATTTGAATCGCGCCAACCTTTCTTGAACTTTTTCCCGCCGCTTGGGCCTAAACCCGTTGGGCGGTTGTGCGGTGGTGGCGGCCTGTTGGTACTGAGATTTTTCTCAGTTCGAGCATAGACCTTAGCTGCCGCCATTAATTTCTCCCAACTTTTTGGGAGTCCCTTCGTTCCAGACAAAACTTTTAGCATGTTGTCGCATCTGATGGCATACTTGAATTGGGCTCGGATCAGGTGCTCGTGAACGTCTCCTATTTCGAGCACCTCTTTGTTGTAACGGGTAATAAAGTCTTCTAAATTTTCGTCATCGCGGCGCCAGATATTCATGACGCCTGATGTGTCGTGGATGGATCGCCTTTGCTGGTTGAAATGTACCAAAAACTTCTCGCGCAAGTCTACCCATGATGTGATTTTTCCCACAGGCAGATTGTCAAACCAGAGCCTCGCGGCGCCTGTAAGGGGTTGAACAAAAATGTGACACCACATCGGTAAAGTCCAGCCTCCCACCAATCCTGCGCTTGTGAAGACTCGCAGATGGTCGTCTGGGTCCGTCATACGGTTAAACTTTCCTACGTTGGATGGGAGCTTCGCCTTTTCTAGTGGAGCCAGAGCAATTTCGCTAATAAACTTGGAATTCTCTGCCGCTTCTGCAGGGCGATAGATGAGATCATAATTGTGTTTAGCTTCGGGATTGTAAACCACGCAGGGTCTACATTTGTTGTAATTTGGTTGTAGCCGACTAAACACGCTTGTACTGTCTCCTTCACGGTAAGTCCTGTCATACTCACTGGTGTGGGTGTCCCGTTGTGGGCCCAATCTGGAGTGAACTGACTGCCTTCGATGAGACTCATCGTGATTTTCTCTTTGTCGATTTTCAGAATGAGTATACTCATATCTCGCCGGATATCTAGAGTATTCCTCTGCATCTTCTTCCTGCACCCGTGATGGTCCATCATATTGAGAAAAACGAGGTACTGTTGGTGCTCGAGTTCGGGATACAGGCCTTCGCGATTGAGTGGGGGAAGCAGTTTGTGCACAAAGTTGTGCATACACAGCGTTCAATGCTCCCTGAGATCTGACATACCAGGAGATAGGGGTTTCTCCTGGAGGTAGAATTGAGCTTACAGGGATCTCTGGTTGCATCCCTGGAGTGACACGGTCATTTGGAAGATGATCAGTGTTGTCATCCGATACTTCTTCTACAATCCCCTCTACTCGGTTATTGTTTGGCCGAGGGCCGGTTTGATGATGGGTCGAAGTTTCTTCCATTTAAGAAATGAAAGTGATGAAAGTGGATCGAATCGAGAAAAAACGGATGAAACAGAGAAATCGGTGGGCGCCAATGAAGAAACACTGGATAAATGACCGGAATCAAATAATCCAGGGGGTTATGTTCTGCATAAAATGGTTGGTTTCTTCTCGTTCGATTTGGGGGTGATGGATCTTCTTCTCCGGCGAATACTACAAAACCAAAACACGGTTAGTCTCGCCACGGGGAGAAGGGAGGTTCTCTCCTTGACCACACTCCGGCGTGTGAATAAGTATGTGTTTATGAAAAAGAAGAAGTATTAGTGAAGTGAATGTAACTTGGAGATTGTACCTGAATTACTTTTCTATTTATAGCCGAGAGTCTGGGCCGGAAAACCTGTTATCGAAATGTTGACGGAAGATGCTAACTCCGTAAGCGGTTATTTCCTCCTCCGTTAATCCTCTTAATCCGACGTGAGAGCACACGGATCGCTATTCAGATTAACGGCTGGGGTATTGCCACGTGGAAAGTGGGCAAGTGGAGATTTCTCTCTAATTCCATGCCATCACCATGATTTTAAGAGAGCCTGGGATGATGACACGTGTCCAGACGGTTATAACTGCCTGGTGTTTGCTCGATTGAGCCTTCTAGAAGATTATTGCCATAATCCGGTGCGACTCCTTATTGTGTGGTATCAGTGGAGTAAATAATATCCAAGTATGGGTATTATTTAAGCGAGAGTGCTTACTGGGATTTTTATCCCCGTCTGTTATAAAGAGAGGCGCAAGGATTTATTAATTTCCTTTTGGCGCGCAGGTATTGCTTGTTGTTTCTCTTCTGTGTCCTCTTGGTTGGACCAGTGCGCTGCCGCGTAAGGTCTACAGAGGGTCAAATATGAGGTTGTGGTATGGTCATGGGTACCAGACACGAGGTTTTTGAGACCTTACCCCTTCAAGTGGCAATAAAGTTACCTAAAAATAAAGAGATGTTTTATTAGATAAAATAGGGTTTACCCCTATGAAAATGTGTGTACTTAAAACTTGAGATTATTCCCACATGTTTAATATTATGAAAGTGTGGTATTTTTTACTCTGATAAAATATTTCCTAACTACGGTCCTGATGAAATTTCCGCTGCCAAAATGGATAAAAACAGATACCACCAAAACTGGCCCCGGCCGCCCGTTCCCAGGTTTGTTAGGGGACGGGGGTTGCGACATGGGTGGTGATCCAACATAGGATTAAACTTCATGAAATTATTCGACTTCAATGTTTTAACTATAATCGTAAATGGCTTAACTTACTATTAAAACTACAAATATGCTAAAACTATTAAAACATAATATAACAAAAAAATGAGTTAATCGATTAAATTGACGGTAAGATTAAAAATTTCATGAAATTATTCGACTTCAATGTTACAACACATAAAATCTTGACACATCGTAATCTAACTTGTTATTCATACCACTATAAGTCATATTACTCTACTAGGTCATTTTCATATAGTAATCTAACCTGTTAAATATACAGGGGGAACTTCTTGTACAAATAATCTTAACATATTAAACATACAAATTGAAGGAAAAGTCAGAAAGACAAGGTGACATTTTTGTAATTATCAATAACTATCAAAGTTAATCTACAAATCCCCCCCCCCCCCCCACCCCCAAAAACCTAAAAAAAACCTACCCCCCCCCCCCCCCCCCATAAAAAAAACAAAAAAAACCTAAACCCCCCTCCCCCACCCCCCAAAAACCTAATCTCCCCCCCTCACCCAAGCTAAAATGCTAAAAACTAAACCCCCAAGAAACCTAAACAACATAAAAAAAAAAACACACACACACACACAAAATAATTTTTTTTCAATATTTTTTATAAAAAAATCGCTACTTTTAGTAGAAAAAAAAAATTGTAACAAAATGTAGCGATTTTTTAATAAAAAAATATTAAAAAAAAATTTGTGTTTTTTAGGTATTTTTGGTTGAGTTCACATTTGTATAGTAACTTTGATAGTTGATGGTAATTACAAAAATGTCATCTTGTCATTTTGAATTTTCCTTCAATTTATATGTTTAGTAGGTTAAATTTATTTGTATTTGATCTTTTGCCTAAATATATAATACAAGTATACAAAACAAATGCATACATATCTTAATCTATATTGATAGTTGACATAGTACCAAGATTAGGGCTGTAAACGAACCGAACGAACACGAACAAGGCCTTGTTCGTGTTCGTTCGTTAAGGAAATAAATGTGTTCACGAACGGTTCATGAACACTTACCGAACGAGATTTTATGTTCGTGTTCGTTCATTAAGGAAATGAGCGTGTTCACGAACGGTTCACGAACACAAACGAACACAAATAAATTTGGCGAACGTGACGAATGATAAAGATAGATGCACAGAGAGTAGCACTCGAACTTGAATCCCTTATTGTGGAATGGAGGTCGATCATATTCGTGGATGTAAATAATGAGAAATGAAAGGGAAATGATGCATAAACAAGGTGAAAGTGGGTTTCCTAGTTTAATTGTTAGGGAAATAAAATAAATAAAAGTTTAATAATACAAAAAGCACAAATAAAATATAAGAAAATACAAAGATCTTCAATTAAAACACAAACATACGAACATAAACGAACGCAAATCAACGAATGTTCACGAACACGTTCACGAACACCTTACCGAACGTTCACGAACACAATCGAACGAACGAGACCTCTGTTCATGTTTGTTCATTTAACTAATCGAACGAAATTTCTTGTTCATGTTCGTTCGTTTATTAAACGAACGAACATAAACGAACTTCCCGCCGAACGGTTCACGAACGGTTCGCTGAACGTCCGGTTCGTTTACAGCCCTAACCAAGATGGTTTGGAAATGAGTTTCAAATTCAAAACTTATGGACCCAATGTATATATCATAAATTGAAGTAGGATTTAAAATTGATGTCTAGCAGACAAGAGGCAAACAAAAGACTGGCGGAGGATTTAATAACATTTAAAGCTCCACCCCAAATCCAGCCAAACAGGACTCTTGTGATTCTATTCGAATTTAAAACCATTATTTCATTTTATGTTTACTTAAAAAATGTGAATTACTTTGAGAGTTGGAGATTACTAACATGTTATTTTATAATAAAATATTGGACTATATACATTTTAGTTTTTTAAGCTTAATAAATATTTGTGGTGGAGTGGTGGAAAGAACTTTGGGTTTCCTTGGAGACCCGGGTTCGATCCCCACCCACTACATTTGGCTGGATGTCCCTATGATGGATCGCTCCTACCGAGGCATGGTTCGATCCGGAGGGCAACCCGGTTTTCACCCAGTTGTTACCCCAGCGGCTTTACCCGTGTGGGGGCAGTATGGTTTCCGGGCGAAGGTCAGGTACCGGTAGCGGCCGGGGCCCGATAGAACATCGCGTCCGCCAGCGGCCTGACGGGGGATTGTCTTTGACAAGAACCCGGTGACCTATAGGTCCTGTACATTGAAAGTCACCCTTCAAAAAAAAATATATTTAGATATAACGTAGTTGTGGTAAATATTTATACACTTTTTTTTTTACAAAAAAGTAAGAGGATAATTTGAATTTGGGTCGTTATTTTTTGCTCCATCATATGATGTTAAACAATGTAACTAATATAATTTGTTTAAAAAATATTATTTTTAATATATTTTATGAGTTGCTATAGAAGAAGACCCACCTACGTATTAAGTTGATATGATTACATTAAAATCAATAATACACTAATTATATCTTTATACACTTGTAATAACATTAGTTTCATTTTATTATCCTTTGTTTGTAAAAATGATGATTAAGTTTGACTAAACTTTGATATATCTCAATAGATATTTTATAGAAGATAAATAGAGAAAATCCAAATGTTATATTGAAAATATAATTTTTAAACATGTTTAATACATAATCAAATTTAAATAGAAAACTATTATTGAAAAAAGGATTTTTAAAGATGTTTAACACATAATCAAATTTAAGTAGAAAAATTCAAAAGCTAAATAAACACTAATACATATTCCTTTAAATGTGATACGTAAAACACTATTTAACTACTACTCATTCACTCTCTCTCTAACCCCTAATGTAACGTATAATGGTTTAAGTGATTCACGCAACGCATCTCTAAAGTAAAAACTAATTTTATATTCAGCATGTCATTACCTTTCAGACTGTGAGGAGTGGAGGGGCTCGGGTTGGGGGCATTTCTCGACACGTGATGAGGGTGAGATCTACAAGCTTATGGTGAAAAATGAGGGGTGTGGCGTGACTTAGCTCGACGTGGCCAGCCATGTGATTTTTTTTAATTAAAGTAGCCAATCAGAGCCAACCATATTGAACTAACCAACCAAAGCCAGCCAAGTCGCCTTACCCCCGCCATACTGAATACCCACGCCAAAGGGGCACCGACCCAACTAACGCCAACCCGGAGTGGAGCAGCTGGCGTTAAAGGGCTTTCCCCGCCCCAACCAACGCCCCACTCCCCCAGTCTCATAAAATAAAATAATACAATAACTTGCAATTCTATGTTAGTTTAAGTGCATATTCCAATTGTTCCTACTTCCTATTTCCTAACCTTTTAAACGTTTTATATTAAATAAAAAAACAATTATAACGGTTTTGAGACCAAGCCAATTGCCAATTGGGTTCTCAATACAATATATAAATATCCCTTTAGATTTCCAAACAATTACATTAATAATGTCTAGAGGGCCTCTATAATCACATGCAAGGAGCCAAAGAGTAATCATCTTATCACATGAAAACATGATTATAAAATTACCTAATCTTTTCATTTCTATATTTTTCTTTTTGAACGGCCAACAGAATCAATTCCGAGCACTCTTGGTGCACCTACTGGACCAAACGGAGTACTCGGAGAGTAACCTGAGTCCACCACCAATTCCGGGAAAAATCCGATAACCCACCTGCCCGTAGGCACGACGATGAAATTACCGGTAAAACCCGTTTGCCTCAAGGATCAAACCCAGGTTTCCCTGAGTCTCCTATCATTGCCCACCAGTGCCTATCAAGTGAGAGTTGAACCTCCATTTTTCAAGAGAAATGCAAGTTTTTCACCACTTGATCTAGTGATCATTGAACATTTTTTTATATCTTTTAAAAAAGAAGAATAATATCTTGGGATACCCATGAAAATAAGGGCTCTGAATTCATGATGATACCCATGAGAACATTACCTTAAAACCCCAATTATTACTCAACACACCTAATATTCATATTCATATTTTGCCCCCCTTTTATTATTCATATATGTTGCTTCACCTGCAAATATGCACTTAACATCATCTTGATTCATGGGCACCTGTAAAGATTCAGTTTTTATTTGTTCACTCCAACTTAACACACTCATATAACCTTTTTAGTTACATAATTCTACATACTGTTCAATCTTGAAATCAAGATTTCAAGATTCAAGATTTTTACAGGTACCCATGTGTAAAAACTTAATCTTTGGTGTTTTTTTCCATAAATTTCATATCTTTTTCATCTGGGTGTTTCAAATTAGCAATCTTTATGACATTTAGATGGTGATTACTGCTGTCTGGTAGCAAAAGAACACTCAAAAAGGTACACTTATTGTTCTTCTTGGAATCTTGGATCATATGCTTATTTAACTTAATTTGTTTAAAGTTTTCTTTTGGATTCTTGTTTAGATCTGTCACTGTTTGTAAACTTAGATTCTTGTTTCTGTAATGGCGGCATTTGATGATTTGATGATACTTTAATTTAGCTTTTGTCTTGTTTGGGATGAAGCCGGACAAAATGGTTGAATTCTTTGAAATTTGTCTTTTTTTGGTTGAAAATTCTAAGTGACAAATGTAACCCAAATGGGAATTCTCATAATTTTTAATAATTTTTGATAAAGTCTCTGACTTTCTCAATCCAATGATAGAATATGCCTCAAGAAAGCCTGAGATCAGTTGTGTACAGATCATTTGTCACTTGTGAAGATCCAAGAGGTGTAGTTGAAGGGAAAACAATCCGAATTTCGAAAACCGGCCCTACAAATATGAGTACTCGAAGAACCGAAAAAGAAAAAGAAAAGATGTCTCTTGTTGAGGTGAAAAGCGGAGCGCAAAATCTAAATGAAGCTATCGATTTGTGGTCGAAAGGGGTTAGTTTCAAAACTCAACCGAAAGATATCGCGAAAGATTTGCTAAAAGGGGCTCTTGATCTTCAAGAATCTCTCATGATGCTTGGGAAATTGCAAGAAGTTTCATGTATGGCAAATTTCAAGAGGAAACAAGAAAAACCAAGTGAAGAACCTTTTAGCAGAATTGGTTCGGATCGGTTTGAAAGTTTCGAAATTTACGATTCGGGTTATGAAAAAGAACGAAAATTGGCAAATGGGTCATCAAGAGATTGTTTCACAGAACTTCGAGAAGTGATTATCGAAGGGCTTTCGAAACAAAATCTTTTGCCACCAAACAAGTCTTATCAAGAAAGTTCCATTTCAAGCACAAACATAGGTGTAGTGTTCTTTGAAAATATCATAAGTAAAACATTTTTTTCGACCCATTTTATCGATTTTCTGGCTCTGCAGGTACAAGGAAAGTACAGTTGTCTCCGGACATCGCTTCAACAAGCTCAAGCACGTCGTCTTCAATGGTGTATTCGACTCACGAATTCACTTCTTTCGACTCCTTTTCATCACGTGCTACAGACGAAAAGTCAAAAGGGTCAAATGTGATCGCAAAACTTATGGGTCTAGAAGAGTTTCCTGCAAAGCCACTACGAAAGCAGTTGGATATTACTAGCAAAATGAGGCCTGTTTACGATGTAGATTTGCCAAATGCAAAGAAACCACAGCTTTTCGTTCAGAAATCAGATCGAGAACATATGCCATTAGAAGAAATCGTCAAAATGATGCAATCTAAAGGACTTTTGAGAAGCAACAAGGGCGAAATGAAACGAACTAGTAAAAGATTTGAAGACGATGCATCACCAATTGTTTTAATGAGACCCCAACGTGTTGGTTTATATCCCGATCACCCGAAAGTTAAAGTTCATGAAAATCCAATCCGAAAGCTACATCAAGAAAAGGCAAAAACCGAAGCTAAAAGTGTCAAAAACAGAAAGACATCGAAATCAAAGCTGGATTCGCCTTCTACTAAGCGGAAAGCTTCTATTCCTGTTGCCACAAAACCGCAAAGAAACCAAGAAGTTGAGAAGAAAATAGACAAGATTCAAAAGATGGCATCACAAAATAAGAAAAAATCAGTAGATAATGCAAAATCGACAAATTCAATGTCGAAAAACAGTTCTTTGAAGCCTCAGATAAGTGCTCAACCGAATCAAGTTTCAAAACGAACAACCATCAGGTCAAATAACCAAAAGAAGAATACAAAGATTGAAAAGCCGATCATAGTAAGTCCTTTCGAACTTTGCATACCAGAAACAATGTTTCAAAAGTAAAATTTGATCCTAACTTTGATACATGTCATTGTAGATTCATGAAGCTTTGCAAATTGATTCGCCCAATCAAGAACAAACTAAAGATTCTGAAGTTACAGTTAAAGGTATATCACATACATAACCTTAAAGATTTATACTATATTAGTTTTGTAGTTGAAGGATATTTGCCCCCATTAGTGTTCAGAATTCGATTCGGATTCGAAAAATTCGAAATTAAACTCAATTCGATTTGATCATCAAGAATTCGATTAGATTATCAAGAATTCGAATTTGAGTCCAGTAACCGAATAGAATTTATGAGTTTAAATTCGATTTGATTTGAAATTTGAATTTAAATTATACATATTTTATTTATTACATTTATATATAATACTCACATATAACTTTAATTTGGGCTATGGTATAGGCAGTGTTGCAAAAATCGGCCTAGGCGGCCGATTAATCGGCGCCTAGGCGCTAGGCGGCTAGTTACTGACTAATTTTGAGCTAGTCGGCCAATTAATCGGAGTCGGTCAAAGTCGGTCAAAATCGGTCCTAGGCGGTCAAAAATCGGATTAATCGGCCTATATTAATCGGTTAAAATCGGTCAAAATCGGTCCCAGGCGGTCCCAGGCGGTCCTAGGCGGTCAAAATTGGTCAGAATCAGTCAAAATCGGTCAAAATCGAACCATACTATCTGAAACTTGAAGTATTTATGTGAATTTTGAAGTATTATTTTTATATTATTGGGTATATATATATAATTTTGAAAAAATACATATAAAAATCCCAATCCGATTAATCCCGATTAATCCCTAGGCGGTACCTCACCGCCCGACTAGCGCCTAGCGCCTTCTACAACACTTATAGGTAGTCTATAAATTTAATCTAAATCCTAAAATAGCACGTTACCAAGCCCAAATAGCCCATAACGAGTTTACATTTTTAAATGAATTATTTGAATTCGATGGCGTTTTAATTCGAATACGAATTCGAATCGAATTGACCAGTTAATCGAATTCAAGCAAAAACAAAAATTATTCGAAAGATTCGATTTGAGTAATTCGAAAATTCGTTATTCGATTTGATGAATAGGCCCCCATTCATAAAGTTTGATGTCTGTTCTTGTACAGAAATTGACAATGTGAGACAAGAAACTCTCTGTGAAGCTGCTAGAGACGATACTACACGTATAGATCAATCTGAAACTAGAAACAATCAAGAACATGAAGGCGTTTCCCTCACTAACGAACGTAACGCAAGAATCTTGAAAACTATAACAACTTTACAAGATCCCGAGCCAGCCAGTTTCGAGCTTTTTCAGGACTGTATACACGAGTTTTTGGAGCACGAAAACGAAAGACAAAATCCATTGACTCCAAAAACCATTTTACCATCAAGAGTTTACGTTTCTGAGGATGAGACGACGAGGGAGATTCTGAAACGGTTTGAACGTTTAAGAAGCTACAGTAAGTTTTCAACGGAGAGTTGTGGTGCAGATATGGTTTCTGGATTGTTGGAAAAGGATTTGAGCTTGTGTATCGGTGGAGCGTGGGGTACTACTGGTTGGAAAGATGGTTGTACTGTAAATGAAGTTGAAGAAATTGTTTTAGATTTGGAGAAGATGGTTTTGAGTGGATTAATTGATGATGTGGTTATGGAACTTGTGTAGAAAACAGGATATGTACATTGATGTTATGAAGAGAAAATGATTATAGTGTTTGCAGCATATATAAAATGAAAAGTTATTGTTGTTGTTGTGCATCAGTAATATGATGATATGATATTTAATCCTAGTAGATGTAAAAAATTTCAGTAGATAGATAAATTCTAATTTTAGTTCAAGGTAGTGTTTTCAGCATGCTAAAATGGCAAAAACCGGCATGATCATGTTTTTTATTAACCGTGAGACCTGTTATCGAAAAACTCATGAGACCCACCAATACATGCTAAGACCAGGGGGAGTGGTATACCGTCCCCCGCCACCTCAGCGTCAATGGCACCCCATTTCCTAGGCGCCAAAGGGGGGCGCTATGGGGGGTGGGGGGTTCCATCCAATGGAATGTGCAGGTGGGGCCCAATGATTTCAACCAATTAGATTTTTTCCCTTTTAATTTCCTTTTTTTTTGTATTTTGTTTAATAGGGGGCTTTAAAGGGGCTTTATCCCACACCGTGCAAGTTAACGATAAAATCACTCGCTTATGTGGTGCATACGTGGCTCTGACGTGGCACTATAAAGCCCCTAGGGGCTTTAAGCCACACTCACCAACCTAAGTGCTAACCAATATGGTCTTTTAAAATGCAGCTTGCGCAAGCAGGGGCGCCACTTCTTGGTGGCCCAGGGGCTTTAAGCCACACCCACCCACCAACCCAGCCCCTCTTGATTTTCGCTCGTAGTGTTAATTTTACCAAATATTTCGGATTTGTTTTAAAAAATATTTTTTAAAGAGTCCAACCCCCACTGATTTTTCTTTCAACCTCTGCCACTATGCGCAAGGCAGATGTCTTGAAGCCGAAAACTAGAGGAAGCTGGATTCGAACCTAACAAACTGACACGGTCATGTTATAACGGCTTGTATTTTATCTACATCACAATCTAATCTCTTGAAGTATTATATTTGAAAGAAGTGCAAATTGTAGAAAGTTATCCTTTCAAGAATGAGATATTGGATAAAGGTTGGTTTCTACCGAACTGAAATGAAGTTTATGGTTACTTAAACATGGTACAAAAGTAAAATTCTACAATTTGTTTGGAACAATCTATAAACAAACACTAGTTCTTGATTGGATATATCAATAAGCAGCACCTTTGAAGATGAGAAAGTTGAGAGTCTCCAATGAGAAATAGATGAATGAGCCCTTTGAGTGAGTGAAGAAGCTACTAAAATTTGTACCCACAACACATTGCCATCCACCACCATAAACACTATCAAACTCCTGTAGTTCATCAAATCCACACATTATTTCTCAAAATTCAGCACAAAAAAAAAAAAAAAAACACGGGAATCACAAAAAGTTAAACTTTTTTAACGTTTAACAAAGCACAGCCACCCAGGTACACCCATTGGCCAAATGCTACCCACACCCGCGATTGCAGACAGCGCCGGTGACCCGGCACGTGACCAGTTCCAGAGGAAATCCACCGCCTAAAGGTCCACTGTAGTAAAACTAGTAAAACCCCTGGCCACGCATGACATTTTATCACGAACAAGACTCCAACCAGCGACCTCCTCTAAAGAAAGTCACCGGGATACTGCTATAGCAGTGTCCCTCCCTTTGGACACAAAAAGTACACATGTAAACAAAAAAAAAGCTACCTTCTTGATATATGCAGCAATGGTGGTACATTCAACAACATCATAAAGATCAAGAGCTTGAGATGCAGAATCCATAGCATGAACCTGCATCTTCAATGGCATATCTGTATCCTTCACATATGCTTTCCCTTCCAACATGTTATCTCCCTCTTAAAGTTTCTTGATTACACCCTCAAAAGTTAAAAATCAAGATTCTTTGTACATATAGTTTCTTGATTATATTATACTCTTATAAATCAAGAACTCATCAAAAAATTGAATTTTGAAAATGGGTGTGAATGTTGATTAGAAATTAGAGGCCAAAAACTTCATTCTCCTTTAAACATAAAAGTTCTAGTTGATGATAAACTATGTATGGTGACATGTTTTGTTGTTTTCCATAATAACATTCATATACCCATATTGTTAGTTGTTATCATATTGACACCCATGACTCTTTTTTTTTTTTTTTTAACAGCAAATTTGGATCACTGACGGACCATTGGAGTATCATCGTGCCACCAGCGGAACCACACGATCATATCCATCTCCACTAGGCATAATGCCTATACACCAATTCAGGAGGAAACCCAATAAATATGAGAAAACCCCCTTGTGGGAATCGAACCCAGGACCTATTGATCACAAAGTCTTATCCCACCCCCAAGATGCCACTAGGCTATAAAGCCATGGGCGAGACCCATGACTTGTGATTGTCGTTTTTTGTGTGTAAAGTACACACCTTTTGTTATTTTTTTTGTTATTCAAATGAAAAGTTCAACACGTAACATGTATAATGAAATAATGTGACACATGAGATGTTAAATGAAAATAATTTGTGTTGAGATGGTATTTGAACAAGTCTCATAATAGGTATAAACAAAACTAACTTTACCAAGTTATAATTACCATTGCGTAGCTTTTGTGGCTTTTATGTTGTCAATGAACTACTTGGAATGTGTAAACGTTTAATATGTATGTGTATACCTTGTTGGCTTTAACTTTGAAGTGTAATTTGTTTGGTTTTCACCACGGTCCATTTTTTACCGGATCTTACAGCGACCGTGAATTCTTCTTTCATTTTCTGTACGTGTGTTGATTTTTATAATATATACAACTTCAAAGGTTTGTATGATTATGTTCTGATGACTTGTATATTATTACGCAAACTCGGTTTTCAAATAAATTTAAAAACTATAAATTAGCAACAATTAGTTGTTTTATATGGTTGCAAGTTGTAACATATGGATGGGGAGTTTTCCAAAAATTTTTTGCATTTTTCACTTTTAACCCCTTTGACTTTTTTAGTTTTTACCCTAAGCTTTTCAACTAGTCAATTTAACTTCAACACTTTTTAATTTTCAACTTTGGTCCCCAATAATTTTCATTTCACACTTCGTTCTAAATTTTGCGAGTCAACACGCAGTAACGTGCGTGTGAGCTTCAATGTTTTTTTGTCTGTTTTTTCCCATTTGATAGGCCAATCGCAACGCATCTATTTTAATCTGTTTGACAAGTTCGTCGCAACGCGCGAATCTTAGATCAGCTTAGTTATTCTTTTATACGTTTTACGTTTCTGTCTAATTTCATCGCATTAACACGCCGCAACGGACGTGCATGGTTCAGCAATTTTATGTATGTTTTTGTTCGGTGTTATTTTTTACCCTTCTATTTATTTTATTTTTACATTGTAACACCCATCTAATTTTACTTGATTTTAATAATAGCTTTTACTATTTCAATTAAAATATTGATTAAGTAACCTAAACATTCATTACAGAAGTTCACAAGTAACAAAAACCATAGTCAACTAATGACTAAATTAGAAGATTTCAAAAGTTGTTTAACCAACAGTTTACATCATAAACATTGTTTAAACCGAGTCAATATGTGCGGAAGCTTCAAAGGTATGTGTTCGGTTCTTCAAAAGTTGCTTGACCATCATCCGTGAATCTTTGAGTACTTAAAACTGTAATGTTTACATAAACATTTATGTTAGAATAGTTGGAAATAATACTTGATTGAAAACACAATCGAAGTGAATTTGAGGTTTTACAATTAAACAAAATTTATAAATTTTCAGATCCTACCGTAACTTACGGTTCCACCGTAAGTTACGGTGGTCAGTTTTTGTCAATAAGGATCCACCGTAAAACAGAAGACCCACACCGTAAACACCTGACATTTACCGTAAGTTACGGTGATACCGTAACTTACGGTAATCGCTGTAACATTCTGTTTTTGGTATTTTGTTTGTTTTGCCCAACCTTTTTCTCAATTTCCTCATTTACCTCGACCAATACACTGATTTTTCATGATCTAATAAGTCTTTTATGATTGTTGACATAGACTAAATAAACGTACTACAATACATTCAATATCTTGATTGGTCGTTTGACCCATTTGGCTCATCTAAGGGATTCCTCAAATTTTGATGACAACCAATGAGGTCTAACAATTTCTTGGCCTATTATTCGAACTAGCGAACGACATCGCTTAATTCCAACTCGACTTTTATTCAATAAAGAATTACAAACGTACTAGACAACAAAATTTAACTCAAATGTAACAAACCAAGTTACGTACCTTAGTGTACGCCCTTCAACCGCAAATCACCACCGGCTTGTCCACTCGACGTTCCGGTATCCTTTCCTATAGAGTTCAATTCAAGACATGTTTAGAACTCTTGGTTTCCCATACATAACACACACTTTGTCATACATCATAGTTATGCGCTTTTAACTTAACAATTCAGTTTCAAGCCTTCTTTTGGGTATTTCATCAAACACTATAAAGGCAGAATTTTTATATCCTTTGTATTCAAGTTCATAGTTTGCTAATTAGCTAACTTAACATCAATAAAGCTCTTATATAGCATTTTAATCGTCATACTTTCTGAAATCACTTTCTATAATCAAATTACACTAGGATAATCATTCTAAACCCTAATGTTCATCATTATCTTGTAAAACCCACAACCCACCTTCAAGGTGTTCATGGAATTTTCCTGAATTTGAGCATGATTTCACATGTAGTTGTCTAGGTTTCACTCCTAGACACTATATCATCCCTAATCTAACCACATAACTCACATGCAACATCTAATTTCAGATTTTCCAAAATCATGAGATTTTCAAGTTTAGAGATTTCATCAGATTTTACATACCTTTTAATCCTCTTGCGATGAGGATCACGATTCTAGGCTCGGATTTCGTTTTGGACCAGATTTGCACATCCAATTTGAGAGTTTTAGTGAATTTAGGGTTTGAAGCTTGGGGGGTGTCGACCTGGTCTTTCTTCTGATCGACCACACCCTTCTTTTGGGGGTGTTTGGTTTATTTTCATTTGTTTTAACAAATTAAGTTCCAATTTTGACAACTTAGGCCCCTCAACTTTGTTCTACTTATTGTTTAGTAGCTTTTAACCCCATCATAAGTTATTTCTAATCTAATAACTAACTAGGTTAAAAATTTCTAGTTAGTAATTTCTCGTTTATTTATACTTTATAATTCTAATATAAAGTTTTATATTTTTTTTCGGGGTGTTACATACATGCTCTTCTGATGTTGGTGTTTGCTTGCAATGGTTTGGCATTAGTGCTATTTGGCACAATTTTACAAAAGTTATTGACTGAAGAAACACGGAACTAATTACGGGACTAATCAGTTTGGTTTATGTTTCTACCATGATGGTTAATCTTCTTTATGGTTTCCTGAGCTCCTTAATGACCGTGGTTTATCTGCAAAACAAAACACCGTTACTCGTTAAGAGGGGAATGTGGGGGTTTCCCTCTTAACCGGGCTCCGGCGTGAGAATAAGTGACTGTATTTGGGGAGAGAATTAAGTATTAAGTGAGAGTAGAGGGAATGGAATGAATAACCTGTGAAGTGAAGGTCTCTATTTATAGCCGGAGAGGTGTAAGAGGGTGTGGGCTGATAGGCCTTGGGCCGGAAGGCGATAACATGGAGGATATGCTCCTTGTCTCACTGGTGTCGACCGTTAGTGGCTTCTAGGAGCTTTATGGAGTTGGCGCAACGTGATTGGAGCCACGTGTCACTGTTGTCGGCCTGGTCGCCCTTCTGCCATCAGCAGGTAAGTGGAGATCGTGGGGCAGTTGTCTCTGCCCTGTGATTGGTGCCACATAGGCGTCCTTAAGTACTTTTTGTCTCCTGCATATCAGACAATCGTGGAGCACGATTGCGCAGGAACAGAAGGACCCTGGTTGGCTCTTTTATTCTGCCACTTGTACCTTGTGTACTATCTGGAAAGGCCTTGCGCCGTAGTTATGCATGATTCTTGCTGAGCACGTTATTACCTCGCGCGAGGTATGGGCTTTCAGATGTTCTTTTTAGAATGCTAAGTGTTGCTAACTGGAGTTTATTCTTATGTGAACCTCGCGCCGCGTTACACAGATATGTTGTAGCCCGCGCGAGGTTGGCAATCAAGAAAATTGCTGAGTAAGGAGTATGGTCCCGCGCGACCGTACAGGGTGTTGCGCAGCTTTTTGGGACCATACCCCTTCAAGTCCCCCCAGTCCAGTGCTGCACCATGCGCAAGGCAAGTGGTTGGAGCTCTGGACTTAAGAAAATAAAGTAGAATGATGCTTTTGGCTTTGGTAGACGGCGCGCGTGTAGCATGTTGGTTACTACGGCGCGGTTACCAGGCTTGGTACTGGGTTTGTTGTTAGCTTCTACCTGAAGTTTGTTGTAATTTATGGCGGGAAAAACTTCGAAATTTGAACTCTGACAGGTTGGTGAAGAAAGTCGTGGTTGGTGACGACTGAGTTGGCCTCTGACGGTTGTCATCAACTTGTTGCTGACGGTTCAGCTTTTCGTCAGGAGAGTGATGCCCACGCGCACGTGGTAACCGTTACTCCGGGAAACACGCCTTACGTGGCGCTTTCTGGTTGGCCTTGCTTGCGGCGACCTCGGCACGATTACCCATCGCATTAAATGCGATGGGTATATATATCCGAAGAGACGTGAGGTTTATCACTTTTCTCTTCTACTATTCCTTTATTTCCTCTCGAACTTCTTTGAATCTTCAAAGTTTGAAGAACACGGTTGCAGCAGATCTTCAAGTTCTTGAAGAACATCGTAGCAGATTATCAAGCTTGTTTCCAGAATATTCAGGACCTTTATTTTATCTATCGATGGCCGAAGAACAACATGGAGATAATCCCGGAGAAGAAGGTCCTGTGCCTGTTCTCCGGTGGGATTTAGGGCTTTTTGAACAGCTTTCACGTAGTTTCCGGTTCCCACCGGAGTGGGATGCCCGGTACCTGTAACACCTCGAAAATTTACGTCCAATAATGTACTGACACGTGTCATGGACTTTGAATGTGTGAAAACATACTTTAGAGGGACTAAAGTTGACATACCATGAAACTATGTGATTGTAAGGGTCCAAAGTGTCAACAATGGATATTTAAGTCCTACAATAACCCTACATGGTGTTTATAATCTAAAACGGGTAAATCATGGATCATACGAAGCGAAAAATGATAGAAAGTGAGGAATTACAAACTACAGGGGCTAAACGTGTCAACATGTTGAATTTATACCTCTGAGTGATCCTTTGGCAAACCCGAAGCTTTGTAATGATAAAATATACTCACGAGAATATGTGATAAAAATTTCATGAAGTTTCGTGAACGTATGAGAAAGTTATGATTAAAACCGTACACGAAAGGTTAATTGCGTTATCGTGAATTTCGTGACTTTTCGGGTAAGCGCAAAGTGAACCGAGGACTTTGCCATGTTTATAAAAGTCCCAAGGTTCATAAAAATCAGATTTCAAGGGTTTAGAGTGCAAATAAACAGCCAAAAACACGTATCAAAGATCAGGGACTGAAGTGTAATTATCGAAAACTTGTTATGCTGGTCGATGCCTTGTACGCGGCCCGCCTGGCCTTCCTCGCGGCCCGCCTACCAGCGCCCAGCGACAAACATAACCTGCAGCTGCCAGTTATGTCAGTTTTGCGAGCTGTTTCCAGCTGTGAGCGACTCAGGGCCTCACCAATGGGTATACATGCATTCTTAGGACCTTGGACACTTCATAAAACATCTGAAAGACCTCTGCAACAGCCCTGAATCTGATCATACTTGCTATAAAGTCTATTGAAGTAGCAACATTCAAGAACACTTGAACTTTCAAACTTCACAAGAATGATTCTGGAGCTTTTCTGATCGACAAGGCAGCCTCATAGTGATCACTAAGCTTGATTAGGACCATTGTAAGTATTTACAACTCTTTCAAATTCGTTCTAGCTTAGTGTATTCACCGAAAGTCAAAGTATCGTAATTTAAACTTGACTTTATGATTAAACGAGATTGGCTCTGTCAAATCTCAAATTGAAAGTACCTACATGTTGGTATTTATGTGTGTAACAAACCCCTAAAAGGGTATTATCAGATTCACACTCTAAATATGCTAATTGTCGAGTCAAAGCATTTCGTAAAAAGTCAACAGAATGTGTTTTTGCAAAAATAAGCTTGATTAACAATGTAGGCTACATGCAACCTGTTTGATCATCAAAATAACTTTGTAATTAATGTAAGAACATGTTTCTTCATGATCAACTCGACAATTTTCTGTATTACACCCGAATCGGAACCGAAAGTCTCATAAATGGACTTTTTCTTTGACTATCGGTTCTGATCCGTACATGCATGTTAAGATCTGCACTAGAGCATATTTTGGACCAACTTTCATATATGTTTAACCCTCTGGAATTTTACATCTTGGTTCCATGTTTAACCGATTCATATGCATGTTACCGGGTTATGTTTAAATATGACTATTTTGCCCTTTTTACTATAAAACGCGATTTTTGAAAACGTGAAAGAGTAGAAACCTTTATTGCTGATTTATAAACTTGCACCGAAAATTTGACATCAATCCGAGGTCTGGATTGTGAGTTATGCTCAATATCGCAAATAGAACGGTTTTTATTAATTAAACGGCGTTATGAGCATAACACCTATCAAAACCTAATTTTTGACATCAAAATATATACCTACTGTTGTTATATAATATTTTGGGAATTATAAGGATTTTTAATAATTTTTAAACTGATTTATTCATAGAGTTTTAGCCTTAAATCGATTATTGTCGGTTTTGCCCTTTTGGGCTATAAAATGAGTTTTATAAATCCTTTTGACCCCAAACCTTTTTCTACTGATTTTATTTGTTAAATAAAATATTTTGAGCATTCTGGAAATATAAAATTATCAGCTTTCTTTTACAAACCCGGAAATGGCTCCAAATCGCCTTTTTACGCATTTTTATCGCATAGTATGTACTATAATCATATTAAACCTATAAGGTTGATACCTACTGATGTTTTTAAGATATTTTTATAAAATAACAGAAAGTACAAGTTTATAAACTCAGGTTTCCAATTTTGACATTTTTAGTCCTTGTGAAATTACCAAAATGCCCCTATGGTGCATAGTTTTGTTTTAAATGATAATTTTCACTTATGGGTCATACCCTACTGTTATAATATGTAAAATTAAATATATTTACTGTATGGACCAGACCTGTAACTCAGATTTCTGATATAACTCTTTTATAATCTTTTAAATGACCAAATTGCCCCTATAAGGCATAAGTTGAGTTTAAATCCGTTCCGGGCATAATAGAAGACACTTTGCTGATATTATATCATATTTATAGCATATTATATCAGGGAACTTGCATATGACTCTTACTGTTACCCGTAACGCTCTTTTCGCGTTCGGTTCGGCTTATGTAACTAGTTTGCATAAATTGACCGAGACGGGTCAAACATAATCATTTTGTCTCAAAATCCAGAATGTATTTAGTATACCCATATTATACAAGTATTCCAACTTGTCGGGTCTAAATCACATTCTATCCGGTCTTCGCTTAATCGTGCGTTTAAACCGTTTCGTCCTTTTAAATAACCGGTCTAAGCTTTAGCTTAATTAAAGGCCGTTAGAAATCTAATAGGTTATTTATAAACCTTCGTTCCAGATTAGGAGCACCGGTAAAAGCTACCTGCCTTTTTGCTTATTGAGATATATACTTACCAAGGTAAATACTTTTTGACTTATTTTCCCTATACGGGCTTGGGGTACGGTATATAAAATACCGCTTGGTCCGGCATTGAATTCTTTAATCAAATAGAGGTTAAATTTATTGAGATGCCTGTTTTGAATGTGTGTTTTATTGCTTAAAGCCTTTGGGGGGTTAATGACCATGTCCCGGATATCCTCGGCATCATCTTACGAGATGGCCACGACCTGAGCACGGGGTGTAGGCGTACACCTGTCAAGTGTATAACTCAATATTGTGGTGTGTCTATTGATCTTTAACCCGGCACGAACCGGGCTACTGAACGCATAAGTAACATGTAAATCCTTTACAAGATTATATAACATAATTATCCCAAGTTATAAAATATTTTGTGCCATGAGCATTCAAATCAATTTTCAATCATTTTAAAAATGAGTCAGTAAAATTGTATTTACCAGTGTAAACTGACGTATTTTTCCCAAAAGGTTAAGTGCAGGTACTACACGTAATAGGCTGGTTGTCTTCTAGAGCGTCCACAATAAGTCTCGCAAGCTTGGACGACAATAAGCTGTTGAACAATATCTTATTTTATTTTGATCCGCCTGTGGATCCGTTTCAACTACTCGTGATATTTAATATTACATTTTATTTAAAGTTGAAATGAATCTATCTTTGCTTCCGCTGTGCATTATTATATTGTGTTGTTTGTCTATGATGATACCAACTACGTCACTATACTCCCCACCGGGCCCACCGGTGACACGTGGAAAATAGGGGTGTGACAGGTTGGTATCAGAGCCAACTCTGAGTGAATTAAACACTAGTCTTTTGTGTTTAATCTCAGTTACACAATTGCACAATCCTCGATTCTCGAGTCTAGACAAAGAACTTAGGAAATTTCCAAATTTTTGTTTAAATTTTCTAACTTTGTCTTAATTATATTTTGTTGTATCACTTGTTTGTTTTGACAGGTAGTTAAACATGCCGCCAAGAATGAGAGGACGAGGATGGGGACGGGGCGGACACGTAGCTCCAAATGATCACGAAGCCGGGCCTTCGCACCGGCGAACACCTTCGGGCTCTCATAACACAGATGCCCAAAATCTATGGAGGTCCTTCACTGAACCAGCCTCCTCACCATCCATTCCCCACTCATTTGGGCCTCATTCGGAGAATGAGCCCCATCACTCACAGTAGTCCTACATTCCTCTAGGACCCTCATCACCTTTTGACAACACGTCACCCGTCTTTCAGGGCCTGTACAACCCTGATGATTACCTTCAAGAACTAGTGGGTTTTAACCCACTTGGACCCGAAGACCACTTTTCGGGTGGCAACCTGATGGACGTTGATGAGGATACGGATCCTGCCATGCCACCCTCCGGAACACCGAACCACCCCATCGAGATTTCTGATGGGTCACCTTTCATGGGATCACCATACAATGGTCCCGATAGTTATGAGGAGATGTTCAAACAGTACGACTGGGTTTTTACCCCCAGTTATCATAACTCTCCTTTGCACCAGTCCCATCACTCTCCTCTTCACCAACCTTACCATAACTCCCCTCTGCACCAGTCACACCATAACTCTCCTTTGCACCTGCCTCACCACTCTCACCTTCACCAGCCACAGCAGCTGCCCCAGCAGCAACCCCAGCAGCAGCAGAATCCTTCCGAGGATTCCCGATTTGTAGCGGTCACTCCGCCAGCAGCAGCACCTCCACTTCAGCCTCCCTCGCCTCCGAGGCGAAGGAGAACTACCTTGCGGATGTCCGCACGAGGAGGAGTGCGTATCAGCACCCCTCCACTTTCGAGTGGCAGCCGGTACTCGCCGGTCCACGAAGAATCGGAGACGGGAGAGTCATCGCATCCCATCTCTGAAGTAGCAACGGCACCAGTCACGCCACAGCCACAGCCACAGCCTCAGCCACCATTGGGATTTGGAGAACCAATCCCCGCTTACACTAATGCTGCAGCATTCAACCCCTTTGAGCAGCAGATTCACACGGGGTACAACTTCACGGAGGATCCATACTGGATAGCAGCAAACTCCAACACCTTCCATCAAGAGGCTCCATTCGGAGGTCCCTGGGCTACGGGACCCTCGACCTATGGGTATCCATCATATGGGTACCAACAGCCGCAGCCTCCTCAACCTCCACCTTATCAGCCTCCTCAGCCTTCGTACTATCAACAGCCACCCCAGGCGCCGGCGATGTCACCGCCGCAATTTCAAGAGATTCTTCAGGAGATACATGGGGTGAGAGACGAAATGCGGCAAGAGTTGCAGCAGGATAGGAGACATAACCGGGGGATGTTTCAGAAGGTGGTGGATTTGCTTAAGGGGAAGAAAAAGAAGGATCATTGAATCCTTTGTTTGTTAGTTATTTTTGTGTGGTACTCATGTCCCTGCGTGGACATTTATTTATTTATGTACTCTACCCCTGCGTGGGTATTTATTTCTGTTCTGCCCCTGCGTGGGCATATCTTTTATTTAACCCCTGCGTGGGTTTGTTGTTTTGTTATTTGGCCCCTGCGTGGGCATATGATTTATGTAAAAGACCCGTTTAGGGCAACTTGTACTGATTTAAATTTTTTTAAATGGTTAATTTAAATTTAATTTTTAAATTATGTGCATAAACATAGTGTATGAATAAATGAAAAATAACATTTAATATTTTGATTTACCATTTTAATAATATAATAAGGATCTTAAAAGGTAAAACCTAGCTGTTATGTTGTCATAAATCTAGCCAATACAGTGGAACCTGTTTAAAAAGATTCAAATCTCTGTTAACATCTGTAAACATGTTAACATTCTTGGCTAATGTGATCCGTGAAATCACACACGCCACCCTTTTTTATAAAATATCCAAGTTTAATAATTCCATATATAATTGGTTGTGACATAAGGCCTACGGTTATAATTAATGTCATATAAAACAAAAGGCAGCTGTAGTTTATGCACTCCCTGCCAAGAAAAGGATTGATTTGTCTCATTTATTCAAGCCTTAATCCTATAAGATCTAAATTTGTAATTTAGAAAGTTGTCTACGTGACTAGGCTTATTATGCCAATATTATATTTCATTCTAAAAAGATTAATAGTGAAAATCCTGAATGAAATTATTAAATTAACTAATATGGCTTTTATTTACCATGGTTAATAAATCGTCAAGAACGATAATACTGTTTAAACTTCTAAATAGACCTTGTCCTTATTTTTGTGTAGCAATTAAGACTACATGACTAAGTCAGAAGAGTTAAACAGTCGTCCGGCACAAAACCCTGAAAATGCTCCGATATTAGTAACTGGTGCGGAATTGAAAGCACTAGTGAATGATGCCGTGGTCGAAGCACTGAATAGACAATTTAGTGAAGCAAGCGGGACCCGAAGTAGGACCCGAACCGCATCACGTTCCAAGCCAAGAACACATTCGGAGGGTCATAGCAAACCGCCCTCTCAGAAGGAGGTACCTAAGAAAGATAAGCCAAAGAAGGATGATGAGGATCATCACTCCTCTAACCAAAACAGTGTCCCGATAAAGAAGATCAAGCAGAAACATGAATCGCACAGTAAGTCCTGTACTTATAAATACTTCGTCTCATGTAAACCCAGAGACTTTACTGGGGAGAAAGGAGCGGTCGACTGCATGACCTGGTTAGACGAAATGGATACAGTTGTAGATATCAGCGGGTGTGCTGATCGGGATGTAGTGAAGTACGTGTCCCAATCGTTTAAAGGGGACGCACTAGCATGGTGGAAATCTCTCTTAAAAGCTGCCGGAAAGGCCACACTTTACAGTATGTCATGGGAACAGTTCGTAGCCCTTATTAAAGAAAATTTTTGCCCACAACATGAAGTTGAAAGGATCGAGTCAGACTTCGTATCTTTGGTGATGAAGAATCTAGACTGTCAGGCATACCTCACCACTTTTAATACTCTATCTCGATTGGTTCCATACTTGGTAACCCCAGAGCCGAGAAGGATTGCCCGTTTCATTGGGGGTTTGGCCCCTGAGATTAAAGCGAGTGTTAAGGCATCGAGGCCTACAACTTTCAGATCAGTAGCTGATCTATCTCTCTCTCTCACCCAGGACGTAGTCAGGTTGAGAGCACTTAGGAACTCGGAAGAGAATAAGAGAAAGCGTGAGGACGATACCTCACGGAGATCGGAAAAGAGACACCGAGGAAATAACGACCACAGGAAAGGGTCGGGATCTAAGAGAGATGGGCAACAGTCGGGGGATAAACCCAAATGCAAAACTTGCAAGAAAACCCACTTTGGGAAATGTCGTTTTGAGTCGAAGTCGCAGTCCCACACGAGACCCTGTGGAATCTGCAAATCTACTGATCATACGACTTTGAAGTGTAAGGGTCTGAAGGATGCAACATGTTACGGTTGCAACGAGAAAGGGCACATTAAGTCTAATTGCCCAAAGTACGCTAAGAAAGCCGATGATGGAAAGAAGACCAATGCAAGGGTCTTCAGGATGGACGCTAAGGAAGCAGTTCAAGATGACAACGTTATTACAGGTACTTTTCTTCTAAATGATGTTTTTGCTAGAGTCTTGTTTGATTCTGGAGCGGATAAGTCTTTTGTAGATAATAAGTTTTGTGAGTTGTTAAAATTGCCTGTAAAAGCCTTAAGTGTGAAGTATGAGGTGGAGTTAGCTGATGGAACCATAGAAACAGCCTCAACTGTTTTAGATGGATGTGTTATATCCATTAGGAATCGTTCTTTTCCTTTGTCCCTACTACCCTTTAAGCTCGCCGGCTTTGATGTAGTTATAGGCATGGATTGGTTATCACATAACCAAGCCCAGATTGTATGCAACAGGAAACAAGTGATAGTCAAAACTCCATCTGGGGAGTCACTTACCATCCAAGGAGATACACAGCATGGATTGCCTGAGCAAGTGTCCATGCTCAAGGCGTCCAGATGTATGCAGAAAGGTTGTGTCATTTATATGGCACAAGTTACCATCGATGATCAGAAGCCCAAAATTGAAGACATCCCTATCATTTCGGAATATCCTGAAGTTTTTCCCGAAGAACTACCTGGTTTACCACCAGATAGGCAAGTGGAATTCCGGATTGACATCATCCCTGGTGCTGCACCAGTAGCGAGAGCACCTTATAGGTTAGCACCAACGGAGATGAAGGAATTAAGGACGCAGTTGGATGATCTGTTAGCTAAAGGTTTTATTAGACCTAGTTCGTCTCCTTGGGGAGCGCCAATCTTATTTGTCAAGAAGAAGGATGGATCGATGCGTTTGTGCATCGACTACCGTGAGCTTAATAAAGTCACTATCAAGAATAGGTATCCTCTGCCCAGGATCGACGATCTGTTCGATCAGTTACAAGGAGCAAGCTATTTTTCTAAGATCGACTTGAGGTCGGGCTATCATCAGTTGAAGGTCAAGGATGAAGATGTACACAAGACAGCGTTTAGGACTCGTTATGGACATTACGAGTTCCTAGTGATGCCTTTCGGGCTCACTAACGCACCGGCCGCATTCATGGATCTCATGAATCGCATCTGCAAGCCTTATCTGGATAAATTCGTCATCGTCTTTATTGACGACATCCTTATTTACTCGAAGAACAAAGCTGACCACGAGAAACACCTTCGTTGTATTCTCAAACTACTTCATCAAGAGAAGCTCTATGCCAAGTTCTCGAAGTGTGAATTCTGGCTTCGAGAAGTCCAATTTCTTGGACACGTTGTTAGCGAGCGTGGTATCCAAGTGGATCCCGCTAAAGTTGAAGCTGTTATGAATTGGCAAGAGCCAAAGACGCCTACGGAAATTCGCAGTTTTCTGGGTTTAGCAGGATATTATAGGCGTTTCATCGAAAACTTTTCAAGGATTGCTGCGCCCTTAACCTCGTTGACACCTAAGAAGGTTAAGTTTGATTGGGGCCTTAAGCAGCAGGAATCCTTTGATATTTTGAAGAAAAAGTTGAGCAATGCACCGGTGTTAACATTGCCAGATGGTATAGAAGAATTTGTGGTGTACTGTGATGCATCACACACTGGTATGGGCTGTGTACTCATGCAGAAAGGCAAGGTTATTGCCTACGCTTCACGACAACTAAAGGTGCACGAAAAGAATTACACCACCCACGATTTGGAATTGGGTGCCGTTGTATTTGCATTAAAACTCTGGAGACATTACTTATATGGAACCAAGTGTGTGATCTATTCAGATCACAAGAGCCTTCAACATTTGTTTAATCAGAAGGACTTGAACATGCGACAAAGACGATGGATGGAAACCCTAAACGATTATGATTGTGAAATAAAGTACCATCCAGGCAAGGCAAATGTAGTTGCCGACGCCTTGAGCAGAAAAGAAAGGATTAAACCAATAAGAATCAATGCCAAGCGCATTGAAATCAAGAATGATTTGAACCAAAGGATATTAGCTGCACAAAAGGAAGCTGTGTTGGAAGCTAATTATCCTGAAGAAAAGTTGGGAGTAACTGAGGAGCAGTTGTCCCATGACAAAGACGGAATACTACGATTGAATGGAAGAATATGGGTTCCAATTTTTGGAGGACTTCGAGATGTTATCCTCCAGGAAGCCCACAGTTCCAAATATTCTGTTCATCCTGGAGCAGACAAGATGTACCAGGATTTAAAAGCAAACTACTGGTGGATTGGTTTGAAAAAGTCCGTAGTTGCTTATGTGTCTAAATGTTTGACTTGTGCGCAAGTCAAAGCAGAGCATCAGAAACCGTCAGGTTTGCTACAACAACCTGAAATTCCCACATGGAAGTGGGAGATGGTGACAATGGATTTCATCACCAAGTTACCAAAGACGAGAAAGGGAAATGATACTATATGGGTCATAGTAAATAGACTGACGAAGTCAGCACATTTTCTACCCATCAAGGAGACTTATAGCTCCGATATGTTAGCCCAATTATACGTTGATAAGATTGTAGCTTTGCATGGAATACCTGTGTCTATTATCTCCGATAGAGATACTAGATACACGTCACATTTTTGGAAAAGTTTCCAACAATCTTTGGGCACTCGTTTGAATTTTAGTACGGCTTATCATCCACAGACTGACGGTCAGAGTGAGCGTACTATTCAAACTTTGGAAGACATGCTACGTGCATGTGCGATCGATTTGGGTGGTAGTTGGGATAAGAACCTACCACTAATTGAATTCTCCTACAACAATAGCTACCACACCAGCATAAAAGCTGCGCCTTTTGAGGCCTTATACGGTAGAAAGTGTAGATCGCCTATTTGTTGGGCGGAAGTTGGAGATGTCCAACTATCAGGACCAGAAATTGTTTTTGAGACGACGGACAAGATTGTCCAGATCCGCGATTGATTGAGAGCTGCCAGGGATAGGCATAAAAGTTATGCGGATCCACAGCGCAAAGATTTTCACTTCGAAGTAGGTGAAAAGGTGTTGCTTAAGGTATCACCCTGGAAGGGGGTGATGCGATTTGGTAAGAAAGGCAAGCTAAGCCCGAGATACATAGGACCTTTCGAGATTATCGAACGTATTGGGTCAGTTGCTTATAAGTTAAACTTGCCTGAAGAACTTAGCGCTATCCATAATGTGTTCCACATCTGTAATTTGAAGAAGTGTTCCGCTGATGAACCACTGGTTATGCCGTATACGGATGTACATATAGATGAAAGCTTGAAATTTGTGGAAAAGCCGTTGTCGATCGAAGACCGAAAGGTAAAGAAGCTTCGAAGGAAGCACATACCTATTGTTAAGGTCAAATGGGATGCCCGTAGGGGTCCCGAATACACATGGGAGGTAGAATCCACGATGAAAGAAAAATACCCTCATTTGTTTCAGTAAATCTCGGGGTCGAGATTTCTTTTAAGGGGGTGAGGATGTAACACCTCGAAAATTTACGTCCAATAATGTACTGACACGTGTCATGGACTTTGAATGTGTGAAAACATACTTTAGAGGGACTAAAGTTGACATACCATGAAACTATGTGATTGTAAGGGTCTAAAGTGTCAACAATGGATATTTAAGTCCTACAATAACCCTACATGGTGTTTATAATCTAAAACGGGTAAATCATGGATCATACGAAGCGAAAAATGATAGAAAGTGAGGAATTACAAACTACTGGGGCTAAACGTGTCAACATGTTGAATTTATACCTCTGAGTGATCCTTTGGCAAACCCGAAGCTTTGTAATGATAAAATATACTCACGAGAATATGTGATAAAAATTTCATGAAGTTTCGTGAACGTATGAGAAAGTTATGATTAAAACCGTACACGAAAGGTTAATTGTGTTATCGTGAATTTCGTGACTTTTCGGGTAAGCGCAAAGTGAACCGAGGACTTTGCCATGTTTATAAAAGTCCCAAGGTTCATAAAAATCAGATTTCAAGGGTTTAGAGTGCAAATAAACAGCCAAAAACACGTATCAAAGATCAGGGACTGAAGTGTAATTATCGAAAACTTGTTATGCTGGTCGATGCCTTGTACGCGGCCCGCCTGGCCTTCCTCGCGGCCCGCCTACCAGCGCCCAGCGACAAACATAACCTGCAGCTGCCAGTTATGTCAGTTTTGCGAGCTGTTTCCAGCTGTGAGCGACTCAGGGCCTCACCAATGGGTATACATGCATTCTTAGGACCTTGGACACTTCATAAAACATCTGAAAGACCTCTGCAACAGCCCTGAATCTGATCATACTTGCTATAAAGTCTATTGAAGTAGCAACATTCAAGAACACTTGAACTTTCAAACTTCACAAGAACGATTCTGGAGCTTTTCTGATCGACAAGGCAGCCTCATAGTGATCACTAAGCTTGATTAGGACCATTGTAAGTATTTACAACTCTTTCAAATTCGTTCTAGCTTAGTGTATTCACCGAAAGTCAAAGTATCGTAATTTAAACTTGACTTTATGATTAAACGAGATTGGCTCTGTCAAATCTCAAATTGAAAGTACCTACATGTTGGTATTTATGTGTGTAACAAACCCCTAAAAGGGTATTATCAGATTCACACTCTAAATATGCTAATTGTCGAGTCAAAGCATTTCGTAAAAAGTCAACAGAATGTGTTTTTGCAAAAATAAGCTTGATTAACAATGTAGGCTACATGCAACCTGTTTGATCATCAAAATAACTTTGTAATTAATGTAAGAACATGTTTCTTCATGATCAACTCGACAATTTTCTGTATTACACCCGAATCGGAACCGAAAGTCTCATAAATGGACTTTTTCTTTGACTATCGGTTCTGATCCGTACATGCATGTTAAGATCTGCACTAGAGCATATTTTGGACCAACTTTCATATATGTTTAACCCTCTGGAATTTTACATCTTGGTTCCATGTTTAACCGATTCATATGCATGTTACCGGGTTATGTTTAAATATGACTATTTTGCCCTTTTTACTATAAAACGCGATTTTTGAAAAAGTGAAAGAGTAGAAACCTTTATTGCTGATTTATAAACTTGCACCGAAAATTTGACATCAATCCGAGGTCTGGATTGTGAGTTATGCTCAATATCGCAAATAGAACGGTTTTTATTAATTAAACGACGTTATGAGCATAACACCTATCAAAACCTAATTTTTGACATCAAAATATATACCTACTGTTGTTATATAATATTTTGGGAATTATAAGGATTTTTAATAATTTTTAAACTGATTTAATCATAGAGTTTTAGCCTTAAATCGATTATTGTCGGTTTTGCCCTTTTGGGCTATAAAATGAGTTTTATAAATCCTTTTGACCCCAAACCTTTTTCTACTGATTTTATTTGTTAAATAAAATATTTTGAGCATTCTAGAAATATAAAATTATCAGCTTTCTTTTACAAACCCGGAAATGGCTCCAAATCGCCTTTTTACGCATTTTTATCGCATAGTATGTACTATAATCATATTAAACCTATAAGGTTGATACCTACTGATGTTTTTAAGATATTTTTATAAAATAACAGAAAGTACAAGTTTATAACTCAGGTTTCCAATTTTGACATTTTTAGTCCTTGTGAAATTACCAAAATGCCCCTATGGTGCATAGTTTTGTTTTAAATGATAATTTTCACTTATGGGTCATACCCTACTGTTATAATATGTAAAATTAAATATATTTACTGTATGGACCAGACCTGTAACTCAGATTTCTGATATAACTCTTTTATAATCTTTTAAATGACCAAATTGCCCCTATAAGGCATAAGTTGAGTTTAAATCCGTTCCGGGCATAATAGAAGACACTTTGCTGATATTATATCATATTTATAGCATATTATATCAGGGAACTTGCATATGACTCTTACTGTTACCCGTAACGCTCTTTTCGCGTTCGGTTCGGCTTATGTAACTAGTTTGCATAAATTGACCGAGACGGGTCAAACATAATCATTTTGTCTCAAAATCCAGAATGTATTTAGTATACCCATATTATACAAGTATTCCAACTTGTCGGGTCTAAATCACATTCTATCCGGTCTTCGCTTAATCGTTTAAACCGTTTCGTCCTTTTAAATAACCGGTCTAAGCTTTAGCTTAATTAAAGGCCGTTAGAAATCTAATAGGTTATTTATAAACCTTCGTTCCAGATTAGGAGCACCGGTAAAAGCTACCTGCCTTTTTGCTTATTGAGATATATACTTACCAAGGTAAATACTTTTTGACTTATTTTCCCTATACGGGCTTGGGGTACGGTATATAAAATACCGCTTGGTCCGGCATTGAATTCTTTAATCAAATAGAGGTTAAATTTATTGAGATGCCTGTTTTGAATGTGTGTTTTATTGCTTAAAGCCTTTGGGGGGTTAATGACCATGTCCCGGATATCCTCGGCATCATCTTACGAGATGGCCACGACCTGAGCACGGGGTGTAGGCGTACACCTGTCAAGTGTATAACTCAATATTGTGGTGTGTCTATTGATCTTTAACCCGGCACGAACCGGGCTACTGAACGCATAAGTAACATGTAAATCCTTTACAAGATTATATAACATAATTATCCCAAGTTATAAAATATTTTGTGCCATGAGCATTCAAATCAATTTTCAATCATTTTAAAAATGAGCCAGTTAAATTGTATTTACCAGTGTAAACTGACGTATTTTTCCCAAAAGGTTAAGTGCAGGTACTACACGTAATAGGCTGGTTGTCTTCTAGAGCGTCCACAATAAGTCTCGCAAGCTTGGACGACAATAAGCTGTTGAACAATATCTTATTTTATTTTGATCCGCCTGTGGATCCGTTTCAACTACTCGTGATATTTAATATTACATTTTATTTAAAGTTGAAATGAATCTATCTTTGCTTCTGCTGTGCATTATTATATTGTGTTGTTTGTCTATGATGATACCAACTACGTCACTATACTCCCCACCGGGCCCACCGGTGACACGTGGAAAATAGGGGTGTGACAGTACCCCGGCCAGAACCAGACGGCCGCTGATGCACCACCGGGGTACATCACTTTGTTCGATGACTTCTTTCATCAGGGCACTTCCGGTTGCCGGCGACGAACTTCATGGCTCATATTCTTCAGTATTATGGGTTCCATATATCTCAAATGAGCCCACCCGGAATGGTTCGGGTTCGACTGTAAGTCCCGTGAACCGGATCTTTCAATGATATCAAACAACACCAAGTTTGTACGGAATCCAAACTTGATGTGATTCAAGAATAAACCGAAGAAATATGAAAATACGAATCGAATACGAAGAACACACCGAATCACTTTCAACACTTGCACACGATTCTATTACTATCAAAGCAAAATCGTCTAGTACAAGTGCTCACAACCAAATAGCCTCCCACTCTCTGTTTCTCTAGAATTTCTGTAACTAGGAGGTTCCAAACCTAAAACAAGTCAAAAACTTGTTTATATACATAGACAAGCCCATCTCCCACATGGGCTCCCCTTGGGCCTGCTTGGCCTACATGGCCTATAGCTTGGCCCAAGTGACCTATAAAGGTCCACAACCTAATATAACCTAACCTGGTAAGGCCCAGTTCATAACCATAGCCCGTTGTGTTAATTTGATGCGTCAGTCTCACACTTTAGGGCCTAACAATCTCCCCCTAGACTGATGCCATCAAATTGTCTTCATAGCATGAATTCAGCAACGTCTTCAACGAAGTCTATGGTTGTCGCTATGCTGCAGATGTTGTGGAAGTTCTTGACTTCTGAACTCTCAGCACTGGGTCTCTTTCTTCAGCTCTTGTGGTTAGCTTCATATCAGGATCTCGATCAGCATTTGCTTTAAAATCTTGTCAAAAAGAATGTGAGAGGAGGATTCTCAGCAGCTCTTTTCTTCTTCAATCTTTGTCTTTCAAGCAGATTCATGGTACTTCTTCAAATGTACTTTCACTGTCAGACGGCGTTTCGTATCCGGTTCTTCTGACTCAGGTACATCTTGTTATTGTGCTGCTTCAGGCTTCTTCAGTAACTAACAGCATCTCAGTCTTCATCAACCCCTGTTCTTGATTGAAATCAAGTTCTGCACATGCTCACAAACTCATAAGCAAACATTTCTTATGCAATAGGGAGAGTACCACATGAACACTAGGTACATGAAATTTCACAATTTAAATTCTTTTAACTTTTGATGATCAGTCAAATCTTCAAGAACGGTTAGATTTTTAATTTTAAGAAAAACAAATAAACACACTATTTTTGTATTTTTGATTTTTTTTAAAGAACTAAAAAACAAATAAAAACTCAAAATATAAACAACTACCATAAAATACAATTACAATTGCAATGGGATCAAAATTCGTTCTCAAGCAGACTAAGGAACACTTTTCAGTACGAGCCTAATCAAACTGGTCTATGCGATTGTCAATATGTTTGTCCACTTAAACTTTAACGCTCAACTTTCAATTTTTCAACTTCGTGATATGCTTAAGGTAATATTATACTATTATACCCGTGTGTCCCATTCCAAGGCATACCCCCGCGATCAAGGTAAGCACAACGATTCATCGTAGCAGGTGAGTATACTGATGTCATCCTTTAAGATATCCTGACTGAGTCTAGGTCTGCATATAATCTGTTTTATCATGTTTTGATTTCTTAACAATGAGCACCCAAATAAATACTAATCAAATCCTGGAAATATAAACAGTACACTCTATCATGCAAGTATCTTCCCTACCACATATTTCACAAGTCCAATCCAGATCTCTGAAATCTTAACTGGGAATAGATTGAGAAGAGAACAGAATAGATCTTAAGCAGAGATGGTATAATATACAGATCAAATGAGTTTTTCTCAGTTTGATATAGGTTTCATGGGTTTCTTTTGGGCACTTGAGGGCCTCTTTCGGGTGTATTAGATCTATAGTGCGACAACGTACAGCTAGGTTAGCATGTATCTGGATGCAGCAGAAGCTGTCGTTGCCTAGCACCTCCAGGTCAGCATATATCTGGATGCAGCAGAGGAGGTACACGACTTTTTTCAGAGAAGATTTCAGAATCAGATCAAAATTGTGTGTATCGGGACAACATACAGACATTCAAATAGAAATGAGCTAATTCCAAGTGACTTTCTTTCCTGGGTTCATGTACAATTTTAGTTTTGAACAGAAGAACAGCCAAGATATCCCCAGATGATTCAACAATATAAAGACCCAAAACCTCAGATGTTGGCTATCTATCAACGCAAGATTTAAGACCATAAAATCATACGCCGTTGGTATGTTACCCACATGGTACATAGTTCGTTATGTTTATATCACTTAGTATCTTTTATCATTTTGAGCGTCAAGCCTATCGACATATCGCAGTAGATCCTAGTCTTTTCAGCTATGGCACCTTACATGTGTTAGTCAAACCCTTTAACACGAACATTTATTTCACTTCCCATATCATGCAAGTTCTCTTTTTGGCTTTTTCATTTTTCAAATGTTTTTGTATTTTTCTGAGTTTTCTCCCCCTAAACTCTATATCTATCTATATGTTCCTCTCCCCCCCTAAATTTGTGCATAAATCTTGTATTTTTGCGTAAATTTACCATTTACTAGAGAAAGGACACTATATATACAAAATAATGAACTAAGAAAGAGAAAAGAAAAAATATTTTTTTTAAACCGTTCTGTCATTAGATTGAAGACTAATCAATATTCAAATCAAAGTACTGAATTTAAAAAGGTACCTTTTGCTGATCATTTCTTACTTCTGTTATCTCCTCCAAAGGAAACATGTCATCTGTAAAAAAAATTTGAACTTTTTGCAACAGTGAAATGTTACCCGTTTTTATCTCTGGAACAACTGCTATCAACATTCCAGAGATTGTCAACAGCTCCCCCTTAGTTGTTCCTGAAAAGTAAGGAGATTAGTAAGACATTGGTACCCAGGCCATCGTGGTCCTGGGATTTCCTGAAGCATCAAAATAAGACACTTCTTTTAAACACAAGTCCCCTTTCGTTTCAAGAATTGGAGATGTAGCTGCTTTTTGTTTTGCTCTCCAAATTTGTTTAGGCTTTTCTAGTTTCTTAGATGCCTGTGGCAAATCAGTTGGCTTATCAACCTTGTTATTTTTCGAAACTTGTGTAGGTTTCAAAGCTTGTTTTCTTTTTTGCTTTAGCAGCATTCCAATCCCTATCAGAAGGTTTAACCTTGGGATTCACATTCTTCATTGCCTTAGGTGATGATACCTTCATCGGCTTGGAATGATTGTTATCATTTGGTGTAACCCTCTGATTTCGCATATAATAGGGTACATGGGGACGCCGTGTGCAGTTTCTAGCAATATGCCCCGCAATGCCACAGTTGAAGCAAGTTTGTCTTTTCATCTGAAAGACGTTTTGAGTAGCTTGATTCGCTCTAGCAGGTCCTGAAGGACAAACCGGTCCTTTTTGCGTTGGATACGCCTGCACTTTACTTTCAGACGAAGACGAATTTGGATGCTTGTATGTGTTGGTTGCAGAAGTCTTGTTGCTTTGAGCACCATTCTTCGTCTTTTCTCCCTGATTGGAGCTTTCAATCACCTTGTCATGAGCCTTATGGGATCGTGATTGTCCTTGATGAGCAGACTTCTTATATCCTCGACTTTGATCTGCTCGTTTTGGCTCCTTTTGTGTGTTGTGAACCGGCTCACAAACACCAGCACAAGAGTGAATATTCGCATTTTGTTGCACGTTTGGGCGATGAACACAATTTCTAGCAATGTGTCTAGGAATTCCACAGTTGAAACATGTTTGTCGCTTCAATGTATGGAGATTCGAAGAACTAGCAACAGTAGCTAATCTGATGGGTTTAGATTGCTTTGATTGCTTTGCTTGTGTTCCATGTGCCTTTTCTGAGTTCTTATGTACCAAAGGTGTATGATTTCGCGAGCTCCCTTCATCATGTTTCTCTTCTTCTGTATGACCAAACGAAACTGGTTGTTTCGGAGTCGACACACCTGCATCAGGGGAAACACTAGACAAAATGTTAAAGGATTTGAACAAATTAACATAATCATATAGCCAATCTGGACCAACTCTAGCGTCCGTAGTATTTTCTTCGAGCCATTCAATGTTGCACGACTCAACGACTTTCTTGGTTACTTTATTGTACACTCTATAGGAGGATCCTTTAGCATATCCAATAAAGAAACATTCATCCCCTTTGACCTCAAACTTCCCATTAGTGTCCATGAGCAACAAGACACACGGACAACCAAAGTTACGGAAGTGTGAGACCGAGGGTTTACGTCCTTCCAGAATCTCATAAGGAGTTTTCATATGATGTTTGTTTACTAAAGCATGATTCTGGATGTAACAAGTCGTGCTAACTGCTTCGGCCCAGAAGAAACTAGGAAGCTTCGAGTCGGCCAGCATGGTTCGTGCCGCCTCTATAAGAGTACGATTTCGTCTCTCAGCCACTCCATTTTGTTGTGGAGTTCGTGGTGCACTGTACTGTCGTTCGATTCCTTTTTCTGCACAGAATGTATCTAAGGTGATATTCTTGAATTCTGTCCCATTGTCTGATCGAATTGCTTTCACTCTTGTAGTAGCTTGATTTTCAACTAGAGTGACAAATTGTTTGATCAAACTCGCAGCCTCGTTCTTGTGACTAAGAAAGTATACCCATGTTTAACGAGAATAGTCATCTATGATCACAAGATAATACGCCTTCTTGTCAATGCTCACCACATTTACAGGACCAAAAAGACCCATATGTAGTAATTCAAGCACGACTTTTGTCGAAGGTGTAGACTTGGATTTATGAGGCTTTTGATGAGCCTTTCCTTTTGCGCAAGCAACACACTTTTCTACCAGCATGAAGTCTTTGATTGGTAAATCACGGACCATTTGACCTTTAGAAGACGATTCAGTTTCTGTTTTAACTTCTTTTTCAGAAACATTTTCTAGTGACTGTGCATTTATAGTGACCACATCTTCTTTTTCAAAATCTGGTTCAGATTCAGATTCAGTTTCAATTTTGGAACAAGTTGAAATTTCATCAACACATGTTTCTTCAACATATGTATCATGTGAATCTTCTTGAGATTTGCTTTCAGCTACAGTTTCCAATGGGGTCCCACTAGATTCAACATTAGGGACACCCACTGAGACAGATTCAGAAGAAGAATCAGGATACTCTTGATTTTCTTGAGAAGGAATTTCAGTGGTTTCACTGAATGTGTCCTGAGTGACCTCACCTGTAACACTGTCAACAACTGAAATATTAGAAACATCACAATCACGTGCATTAACTGAAACACAATCATCACCACAATTATTGTTCAAAGATTCAACACAAACATCATCAGTTTTGCCCCAAACATCAGGCTCACTTGACGACACATAAGCACAAAACGATGCTAACAACGACCGACCAAAAGCAATATCAGATTCAGTTTGTTCAAAATAATTTTCAGAAATATTAGTATGAACAACTGATTCACTCCCAAGAACATCTTCACATTTTACTTCAGATACTTTATCTGCACATGAAGACGAAATGTTAGGATCAATAGAGCCTTTAGAAACAAAATTTATTGGAGCAGACTTCTGTTTCTCAATTGGTCTGGTATTAAATGATGACTTATTGTTTTTGGGACCATAAGTCATTCGACTTTCATTTATCATCTCCTCCTCAGTCATAGGTAAGTAAGTATGATTATCATTATAAGGAGGAGGAACCTTATTAAAACCCAAACCACAACCTTTCTTTTCTTTGTATGCAAGCTGTTGATCACACAAATTTTTTACCAATTTACTAGAAGAATCAAATTTTTTTATGTTTAGCTCATTTATTTGATATCTATCTCTGATGTCTTCCAGTTCCTTAGTCAAAATACATACTTTCTCCTGAGCTTCTAGAAAATGGGCTGTTTTTACACTTACATCATCTTTGAGTTTGATGATGTCTTTTCGCTGAGCTTCAATCTTTTCTTTATAAAGTTTTTCATTTTTCGATAATGTGAAATTTTTATTTTTTATATCTTGATAATCTTGAATTAGCTCAGCATTGTGTATATGATAAGCCTCAACCCTTTCTCTACATTCAGGAGTGCAAAAGACAAAAAGTATCTCTTCTCTGGTAATTTCTTGAGCCACTGGTTTGTGAAACACGAATGCCATAATTTCAGTGGGTGGTTGATACTTTTGTTCTTCTCCTCAAAACACAAACCAAATGTGAACCCGTGCACTCGCTAACTCAAACACTCAGCAGTCGAATGAACCCGCTTTCTGAACCGCACCTCAAAAACCTGTCAAACTTTTCACAACCAAATTTTTTTTATTGTAAGAGAATACTTATTATTATTATTAAACCTAATGATTCTTTAATGATTAATATTATTATAATAAATAGAATCCTAAATGTCACTTCAGTTTTTAAAAATCAAAAGACCCTGCAAACACATGCCAACCGATAATTATACGTGGTTATCTTTTTGTTGACAAACAAAATGTCACAAAACTTTCACTTCTTTGTTTCCAAATAACCGTCACAAGAGAGATGGTCGGAGTCACGGTGAAGTGGGCGACAGCGGTGTAGACGATGGAGATGACGTTGACGGAGATGATAGCCGGAGAAGATGAGATGACGATGAGAAGATGACGATGAACGACGGCCGGAGTTGCAGGTTACGACTGAGAACGATGGTAACTGGATGATGAACGAAGATGATGAAGACGAAGGTGGTGGTCGGAGATCGTCGGAGAAGATGGTGGTAGTATGTTTCGACGTGGAGGTTACGGCCGTGAATATGGAGGTGAGTTAAGGTGATCGGAGATGGTTGACCGGAACGATGATGAATGGCTGAAAGAGACGGTGGTGATGATCGGAGAAGATGACCAGCGTTTGGTGGTAATTGACGGCAGTTGCAGAGGCAGGTGCTACACGGAGATGATGAATGATGATGACGGTTGCGACTCGAGACGAAGAAATCAATTACTCGAGACCAGTTGAGTCGAGACCTCAAAGTTGATGACTCGAGGTCTCGGTTGCGACTCGGAACCGAGGTTGCGACTCGAGACTTTGAAACCGTGAAGAGTCGAGACCGTTTGAAAAATGTGAAGTCGAAACCGTGATTACGACTCGAGACGGTGAAGCTGATGAGTCGAGACGGTGAAGCTGATGAGTCGAGACCAGCTGATGATAAGTCGAGACCGTGAAAGGGTGACTCGAGACCTGTTAAGAAGATGAGATTCGAGACCGTTGTAGCTATTATGTAGGACTCGAGACCACAGAAAAGATGAAGAGTTGGTTGCGACTCAAAACCTGTGAAAGCCTAACAATGACAACCTGTGATGAAGACGAGAGAATAATAACCCGAAAATAATGGAAAAGTTGTTTCTAAAATAGAAATAACAAACTTCCAAAACAAGATGTCAATTTTTCGAGAAACTTGGGATTTTTCAAAAATAAAATTTTTAAATCCTTTTAAAAATAAAAAAAATATCCCATTAACAGTATATCGAATTGATCAAACAGCAAAAATATGAGTTTTCAATAAAAAACCGATGAACACTTCGAAGAACGCGATGAACAAAAATTCAAAATCTTGAATATTTGATATCAAACCGAGCCTAGAAACAGGTTCTAATAGCTCTGATACCACTTGTAAGTCCCGTGAACCGGATCTTTCAATGATATCAAACAACACCAAGTTTGTGCGGAATCCAAACTTGATGTGATTCAAGAATAAACCGAAGAAATATGAAAATACGAATCGAATACGAAGAACACACCGAATCACTTTCAACACTTGCACACGATTCTATTACTATCAAAGCAAAATCGTCTAGTACAAGTGCTCACAACCAAATAGCCTCCCACTCTCTGTTTCTCTAGAATTTCTGTAACTAGGAGGTTCCAAACCTAAAACAAGTCAAAAACTTGTTTATATACATAGACAAGCCCATCTCCCACATGGGCTCCCCTTGGGCCTGCTTGGCCTACATGGCCTATAGCTTGGCCCAAGTGACCTATAAAGGTCCACAACCTAATATAACCTAACCTGGTAAGGCCCAGTTCATAACCATAGCCCGTTGTGTTAATTTGATGCGTCAGTCTCACACTTTAGGGCCTAACATCGACATTTCGAGTTCCTGTGCTGGGCTCATGGCATCGAGCCAACTGTCGATAAATTCCGGGTCTTTTATCAGCTTCAGCGAAATATGGGTTTCTACTCTTTTGCAAGTCGTGGCACCGCCAAGAAGATATTGTTGAACCATCCCAAGAGTTTCCATGATTGGAAACCAAAATTCTTTTATATACGCGAGGAGGTTATTCCTATTGCCATGACGTTTCGCGCCTGGGATGAAGCTATTGTGAAAGAAGACTTGGCGATCCCCAAGACTGAGGCTTGGTATCGGGAGCTTACTGCTACCCCCAACCAGGTGTTTGGGGAAAATGTACTTGTTGCGGCGCGGTTGAGTGATCAATGGCCGCCTGAGAGCCAAGACGTCCCTGTGTTAAAGTTCCAGGATGAAGGTTAGTTAATTCGTTTGTTTTGTTGATATCCATTTCACAACTGTTTATTTATACAATTTGTCTTGTAGAGGCGCGCCTGTATCAAGCTGCGTTCGCTACCTTTGGTGGGTCTATGAGCGTGCGCCCGCTCCGGGCTGGGGAGGAGTATTGGTATGAACAAATCAAGGGTAATTTCATGTACCCGGTTGCTGACGCATTTGCCGCACCGCCTACTGCGACTGAAGGTGCGCTAATACCTAACCCTTGTCCCTTGCGCTCTGTTACTTCTGCTGGGAAAGAGGTTGTCTATCTTTCCAGCGAAGAGTCTGTGGGGTCTTCAAACGGGGAGTTAAGTTCCTGGTCTACCGTCTTTGCAGGTGTCTGCGCGATTTGGGCATTGACCCTGAAGAGAAGAAAAAACCACCCAAGAAGAAGAAGGTGATCAACCTTGGGCTTGAAGTGATAAGTAAAAAAGGTGGGAGCAGTCGCGCAACTGCTGGTGCTGCTGGTAAAGGTACTCTTCGGCTTCGTCAGAGTGACTTGAAAGATTATGTGATAATTAGTGACTCACTTGAAGGCTTGTCGCGCGCAGGCGAGAAGAAAGCTGGAGCGGGTAGCTCGAAAAGTGGGGGTAGCGCGGGTTCTGGTAACCCGGATGCTGGCGCTACTCCATCCTCTGTTGCGCATGAAGACGAGGAAGAAGAAGATGAGGCTGCTGAAAAGTTGATCAGCAGAAAGAGAGTTAGAAGCGAAACTACAGCTGGCGTCTCAGCTGCGCCCGGAGCTGGTGAGGTTCCCTTGATTGGGAAGCGGAGCAACTTGCGCTCGCTTTACAAAGTTTCTCCGGGTTAGTTCTTTAGTTACGTTATTTTGTTACCTTCGCTCTTTTTGACACGTTGTTTTTGCAGAGGTTAAGAAGACGACCCCAGAGAAGGGTGTGGAATTCCTAGATCCGGTAGAGCCGGTGCATAAGAGGCCGAAGGTTACTGGTAAGCCCCTCAAAACGGTGGAGTCTGATAAGGCAAAGCATGCTGTCGAGGTCGAGAAGGGGAAAGCTGGCGCGACAGAGAAAAGTGCGTCTGAAGAAGAGAAAAGGAAGGCTGATGAGATGCGTAGGAAAGCCGAAGCTGATGAAGATCGACGGAAGAAGACTGAGGCTGAGAAGAAAAGGTTGGTTGAGCAGGAGAAAAACAGGCTAGCTGAGCAGGAGAAGAAAAAACTAGCTGAGCAGGAGAAGAAGAGACTGGCCGAGCAAGAGAAAGAGAAGGAGAAATCTGCTGCTGACAAGTCTGTTGGGATTTCTGCTGGAAAAGGTCCCGCTTCTGGTTCGGGCGGTGTAAAACAAGGTGCGCCGCCGCGCTCTCCGATAGGCCCCCGTGATACTGTGGGGGATATTTATTATAAGTCTTACACGGAAGAGAGCCGTGGTGACGCTCCGCACCAACCGCCATGGTCCTTAAAGCAAAAGGATACCTTCCAAGAATTCGCGTCTTGCCGCGATTGGTTGCTGAACTCCATTCCTCCAGGTGAGGTTGATCGCCAAAGAGCGCGCACCCATAGTGGTTTATATCATGCGTATGTTGTTGGCGAAGCCAACACCCGTGCTGCTAACCAGGAGATTGTTCGGGAATGGCGAACCCTGGTTAGGGAAAGGGATGATTGGGAGAAATACCGCGATCGGATTCTAAGGCGTGCCACTGAGTTGGAAAAATCTAGAACTGCCTTTGACGAAGAGAGGGCAAAGTTCGAGGCCGATCGGAAATCAGAAGAGTGGGGGCGCGAGGGCTTGAGAAGCAAACTTCAAGCTGCTGAACAGCAGTTGTCAAAAGAGAAGGCTGAGTTCAAACGCATCTGTGAGAAAGACAATGAGCGCGCGGCTGCGGCTCGCAACAAAATAGTCGACCTTGAAGCTAAGGTTGCTATGTTGACGGCGAAAGTGGAGGATGCGCAAGCTGCTAAAGAGCAGGCTGAGGTTTGAGAAACTTCTTAAATTCTGTTAAATACTTTTGTTTAGTATGTTAACCGAGTCTTTTATCCCCTGTAGGCCGAATTGGCTGAGGTAAAGGCGCAGTTGTCTGGCAGAGACAAGGATTTGTCTGCTAAGGACGTCGAGATCGCTGAGCTGAAGCGTCGTTTGCGGGAGCAAATTGAGAAAAGCGAGTCCTTGGAGATCGATCTCGAAGCTGAGAAGGTTAAAGCTGCCACTGCCGACGAGGCCAAACAAAAGGCTGAGGAGGCGCGAGACATTAGCACCACTGCTCTTAATGTAGCACAAAACAACTACTCTGAAGCTCAAGGTATCGTGGATACTTTGGTCTCTGAAGCCGAGTGGCTGCGCGGTCGTGGAATGGTGCTGGTATGATACCTCTTTTACTTTAATTTGATTTATTTAGACCTGTTGGCTAAAGTATTGCGTTTGCTGTAGATGGCCAACTCCATCCTAAATGCTGGTGAATTGGATAAGGCTGTTGCGGCCGTTATAGATGCTTCCCTCGCAGTTGGTCACCGTAAAGGCTATGTTGAATGTGCGCAACATGCGTCAGTTATGCTTGGACAGGAGTTCGATACTAGTCACTGCTCAGTGACTGATGAAGCTGAGGCTGAGCTAGCCCGCGCGGAACATGGTTATGATCATCTATCCATTCCGGTGATGGACTTGGTTACTGATGCGCTGAAGCATGATGACTGGTGTCAGCGGCTGAAGAATATGCTTGATCCACCGGAGACTGTTGAGCTCTCGGATGAGGAGGTACCTGCGGGTGGTGATGGTGATGGTAAAGGTGATGGTGATGGCGATAAGCGCGACGATGATCCTGATGATAGTTTTGAATAGGCTAGTACTTTTTAGGCTTTGTGCCTTGTAACTTTGTTTATGCTTCAAATGTAACCTCTTGCGCGGTCATGCTAGTTATAAATGGAAAGAACACTTCGTTGTCTATATAACTGTTGCGCGGTTGCGCTTATATTAAATATGATGTTTGTTTAATCCTTTCCTGTTACAATTATTGCACTGTTGTTAGAAACTTTGGTTAAGTTAGCGCGAATAAATGTAAGAGTGACTCTTGGGCGAGCGTAACTGAAGTGTTTTCATGCTAATCAGAAGTTTAACATGCATTTGTAACGAAAGGAGTCAGCGTAAAAGAAAACATGTCGTATGCTTTCACTAACTTTGAAATGGGCGCTTAGGCCAAACATACATTGCTTGTAACGTAAAAGGCGTGTAGCCAACATGGAAAAGTAAAAGGCGCGTGGCCAACATTAGTGGATAAAGGCGCAAGGCCCAGAATAGTCACATATAGCATTTGCGCAGTTGTTGCGCATTCCACGTGCGCGGGATGATGTGTCCATCCATGGTGCGCAACTTGTAAGCCCCTTTTCCTAGCACTTCGTGAACCAAGTATGGGCCTTCCCATTTGGGTGCTAGTTTTCCTGGGCGTTCAGCGTTTGAGGCTTCGTTGTCTCGAAAAACGTATTCCCCTGGAGTGAAGGTACAGATGCGGACTCGCGCGTTGTAGTACCTCTCCAGTTGTGTTTTGTACTTGGCTTCTTTAATTCGTGCAATTTCGCGCCTTTCTTCCAGCAAATCCAAGTCAAGACGAGGCTCTGCCTCGTTGTCGATTGCGTTGACAGATGTCAAACGCGGAGAGGGCAGGCCAACTTCTGCCGGGATAACCGCTTCTGAGCCATAGACTAGGCTAAAAGGGGTTTCACCGGTACTTGTTTTCGGCATGGTTCGGTGAGCCCACAAGATACTCGGGAGCTCATCTACCCAACCTCTTCGCTTTGTGCCCAGTCGGGCCTTAATCCCATCGACAATACACTTGTTTACACTTTCAACCTGCCCGTTGCCTTGAGGATGCGCAACGGAGGAGAAAGTGTGTTCGATTTTCATCTCCTTCATCCAATTCTGGAGGTCTTCAGACGCGAAGTTGGTGCCATTGTCAGTTACAATCTTGAGTGGGAGGCCAAATCTGCAGATGATGTGTTCCCAAATGAACTTGCGCACCATCATGGCTGTAGTTGAAGCAAGAGCTTTGGCCTCCACCCATTTCGTGAAGTAATCGACGGCCACTATTATAAACTTGACGGCGCCAGGAGCCTCTGGGAAGGGTCCCACCATGTCGATTCCCCACTGCTGAAAAGGCCAAGCAGTGGATACGGGGATCAGGTCGTTCTTGGGGCGCAGGGCTTTCGGAGAGTGCCGCTGACAGGAGTCGCACTTGCGCAGCTCCTTCAGGGCATCAACATGCATCCCTGGCCAGTAATATCCGGCGTTCATAATCTTCGCAACAACCATGCGTGGTCCCGCATGGATGCCGCAGATTCCTTCGTGAATCTCCCTTATCAGATAATTCGCATCTTGGGGTCCACGCAGCGCAGTAGTGGCCCCAAGAAGGACTTGCGGTATAAGATACCACCATTCATTTCGTACTGCAGAGCTTTGTTCTGAATCTTTCTTGCCTCTGCCTTATTCTCTGGGAGTATTCCTTCTTTCAAGTACTGAATGATAGGGGTCATCCAGGATGGCTGCCCTATCTCGATCACATTGACTTGTCGTAACAAGACTGAAGGGTTCTTGAGTACCTCAATCCTTACATCTTTGGCAAGATGTTGGAAGGACGTTGAAGCAAGCTTGCTCAAAGCGTCAGCTGGTTTGTTTTTAGAGCGATTGATGTGGATGACCTTGTGAGACTTGAACTGTTGAAGCAACTCTTTTGCTTGTTCCAGATATAGGGCCATAACTTCACCCTTTGCATCGTATATACCGTTGACTTGGCTGGCTATCAAGAGTGAATCAACATGTGCTTGTAGATTTTTAGCTCCCATTTTGATGGCGAGGCGCAAGCCTGTCAGAAATGCCTCGTATTCCGCCTCGTTGTTGGTGTTTTTAAAATCCAACTTGATGGCGTAAGTGAATTCATGGTTTTCAGGGCTTACTAGGCGCAATCCAGCTCCCGCGCCGTCCTCATTTGGGGCCCCATCCGTATAAAGCATCCAAGTCTCATTTGTCGTGTCTTTTTCGGGACTCTCCACCAGCTCACAATCTTTGATTTTCTCAACTGGGACTTCTGTGATGAAGTCCGCTAGAACCTGACCCTTGATGGCTGGGCGCGGCCGGTACAGAATGTTGTGACCCCCCAGCTCGATGGCCCATTTTGCTAACCGCCCGGATGTTTCTGGTTTTTGAAGTATCGTGCCGATATGGAAATTGGTAAGTACTGTGATCACATGCCCTGTAAAATATCTGCGCAGCCTTCGGGAGGCGTGTAGCAGCGCAAGCACCAATTTTTCCATCGTGGAATATCTTGTTTCCGGGTCAGTGAGTACCCTGCTGACGTAATAAATTGGAGTTTGAACTCCATTTCTTTCCACCAGTAATACCGATCCTACTGCCTTATCTGAAGAAGATAAGGACAGTACGAGTGGTTCTTTTTCAAACGGTGCAGTCAGGGTAGGGAGCTCAATCAAACATTCTTTCATTTGCTGAAAAGCCTTTTCTGCTTCAGGGGTCCATCTGAACTCTTGCTTCTTGACACAGTTGCGCAGCGTACTGATAAAAGGGTACGACTTTGCGGCGTGATTTGACAAAAAACGGTTAAGCGCGGCGAGGCGGCCGGCTAGCCGTTGCATCTCTTTGATTGTACGCGGCGACGGCATTCGCTCTATGGCCTGGACTTTTTCCGGATTCACTTTGAAGCCGCCGTTTGTGACTATGAAGCCTAAGAACTTCCCTTCTTCCATGCCAAAAGAACATTTGGCTGGATTCAACTTCATATTTACGCTGCGCAATGAATTGAAGGTTTTTTCGATGTCTTTCAACATTTGGTCCTCTTCGGGACTTTTGACCACTAGATCATCGATGTAAACTTCAATATACTTTCCGATGTCACCGGCGAAGGTCTTGTCCATCAATCGCTGGTATGTGGCGCCAGCATTTTTCAGGCCGAATGGCATCTTCGTATAGCAAAAAATCCCAAGATCAGTACGAAAAGCTGTCTTATCTTCATCTTCGAGCTTCATTTGAACTTGATGGTACCCCTTGTAGCAATCCAAAAAGCACTTCCATCTGTATGGCGAGAGAGAGTCTATCTTTTTGTCGATCTCAGGCAAAGAGTAGCAATCTTTAGGGCATGCCTTGTTGAGATCAGTATAATCAACACACATTCGCCATCCACCACTAGACTTCTCTACCATCACGGGGTTCGCGACCCAACTTTGATAACGTACTTCTCGCCGGATGCCGGCTTTAAGTAACTCACATACTTGCTCATTCATTGCTTTCGTCTTGTCTGCCCCTAAGCTGCGCCTTCTTTGGACTTTCGGCTCAACAGAGGGGTATGTGTTTAAACAGTGCTCTGTGATGTCGCGCGGGACTCCGGTCATGTCGGCCGGGGTCCAGGCGAAAATATCCATGTTCTTGAACAGGAGCTGCTTGAGACGAGTTCTGATGTTTGGTGAGATAGCGTGGCCTATCGTCACCGTTTGCTCCGGATATTTGCGATTTAAAACCCATTTTTCGGGCTCGGTTGCTGAAACCTTTGCCGCTTTTGTTGGGCGCATCTCTTATGTTGACATCACTTCCTTCTTTGCATAAACGATTGCCACCCCCGTCTTGGTTGGGAAACCAATCGCTGAGTGGGGGGTGGAAGTTATCATATTCAGCTCACCCTGCGTCTCTCTCCCGATCAGCACATCATATCTTGACTTAACAGGCATCACCATGAAGTTAACGTTTGTTGTTCTTGAATGCTTCCCGTCAGAGAGTGTGACGGGGAAGCTAATTTGGCCTAGCGGGAAGACCATTTCATTGCAGAACCCAGACAGTGGGTAGTCAACTGGTTCAAGTCTCGCTTTGTCTTCGTCGTCGAACTGGTTAAAGCATTGTTCATAGATGATGTCTGCTGTACTCCCCGGGTCAATGAAGACGTATTCAGTTTCATAATGGCCGATGATACCGGTGATGACAATGGGTCATGTGGCTCGGGGACCCCCGCGCACCACCGGGAAAATAACTTGTTGTTCTTGCCATGAAGGCTCATAAGGTCTCTTGCCTTTTTCTCTCGCGCTATACCTTGGTCCATTGACCATGTGTGTCTCTAGGCGTCGAACTTTTTTGTGATTTCCTTCATCGTGGCGATGGAGCTGTCGAGCTTCTTTGCGCACGTTTTTCACTAAGTGGCTCAGCTTTCCGCTCTTTAGTGCTCTCTCGATCTCTTGACGCAAGCTGTAACAATCATCTGTTAAGTGGCCAGTATCCTTGTGGAAATCACAATACAGATTGGGGTCTTACCCCTTTTATTCGTCATAGGCCTGGGAGCCTTAAAATCATGGTTCTCCGTCATTAGCACCTCTTTTGGTGTTTTTATGAGCGGAGTCCAATGCTTTTCACAATTATCATCTCGGACTGCCTTTCTATTGTGACAACCCTCACTAAACCAGGTATCCGTACGACTTAATTAATAGTTAATTACTGCTTAATTACTGTGCTTGCTTGAACTTGTGGATAAACTGCTACTTGAATACTGATACATGTACTTACTTGCATCATACTTTACTTACCGTCACTACATTATTTACATGCTGAACCTTAGTGACAAACATGATGCACAAAAAGCACAGTAGCACTATAAACGGATAACCTATTGAACATGCTGATTGAGCCAGCATCAGGCAGACACTGCCTCTAAGGCCTGTATGAGCCAGAAATATCTTACTACACTAGTGGTGAGTGTAGGGATACAAGGGTTGTAGAACTGCGTCTCTAGGAATAAGTTACGATGACTGGATGTGCCTAAAACGTACTCTAAGTACAAAACTCAGCACTTTAAATAAACAATTCAGCTTTTAGCTATCTAATAAAGTGCCAAAACATGAGGAAAATATTCCTGACACTTTGGAAGAATAAGTTGTGTCACTAAAAATAATTATAACGACACTTTAATGCTTTGTTAAGCACTTTAACGGATCTCTATCCAACCGAACAACCGGACTATACCCGGAACATGAAAATATTGTCAATAACATTATTTGTCTTTTTCTGAGCCAGTTAGGGTCCCTGAATACCTTAACACCCATTGTAACGCATGACACACTACTAACCGGGTTAATCCCTAAACTTAACTAGATTAACCTAACTAGATACTTAACCTTTGGTTGAAATCGAACTAGTACCCCCCCCCTTTAACCAACCGTCCCCAAGAGGGGGGACACCTCTTGTACTTGATGATTTGTTTAATCTTTGTTGCTTAATATCTTGGAGACACTAAGTCCATTGGTTAATGATCTTTAGTTTTGGCCTATAAGTTACTACTCATGTCCACCATAACCTAAACCACACTTAACAAAATTCACACACACTCTCTCCCTCTCTATCACTCACGGCCGAACACCCCCTCTTACATACATCCATTTTCGATTTTGATCATCTCATTTCAAGTAACTACAAGTGATAAGGAACCTTGGTGCAATCGGAAGGCGAAGGACCTCTTCTCGTTGCTTTTATCCACTCATTTTGCGCTTAGATTCTTCCCTAGCCTCGAGCTAGTAGTAAGTTGCTTAAATCACCTTCTCGAACCATTTTAAAGTGGTTAATATGATATGTATCGGTTAAAAGACGCAAACATACAAGATGAAGCATAAAAGTCTACTTAAAACACTAAAAATGTTGGTTAAAAGCTCATATGTTGTGTAAATCATGTAGTATTTGATTTGTGTGATTATTTAGACCCGATCTATGTTGTGGTTGCTCGGATCGTCATTTAACCCGGGTTGGTCATGATCATGGATCATGACATAAGGTTGTTTTGGAAGTAACAAGGGTTAAAGGATGAAACTCTACCACACGCGAATCATGAACTTGTGTAAAAGCGATTTTGCTTGTGAAATAGTGTTTAAAACTAGTAGATCTACGTATCTACAAGCGGTATTTTCAAAGAACCAAGTATCAAAGAAATCATGTTTTCTAAAGACGGATCTTACACTAACACGAATGATTTTTAGAACACACAAGTGTGTAAACACTTGTGTAGCACAAAGTTTCGACAAAATAACTATTTTTGTAAAAGTTGACAAGAAGTTGTAAAGATGGAATTTCTTTAAAAACGGGACTTTTACGAAATCGTATTGCTTTATATAAAGATCCACTAAAAGTAATGGGATTTACTTCATAATATTAGAAAACTACAAGTTCATGAGATTCTTGCCAATTTACATGTTTATTAACTAGTTTGATACGTTGAACATTGTTTTGGTTGAATAAGAAAATTGTTGGTTTGATTTGTAAAAGAAAATGATACGCTTGAAAGCGTGGCCACCTCCAGTTACAGAGGAAACTCTGGCGAAATTTTCCCAAAAACCTAACACTTAGAAATATTTCTACCACAAGTGTTAGAAATACATTTTGACTTGTTTTCAAATTATAGATTTCGCCACGACTTTATTTACAAAACATCGGAGGTGGGATTTCACAAAATGAAACGTGATAAATATATGTATTTAGTAAACATATTTTTCACAACATCACTTGTGTAAATGTTTATGATTATTTTGTGAACTACGTAAATATTATTTTTAGAGTAAAAATAATATTACTAAGTATTATTTTGGGAAAATTACATGTATTAAAATATAATATTTTTGGGAAGAATATTTATATTTTGGAATTAGAAATAAAATATATTAAGTGAGACTTAATAGTGTAATTCGAAAGTTACGAACACACATGTATTAAATCCCCCATCCTTGGGCGGAAAATAATTACCAAGTATACAGAATATAAACACGAAATAGTTGTCTAACTATTTCCCAAAACTTAAACCTTAAAGCTAAGGCACAGCCGTCCGTCTAATAGAATTAGTACGTGTAGGTCGTCACACAGCTACTTGATTTGGAGGTATACTTGGTAGAGACGCACCACTGTGAGTTCATGTCCCCCTTTTCTCTTAACTGTTTTCAGTTTTCTAAACTACGGGGGTGAAATACATGTTACATACTGCTACGGACAATTACGAATGGTATGGTCAGCTAAGGAAGGAACTGTTAGGTTATGTGATTGGGTAGGTGAAACCTTAAGAACATTAGTCCTCGTAGTACGATCGGGGGATACAAGTGATAGGCCTATTTGAGCATAACAAACCCCACCCATGTGCCCTAAGGTTGGACCATGTGGTGACCTTGTCTTAACACCACCCATGCGCCCTAAGGTTGGACCATGTGGTGACCTTGTCTTAACACCACCCATGCGCCCTAAGGTTGGACCATGTGGTGACCTTGTCCTATCCCCTCCCATGCGCCCGCAGGTTGGACCATGTGGTTACACATTAACTGATATGTTTCCTTATTTGCTTTCATACCAGAGTTTACAAAACATTCATACTTACAATGATTATAAAGGTTTATTCGCGCGCACACACTAAACACATGAACTCGCTCAACATTATTGTTGATTTTTCAACTTACATGTATTTCAGGGAATTAAAGGATCTGGCGCGGTATGACACGTTTTCCCGCTGCACTAGTTACGAGGTCATCCGGGTTTGGGGAATGTGACTCTTTCCTGGACAAGTCACAGTCCTTAAACTGTGTTTGTCATGTTGATGTTTGTGTTTGTTAAGACAATGTTGTTGTATTTGGTTTTTAAAACTTAATTAAATGGATGATCTTGCATGGTTTTATTTCATATAGCTTTGTTATGGTTAAGCTATGGTATTAAGAAGTCACACCAAATTAACCACGCTTCCGCAAAGCCAGGGTGTGACAGCTTGGTATCAGAGCTCTGATCATAGCGAACTAGGATTCCTTCTCGAGTCTAGACTATGATCACTAGGGCTCTCACGAAAACATTTTTACTGCATACCACTTAAGTCCAGATCCAAAACGTTTTTACAAACAAATGTTGAGCACATTTTATTTATTAATTATAGGCTCAGTCTTGGAGGCTGAGGCTCGGTCTTGGAGGCCGAGGCTCGGTCTGGGAGATCGAGGTAGTTGGCTAGTGGGACTAGGAGAATTGGCTAGTGGGACTAGGAGAATTGGCTAGTGGGACTAGGAGAATTGGCTAGTGGGACTAGGAAGAGCAGTCTGAGAGGCTGGGAGGCTAGTGGGACTAGGAGAATTATTTGATTGCTTACTTGGTGACTAATATGTTTATATGATTATATGATTGATTGTTATACGTATGTGTGTTTGTGTTACAAACGTCATGCCTTCATCATGTACAAGAAAGATGGACACTACGAATCCCATGGCCATAGTATCAGACGACATAGTTTCATCGGAGCACGAGGTGTACATTTCCGATACTACCGGCACAGACAATGACGACTTTCAGCCCTTTGCGCTGCCTGATGTCGTAGCAGAGCCTGCTGATGGCCATCTTGTTGGGAATTTGCCACTCGCGGTGATCCCTGCTCCTGTGCCCTTACCGCTTCTCCCGTTGTTGATATGCCCCCCGACGTGGTCTCTGACGACGATAACGATCTATTAGAGGAGGACCCATTTGAGGGCGAGGCCCTATTGCTGTTGGTGATAGCCTGCTGCTTGCTGACGCTCCTGCAAGAAGAGGCTCATGTCCATTCACCTGTCCCAGACCCATTTGAGTCTGTGGCGTCCGCATCTTTGCATACACCGGGAGTGCAACATCACTCACACGACGCCGACCCCGATATGGCGTCATCAGCTGCACCAGTTCTCGCGCACAGCTTTGAGTTTGATCACGATATTAAGGATAATCCTGTTTTTCCACCTGGTTTTAATCCAAACCATGACATTGAGTTCATACACTTAGACCAGCCCTTGGAGGATCCTGTAAGCCCCGTGTTTGTGGTCCAGCTAACTTTGAAATAAAGTTTGTTGATCTGGAGCCAGCCATGGCCCCTGAGCCAGGCGTTGCTCCTGACCCCGCATTGGAGCATGACACTGTTCATGCCGATGCACCTGCTATTGCTCCTTGATTTATCATCGGCTTAGACGAGAGAAAATTTGGGGTAACTGTGCAAAACAATTTATTATTACGGGGGCCCATGTAATAACGACTTGTGGTGCACAGAAATCCTGGTGGACTCTGCGGGTCAAGCTAATGAAGACCAATGTAGCAGGAAATAACTAAAACACGAATGACCAAGGCGATGTGGCCTCGAGTTCATTCTATTACAAGCAATAAGCCAAATTGGCAAGCCTATGTGAAGGCTCAGAAATTATTTCCTCGCTCATACACCGAGTATATTTACGTGTAAAATTGGGTGAGTACATGATGGCTTATGGTGCCATATATCTCATAGACAATTGAAACGTTGTCTACCCCGCTTCATACCACTTCGACAGAAGAGAATGTCACCCAGACGTGACACAAACACCAGTACGTTGCCAAGGACAGAAGCCGAGCTGCAAGAGCGCATCTCACAGGCAACTGCACGACGTAAAGCCCTCCGCTCTAAGCACAGCAATGGCACCACTGGTAACAACCCCCCCCAACTGGCTGCACCTATAAGCAGTCCCTGAACTGCAAGTCTTTGAACCTTGACGAAACAGGAGGCGTCGTGGCATTTGTTCGTTGGTCCGAAAAGACCGACTCCATTCTAAGAATGAGTAACTGTTCGCCCCAACAGAGTGTTACCTATATCTCGGGGTTATTTCTAGATGGCACACTCTCATAATGGAACCTCCAGGTTCAGACCCTTGGTACAAGATACTGCTAATACATTGAGCTGGGACGAGCTCAAAGGAATGATGGAGAAGAAATACAATTCTAGGGCTGGAAACCAGAAGCATGAGGTAGAGTTCCGGAATTGAAAATGGACGGACCAGAGATTCCTGAATACATCCAGCAATCTCACGACTTGTCTAGGGTCATCCCATACTTAGTCAAACCGGAGTTCAAAAGGATGGAACGATTCATTTGGGGACTTGCACCCCAGATCAGGGGCATGGTTACTACCTCGAAGCCCTCAACCATTGCAGAGGCTATCAATATGGGTGATTGATTTATAACATGAGATGTTATGTGATTGATTTATTTATAACATGAGATGTTATGTGTTGATATTGTTGTATACTTACGTACACTTTACTTACTATGACCTGACCCATACGATCATCATTTAGAAGATGCCTCCAAGACGGGATGTACGCATACCCACCAACGAGGCGGAACTTCAGGGAATCATTGCTGCAGTCATCGCACAATACGAGGCCCATCACTCCGAGCGCAACGGAGGTACCTCAGGAAACAACCCACCCAACGGCTGCACCTACAAGCAGTTCTTAGGCTGCCAGCCCCTACATTTCGACGGCACTGGGGGTGCCGTAGCCTTCGTACGCTGGATTGAGAAGACGGACACTGTTTTGCATGCGAGCAAATGCGCCCCAAGAGATCAGGTCACGTACATTTCCGGGCTGTTCCGAGATGGGGCTCTGTCATGGTGGAAACTTCAGGTTCAGACAATGGGCGAGGCTGCTGCGTATGCTCTATCATGGGACGAGCTGAAAGAGCTAATGCATAAAAAGTACTGTTCGAGAACAGAAAGCCAGAAGGTAGAAACTGAGTTCTGGAACTTGAAGATGGAAGGTCCAAAAATAGCTGAGTATGTGGAGAAGTTCCAAGTTCTATCGCGTATCGTTCCTTACATGGTAGATCCGGAGTTTAAGAGGATTGAGCGTTTCATTTGGGGATTGGCACCCCAAATCATGAGCATGGTAACGACATCAAAGCCTGCAGCAATCACTGAGGCCATCAATCTAAGTGTAGCCCTGACGGAAGAGGCAATCAGGATGAACAAATTTTCAACCTCTGAGGAGAAGAAGGAGACTCATGTAGAGTCATCTGGGGACAACAACAGGAAGTTGGCGAATTTCAAACAGGGTACCCAGTCGAGTAGCGATGACAAGGCCAAAAAGAGAAAAGAGTACACGGGTATCCTACCAAAGTGCGACAACTATCGACGTCACCATAACGGGCGGTGTAGATATGGAAAATGTGGTAACTGTGGCAAGGTGGGACATGTCAAGGAAACGTGTCGGCAAGGTACTAAACATGGAAATAGAGGTCAAGATGGTAACGGAAATCGCGAAGGAAATAACGACGACAACAACTATCAAGGCAGGGATGGTGACGATCAAGGCTGTGGCCAAGCATGTTTTAATTGCGGTGATGTGGGGCATTTCAGGAAGTATTGCCCTAAGAACACTCAGGCACGTGGATGAAAGCTCAACAGCGGGGATAGAATCCAAGCGTGGATATTGGTACGTCTCATAACAGTCAATGTTATGCTCTATTTGACAGTATTGTCAAATTTTAGCTTCAGAAAATATAGTTGTTTTAGTAGTAAGTAACCTAGATACCCAATTCTCGATAGAACAAGCCTAACGGAAGCTTCGATGTGATAATTGGGATGGACTGGTTGTTGAACAACCCGGCGGAGATTGTCATCCGCGCCCCGACGATGAACGGAGAAATGATTGTGATTCATGGAGCAGGATACGCTCCTATGGATTATCAGACAAAGAAGACACAAAATTTTCGCACAAAGGATGTGTTGCATTCTTGGCTCATGTCGTGGAAAAAGAAGCCGAAGAACCAAAACTCGAAGATATCCCTGTGATTGGAGAATACCCCAAAGTCTTCCTCGAAGACTTGCCGGAATCGTCTCCTCAACGATTAGTCGAATCCCGCGTCGATTTAATTCCAGGCACTGCACCCGTAGTCGATGCATCGTAGCGACTTACATTTTCGGAGATGCAAGGATTGACAGAGAGTTTTAGCAATGGATAGAGAAGGAAGATAACAGACCAAAATTCCCTTTTGGGGTAACCCCATTTCTACTCGTCAAAAAGAAGGATGATGATTTTCAAATAAACACCAACTACCGGGAGTTGAACAAGCTGACGATCAAGAATAGATACCCTCTGCCAAGAATTGATGATCTGTTTGACCAACTGCAAGGCTCAAGCTTTTACTCAAAGATCGATTTGCGATCTGGATACCATCAGTTCAGGATACAAGAGGAGAGTATCCCGAAGACAGCCTTCAGAACTCGTTATGGACACTACGAGTTCCTAGTTATGCCGTTTGGGTTGACAAACGCACCTGCAGTTTTTATGGATTTGATGAATAGAGTTTGCAAGCCGTACTTGGACAAGTTCGTGATTGTGTTTATCGACGACACCTTGATTTATTCAAGGACAAAGGCTGAGCACGAACAACATTTAAGAGCTATTTTGGAGTTGCTGAAGAAAGAACAGCTGTATGCCAAATTCTCTAAGTGCGAATTTTGGCTAAGTGAAGTCCAATTTCTTGGACATGTGGTAAATGGAAATGGAATCCATGTTGATCCCACAAAGATCGAAGCGATCAAGAATTGGGAAACGCCAAAGACGCCAACCGAGATTCGACAATTCTTGGGTTTGGCTGGCTACTATCGAAGATTCATTGAGGATTTTTCAAAAATCGCTCAACCATTGACGCTCCTCACGCAGAAAGATAAGAAGTTTGATTGGGGAATCAAACAGGAAGAAGCGTTCCAGATATTGAAGGATGAGCTCTGCAATGCGCTAATCTTAGCACTACCAGAAGGTACAGATGATTTTGTGGTATACTGTGACGCCTCACGTCAAGGATTGGGTTGTGTGCTGATGCAACGCCAAAAGGTTATTGCTTACGCATCGCGTCAATTGAAAGTGCATGAAAGGAACTATACCACACATGATTTGGAACTTGGCGCAATGGTATTTGCATTGAAGATCTGGAGGCACTACCTTTATGGGTTAGGGCTTTAGAAATGATTATCCGAACCAATCTTTCCTTGCGCATTCGTGCCGCGCAGAAAGAAGCTCTCAAGGAAGGAAACCTTGAAGAAGAATATCTCCGTGGGATGGAGAAGCTACTGGTACCAAACGAGGAAGGAACGTTAGGTTTTGAGAAAAGGATTTGGGTTCCTCTGTTTGGTGGTTTAAGGAAAGTTATTTTTGATGAAGCTCACAAATCACGGTACTCTATCCATCCAGGAGCGGATAAGATGTACCAGGATCTCAAAGATTATTATTGGTGGCCTAGGATGAAAGGCGATGTTGCTGTTTATATGAGCAAGTGTCTAACGTGTGCTAAGGTAAAGCCGAATATCAGAAGCCTTCAGGACTTCTGCAACAACCTGAGATTCCCAAGTGGAAATGGGAACAAATCTCAATGGATTTTATTACAAAGTTGCCAAGAACGCCAAGAGGTCATGACACTATCTGGGTGATAGTTGACCGCCTAACAAAGTCCGCACACTTTCTGCCAATCAAAGAGAAGGATAACACTAGCAAATTGGCTCTAATTTACATGAGAGAGATCGTCGCACGTCATGGAGTGCCTCTCTCAATCATCTCTGAAAGAGACGGAAGATTTGTGTCAAGGATATGGCAATCCTTCCAAGAAGCTTTTGGCTCACAATTAAATCTGAGCACTGCGTATCATCCGCAAACTGACGGGCAAAGCGAGCGGACGATACAGACTTTGGAAGCATGCTGAGAGCGTGTGTTATGGATTTGGGCGGTAGCTGGGATAAGCATTTGCCTTTGGTCGAATTTTCATACAACAACGGCTACCACACCAGTATTGGTGCCGCGCCATTCGAAGCTCTTTACGGACGCAAGTGCCGATCACCCCTATGCTGAGCTGACGCAGGTATAGGAAACTTGCTGGTCCCGAAATCGTCCAAGAGACGACAGACAAGATTGCGCAGATTCGAAAACGCATCAAAGCAGCTCGTGAAAGACGGAAAGCCTATGCAGATCCAAACCGGAAACACTTGGAATTCCAAGTCGGAGAAATGGTTTTATTGAAAGTTTCACCCTGGAAGGGTGTGGCACGCTTCGGAAAGCGTGGGAAGTTAAATCCGCGCTACATTGGTCCTTTCAGAATTTTGGAAAGAATAGGACTAGTAGCATACAAGCTGGACTTACCTGCTGAACTCCATTCAGTTCACGATACATTTCATGTATCCAACCTGAAGAAAAGTCCAACTCAAGATACCATTGCCATTCCCATCGACGAGATTCATGTTGACGACACGCTCCATTTCGTTGAAGAACCGGTTGAGGTTACGGATTGGAAAGTAAACAAGACCCGCCGGAGTAGTGTCAAGCTCGTCAAAGTTCGTTGGAATGCCAGACATGGTCATGATACACCTGGGAGCGTGAGGACCGGATGAAAGAGAAATACCCCCACTTATTTCCTAAGAACCCTTCATCTACAAGCAGAACTTAAAATTTCGGGACGGAATTTTTCTAACGGGGGGAGAATGTGACAACCCTCACTAAACCAGGTATCCGTACGACTTAATTAATAGTTAATTACTGCTTAATTACTGTGCTTGCTTGAACTTGTGGATAAACTGCTACTTGAATACTGATACATGTACTTACTTGCATCATACTTTACTTACCGTCACTACATTATTTACATGCTGAACCTTAGTGACAAACATGATGCACAAAAAGCACAGTAGCACTATAAACGGATAACCTATTGAACATGCTGATAGAGCCAGCATCAGGCAGACACTGCCTCTAAGGCCTGTATGAGCCAGAAATATCTTACTACACTAGTGGTGAGTGTAGGGATACAAGGGTTGTAGAACTGCGTCTCTAGGAATAAGTTACGATGACTGGATGTGCCTAAAACGTACTCTAAGTACAAAACTCAGCACTTTAAATAAACAATCCAGCTTTTAGCTATCTAATAAAGTGCCAAAACATGAGGAAAATATTCCTGACACTTTGGAAGAATAAGTTGTGTCACTAAAAATAATTATAACGACACTTTAATGCTTTGTTAAGCACTTTAACGGATCTCTATCCAACCGAACAACCGGACTATACCCGGAACATGAAAATATTGTCAATAACATTATTTGTCTTTTTCTGAGCCAGTTAGGGTCCCTGAATACCTTAACACCCATTGTAACGCATGACACACTACTAACCGGGTTAATCCCTAAACTTAACTAGATTAACCTAACTAGATACTTAACCTTTGGTTGAAATCGAACTAGTACCCCCCCCCTTTAACCAACCGTCCCCAAGAGGGGGGACACCTCTTGTACTTGATGATTTGTTTAATCTTTGTTGCTTAATATCTTGGAGACACTAAGTCCATTGGTTAATGATCTTTAGTTTTGGCCTATAAGTTACTACTCATGTCCACCATAACCTAAACCACACTTAACAAAATTCACACACACTCTCTCCCTCTCTATCACTCACGGCCGAACACCCCCTCTTACATACATCCATTTTCGATTTTGATCATCTCATTTCAAGTAACTACAAGTGATAAGGAACCTTGGTGCAATCGGAAGGCGAAGGACCTCTTCTCGTTGCTTTTATCCACTCATTTTGCGCTTAGATTCTTCCCTAGCCTCGAGCTAGTAGTAAGTTGCTTAAATCACCTTCTCGAACCATTTTAAAGTGGTTAATATGATATGTATCGGTTAAAAGACGCAAACATACAAGATGAAGCATAAAAGTCTACTTAAAACACTAAAAATGTTGGTTAAAAGCTCATATGTTGTGTAAATCATGTAGTATTTGATTTGTGTGATTATTTAGACCCGATCTATGTTGTGGTTGCTCGGATCGTCATTTAACCCGGGTTGGTCATGATCATGGATCATGACATAAGGTTGTTTTGGAAGTAACAAGGGTTAAAGGATGAAACTCTACCACACGCGAATCATGAACTTGTGTAAAAGCGATTTTGCTTGTGAAATAGTGTTTAAAACTAGTAGATCTACGTATCTACAAGCGGTATTTTCAAAGAACCAAGTATCAAAGAAATCATGTTTTCTAAAGACGGATCTTACACTAACACGAATGATTTTTAGAACACACAAGTGTGTAAACACTTGTGTAGCACAAAGTTTCGACAAAATAACTATTTTTGTAAAAGTTGACAAGAAGTTGTAAAGATGGAATTTCTTTAAAAACGGGACTTTTACGAAATCGTATTGCTTTATATAAAGATCCACTAAAAGTAATGGGATTTACTTCATAATATTAGAAAACTACAAGTTCATGAGATTCTTGCCAATTTACATGTTTATTAACTAGTTTGATACGTTGAACATTGTTTTGGTTGAATAAGAAAATTGTTGGTTTGATTTGTAAAAGAAAATGATACGCTTGAAAGCGTAGCCACCTCCAGTTACAGAGGAAACTCTGGCGAAATTTTCCCAAAAACCTAACACTTAGAAATATTTCTACCACAAGTGTTAGAAATACATTTTGACTTGTTTTCAAATTATAGATTTCGCCACGACTTTATTTACAAAACATCGGAGGTGGGATTTCACAAAATGAAACGTGATAAATATATGTATTTAGTAAACATATTTTTCACAACATCACTTGTGTAAATGTTTATGATTATTTTGTGAACTACGTAAATATTATTTTTAGAGTAAAAATAATATTACTAAGTATTATTTTGGGAAAATTACATGTATTAAAATATAATATTTTTGGGAAGAATATTTATATTTTGGAATTAGAAATAAAATATATTAAGTGAGACTTAATAGTGTAATTCGAAAGTTACGAACACACATGTATTAAATCCCCCATCCTTGGGAGGAAAATAATTACCAAGTATTCAGAATATAAACACGAAATAGTTGTCTAACTATTTCCCAAAACTTAAACCTTAAAGCTAAGGCACGGCCGTCCGTCTAATAGAATTAGTACGTGTAGGTCGTCACACAGCTGCTTGATTTGGAGGTATACTTGGTAGAGACGCACCACTGTGAGTTCATGTCCCCCTTTTCTCTTAACTGTTTTCAGTTTTCTAAACTACGGGGGTGAAATACATGTTACATACTGCTACGGACAATTACGAATGGTATGGTCAGCTAAGGAAGGAACTGTTAGGTTATGTGATTGGGTAGGTGAAACCTTAAGAACATTAGTCCTCGTAGTACGATCGGGGGATACAAGTGATAGGCCTATTTGAGCATAACAAACCCCACCCATGCGCCCTAAGGTTGGACCATGTGGTGACCTTGTCTTAACACCACCCATGCGCCCTAAGGTTGGACCATGTGGTGACCTTGTCTTAACACCACCCATGCGCCCTAAGGTTGGACCATGTGGTGACCTTGTCCTATCCCCTCCCATGCGCCCGCAGGTTGGACCATGTGGTTACACATTAACTGATATGTTTCCTTATTTGCTTTCATACCAGAGTTTACAAAACATTCATACTTACAATGATTATAAAGGTTTATTCGCGCGCACACACTAAACACATGAACTCGCTCAACATTATTGTTGATTTTTCAACTTACATTTGTTTCAGGGAATTAAAGGATCTGGCGCGGTATGACACGTTTTCCCGCTGCACTAGTTACGAGGTCATCCGGGTTTGGGGAATGTGACTCTTTCCTGGACAAGTCACAGTCCTTAAACTGTGTTTATGTCATGTTGATGTTTGTGTTTGTTAAGACAATGTTGTTGTATTTGGTTTTTAAAACTTAATTAAATGGATGATCTTGCATGGTTTTATTTCATATAGCTTTGTTATGGTTAAGCTATGGTATTAAGAAGTCACACCAAATTAACCACGCTTCCGCAAAGCCAGGGTGTGACATCTATAGCCGATGCGATCAATAGTATCTCGCGCGTCTTCCTTATAGCGGGATCGTTCTTCATAACGGGGTCGTTCACTATAACCGCTGGAGTGGTTGGCCTTCCACCCAGGGTTCTTGCCTTTGTTGCGTCTGTTGTCGTCGCGCGAGTGACCCCCTTTTGAAAATCTATCCTCAGAACGATAGTTGTTGTTTCGTGCGAGTGACTCTTCCGTTTGCGCGACTATCTTCGCGGCTTCCATTAGTTTATCCCACTCTTTGGGCATTCCATCCTTCCCAGTGATGGTTCTAATTAGGCTATCGCAGCGGATGGCCTTCTTGAAGTGGCAGCGCATGAGTTGTTCACTCACGCCACCGATCTCCAAACATTCTTTGTTAAAGCGCGTAATGAAATCTTCCAAACCCTTATTATCTCTGCGCCAGATATCTTCAACTTCAGCTGTGTCGCACTGGTATCGCCTTTGTTGACTGAAGTGACTCAAAAACTGAGTCCTGAAATCTACCCATGATTTTATCTTTCCCGGAGGAAGGCTGTCGAACCAGGCGCGAGCAGCCCCTGTTAGTGTTTGGATAAACAGATGGCACCACATGGGCATATTCCAACCTCCCATGCAGCCCACGCTAGTGAACACTCTGACGTGATCGTCGGGATCAGTCAATCCGTTAAACTTTTCGACAGTCGGAGGTAGCTTTTCTCTCTTGAGCGGCGCCAATGCTATCTTTGGAATGAACTTTGAATGCTCTATAGCTTCCTCTGGTCGATAGGCAAGGCGAAAGTCACGCTCTGCCTCTTCGGTATATCCGACGTGCTGCCTTGGTTTGTAGTATTCGTGATTTCTTTGTAAACGATTGAAGACTGAAGATTCGTCATCGTTCTCCCAAGTTGGATCATTTGGGTCAGTTTCTTCCCACTCATCGTTCATGTTGCGCGGCGTGAGCCGGCTATGAACTGGGCCTCTTTGGAAGTTTGACGGTTCGTCATAGTAGCTTTCTGTCTCCCCCCGTGTATCGCGCGTGTCCTGCACGCTTAGTCTTCGGGTAGGGGGAGGTCTGTTGGCTCTTCCCTGGATATTTTGCGGTGGTGGCATCTGGCGCGGCCCGTGACTTGGGCCGGTTGGTGTAACCAAGGAAGGTTCTGCCGTTAGAACTACTTGTTGCGCGCTCAAGGATTGATATGCTGCGTTAATGGTGGCGAGTTGCTTGGCGTACCATGAGGCTGGGGTTTCGCCCTCTGGTAGCCCTAATAGCGCTGAGATATTCTGAGGTGGAGCTGGGTTCGAAGGTCCAGCACCGTTGTTTCCTGGGGTAGCTTGAGCGATGCGGGTGAAGCTCCCGCGCGGACCCCCAGTGTTGGCCATCTCGATTTCGCCTATTTCTTCAACGTGCTGGGGTTGGATGTTTTGGTTATCCGGCCCCAACGCTGCATCAGGGTTTGCTCCAAGACCAACGAACTCAGGAATGATTCCTTGACCAGCCATGATCGAAGGAATAAAAAGCAACGAAAAACTCAGGAAATAAGAAGATGAAAGTGGTTTGTAGAAAAAATCGGTGGGCGCCAATGAAGAAACACGAAACTAATTACGGGACTAATCAGTTTGGTTTATGTTTCTACCATGATGGTTAATCTTCTTTATGGTTTCCTGAGCTCCTTAATGACCGTGGTTTATCTGCAAAACAAAACACCGTTACTCGTTAAGAGGGGAATGTGGGGGTTTCCCTCTTAACCGGGCTCCGGCGTGAGAATAAGTGACTGTATTTGGGGAGAGAATTAAGTATTAAGTGAGAGTAGAGGGAATGGAATGAATAACCTGTGAAGTGAAGGTCTCTATTTATAGCCGGAGAGGTGTAAGAGGGTGTGGGCTGATGGGCCTTGGGCCGGAAGGCGACAACATGGAGGATATGCTCCTTGTCTCACTGGTGTCGACCGTTAGTGGCTTCTAGGAGCTTTATGGAGTTGGCGCAACGTGATTGGAGCCACGTGTCACTGTTGTCGGCCTGGTCGCCCTTCTGCCATCAGCAGGTAAGTGGAGATCGTGGGGCAGTTGTCTCTGCCCTGTGATTGGTGCCACATAGGCGTCCTTAAGTACTTTTTGTCTCCTGCATGTCAGACGATCGTGGAGCACGATTGCGCAGGAACAGAAGGACCCTGGTTGGCTCTTTTATTCTGCCACTTGTACCTTGTGTACTATCTGGAAAGGCCTTGCGCCGTAGTTACGCATGATTCTTGCTGAGCACGTTATTACCTCGCGCGAGGTATGGGCTTTCAGATGTTCTTTTTAGAATGCTAAGTGTTGCTAACTGGAGTTTATTCTTATGTGAACCTCGCGCCGCGTTACACAGATATGTTGTAGCCCGCGCGAGGTTGGCAATCAAGAAAATTGCTGAGTAAGGAGTATGGTCCCACGCGACCGTACAGGGGGTTGCGCAGCTTTTTGGGACCATACCCCTTCATTGACCTATTAAGTTTTGTACTATTTTTTTCATGTGCATATTATTATGTATGTGCCGGTATAAATTTGATATGCTCTACGTGTCGACATAAATTTTTTTTGGAAACGAGTCAGGTCAAATATAATACGTTTTCGTTTAAAAAAAACATTTTTATGTGCATATTTTTATGTAAGTTTCGGTTTAATTTGAGTTGGTGTATGTTTCGACGTAATTTTTTTTTTTGGAAACGAGTTAGGTGATGTTTTATAAATTTTGTTTGTAACCGAGTGGAGTCAAATTGTGGTTTTCTTTTTTTCCATTTATACTAAAGCTCTAATTCATTTCTTTTGGTTATACGTGTCATCTTTTCTGTTATACCCGCTACATTTTATATGTATGAATCAGGTCACATATAATACGTTATGATTGTACGGTATATTTGATTTACTTTGATCCAATTACAATGCTTATATAGGTTACGTTGAGTTCAATCGGATACGTCGAAACACGTGTTTTCGTATGGTTAACGCATCACATAACGTTTGGACTAATCCATTTGATGTTTGCGATGTACCGCGCCGCAACACGCGCGGGTGTTATTGCTAGTTTATATCAAAACCTAAGTAAAATTAGCACGTCACAATAATACATATTGAGTTTTGTAAAATATTAAAATAACACAATATATTAGATATATTTGGTGTTTGACAGAGTAGCTGGAGCTTTTAATAAAATGTATATAATGACCAAAGTGGGCATAATTTAAAATTTAAAAAGCTTATGCATTAAAAAGTTCATTATCTTTAGAGGTTAAAATAGTCATTTTTTTCCCTAAAAGCTTGTAGCTCCTTCTAAACGCTACTAATATGAGCGTTCAACCAAAAGATTCAAGCTCCTTTAACCAAAGAAAACTTTTTATTAACTAAGAGCTTTTTCTTAAAAGGTTAAAGCTAAAAGCTCCTAAAAGCTTCATGTCAAACATACCTTAGAGGATTGGGGGGTTGAGACTTTGAGGGATGAGATGTAGATGTTTTATATGTTTTTTATTTGTCATTTTTTCCTCAAATTTAAGAATCGGGGATGAGATTGGGATGAAATGTGAATGCTCTCCCTTTCCTCATATTCAAATTGTAAGGAAAATATGAGATTTTGTTCGTTTTCCCTCCTACATAGGAGTCCCCATAGTTGGAATTTACATTCATCTCCTATCTTATATTTTAAGACCATGGGGTATGGGGGTCGTTCCCTCCCCGTCCCGGTCCGTCCCCCACGTCGCACACCGCCCCTCCCCGGGTCGTCGCGGCACCGGCGTCTTCTCCAAACCGTTGGAGACGAGGGAAACAAGTGGGCCCCCCTCTGACTTCTCTTTTTCTCCCCTTTATTATATATTATATTATATTGGTTTTTTATAATAGGTTGGGTAGTCTTCCACAACCTTGGGTAGTCCCTAAGGGGATGGTCCTCCACTCTTGGTGAGGTGCCGCCTACGTGACGGGTAGTCTCTTTGGGGACTAACCAAACCACACCGGGTAGTCTAAGTGACCTTGAGTAGTAAAACATATTATTTAATTGATTATAAATACATATGGGGTATCAGATATAGAGGTGTTTAAAAAGGGAACAAAATTATGACTAAATGTGTATTTTAGTTAAATTATATAGATCGGGATAAGGATTCCATTATGAATGCTATTAGTTGTACATTAATTTTTGTTTAAAATGTATATATATTAAAACTTAAGCGTAAAAGGTTAAAAAGAAATTAACCAACCAGACAGTACCACGTGGTTGTGACCCTGTTCTTAACATATACTTTAAAAATTATATAATATGCGAAAAAAATATCCGCGTTGAACGAGTTGCGTTTGGGTTCTTATGCTTGGCACGATTTCCGGGTTTGAATTGTGTTCGGGTTAGATCCATCAACCCACAAAAACGCCGTGTTTAACACATCTTAATGACTCAAAGCCGGTTTTTATTCGGTTGTCACAATCTGTACTTCAAATTTATTGTGTTTAACACATCTTAATCACTCAAACCCGTTTTTTATTATGTTTTCACAATCCGTACTTAAACTTTATTTTATATCGGACGAAAGTCTTTATCTTAACTCAAATTTTTGAAGTGTATAGTATACTTTAATGTTTTTTTAACAACGAATTTGAATCACTAAGTGGAGTATCATTGTCGTCATCAGCGAATCCACCTGATCAAATCCATCTCCACTGTCAATGTCACATCCCCAAAATACCACATGCGGAAGCACCGCGGGCCGTGTGACGTACGAGGATCCAAGCCACAAATCACATTGAACTATAAATAAATATTTAAGCATAACATTCCATTCATTTCATAAAATAATTTCAAGTCATAAGTTAAAACCAAAGTAATCGTTCAGCGGAAGCATAATGTAAGTTGTTAACCAATTGTTTCAAAACAAGTGTTCAAAACCAACAAAACAAGTATCCAAGAGTATCGACCCATGACCACTCCAGCACTCCCAGATAGCAAGTCCATAATCAAGAATCTAACGACCTGCAAGCATGCAGACAAGTGTGTCAGACGACGTTGGTGAGTTCAAAGTTTGTTAACACGTTTTAGTTACCATATATGAGTATAAAACAGTTCAGAGATTTGATGTTGTTATTAACTCGATTACCGCAGATGGCTCTAGATTATTTGCCCAACCCCAATGCTCTATCATACATTGGTCAAGTGGTTAAGGTAATTAGTTCACGACCGTCCTCCCCGGTATGGTGTGAGGGTGCCAAACCTAATAGTGCTATCAACTAATAACCCCGTTGCCTCCCCGGCAACATATCGGTATATGATGGGACTTAAAGATAGAAATGAGTGTAATAACCAACATCCCAATAACCCGACGTTCCTCCCCGGAACGATTACCAGATGTCCCTCCCCGGGACGCATGCTTGGAAAAGAGAGTAGTGAAATCACCTTGGTTTGCTCGGTATGACTAGATATTCGTTCACACTTAATCAGTCAAAGCCTATGGTATTCATGTATACGTAACCAGTTTCCATTCACATGGTTCACGTGTATATTATAATCAGAGTGTGCGTTCAAGCAACAATCACCAAATAGCACATAACAGTTGTTCAAACTCGTACAATTCCATAATTCACATGTATGATTTACAACAGTACTCAACAGTTAAGTGTGCTACTCATAACAACCAAATTATGTTTCCTCAGTCAATGTTTACATCATAATCAAACAGTAATAGGGTTTCATCAACAATCATTCCACAATCAAACAGTCTGTGAACTATCCTCTGGGCGGCGAAACATCAACCGACGAAACACTGAGGTATTTCGTTGACATGACAGGTGACGAAATACTAAGGTGTTTCGTCGATACGATGGGTGACGAATCACTAGGTGTTTCATCGATGTGAGGGGTGACGAATCACTAATGTGTTTCGTCGACTACCCTTAACAGTTTCATCAATTCCCTAAACCCAGATCAAGACGGTTTCACGTATCAACATACAATTGTCAAACAACTTTCTGTTAGCACTAGTTCATCGAATCGATTTAGCAAACCACACATTGAATGTACACAGATTATCTAATCTCTTATCATACATGTTCTAAATTCTCAGATTTAGTATCAACATTTCAAAACCCTTTTTTTATCAACTAACCCTACTCATACACCCACTGTTCGAATCTGATCGATTTGTTGTTACCAGTCAATCATCACAACCTTGTTATCATGCAACCCTAAAACTAACATCAATCATATCGAATTACTAACTAGGCATTAGATCATGCATTGGTTCCACAATAACCGAATCAAGTACACACGAACAGGAATCACATAGAGAAATCACATAAAGGTTTATTCAAATCATGGAAGGGTTACTAACCACACGATGATTGAACACAGGGAAAGATCGATTGAGGGCTCCCAAGAGATTAGAATGGCTGCCGTCTAACAGAGAGAACAGTAGGGTTTACGTTGTGTTTGCGGTTATAATTATAGGAGATTATAAAGTCCGAGAGTTATAGGCCACCAGTGGGCCTGGGCCGAAGATCTTGACGAAAGACCTCTTTCGTCGTGTGGGGTGGTGGCGAAACTCCCGAGTTTCGTCATACAGAGATGACGGCAAACCTATATTTCGTCGAGTACAGTTTGTGGCGAAACACTAATGTTTCGTCGTGTATGGTTTTAATTTGTAAACAGTTTAATAGTTATATTGAGTTTATATTAACTAACTAACCCATAATGCAACACATACGCAAACAAATTACAAAAACAAAGTTTGTAACAAGTAACGTGTCGAGGAAGGACCTTGAAAACTTGGGTTGTCACAGTCAATAATGCCTATACACAAATTCTAAAGTAAATCCAATAAACCTGGGAAAAACCCCCTTGTAGAAACTGAACCCATTACCTAATAAAACCTCGTGATTTTTTAATAATCAAACCATCATATAAAAGTATAAAACACATTGCCCGTTGCCCATGGCATTATAGTTTAATGACATCTTGGGGGTGAGATAAGGCTTAGAGACCATTGATTGAGTGGTTCCGCTGGTGGCACAATGATACTTCAGTGGTCTGTTAGTGATTCAAATTTTCCGTAAAAAAAGTAATATAAAACACGTTATCGTTTTCAAACGATCTAAATAAAGCTTAGTAGTATATTGGGGGTGGGATAAGACTTAGAGATCATTAGGTCCTGAGTTTGATTCCAATTGGGGGGGGGGGGGACTACAGATTTATTGGGTTTTCTTCTGAATTGGTGTATAGACATTATTATAGCCTACTGAGGATGGAAATGATCGAGTGATTACGTTGGTGCCACGATAATACTATAGTGGTCCAAAACCCGACCGTTAAAAAAATCATATAAAACACGTTATCTTTTTCAAAGGGTCTAATTTTTTAGGCGTTCACCAATCACAGCGTCACCAATAGAGTGGTGGTCCATTAGCAAAGACAAACACATCTAGATTGAGAAGGGGCAATCTTAGGTTCAAGTCCTACAAATAACAGGGATTAAAGAAATTAGCCGTAAATAAAAACCAATCACATCGTCACCACGAGATAAAACCCTAATTCCCGAACCGCCTTCTATAAATGCAAACGCACCCATCTGCAGAAACCTCACCCAACTTTTAGGGTTTATCTTTTCTCTTTCATTCTTTCAATCAAAGGCTTTTACCTTCATATCTGACTCAAAATCAAACGGATCTGAAGGTGAATTCCGATTTTAAACGTTTTTTTTGTTTGATATCCTCTTGTTCTTGAACCTTTATCTCTTGCTGTTTATTATATTTATGTTTTTTTTTTGTTATTCGGATTTTGTTTGGCCGATGATTAAATTCAATATAAAAGACAAGCATATGTCTGAATCATACTATGTTGTTAAATCTAATCTTCTCTATGAGGCCATTGATTTTTGATATAATTTGTAAATTAGATCTGATAAGCTCAAGTGATGATCAATTGCATAGTTCAAATGACAATTCATGGTGATTATAAATCTTTTATTAGTCTTTCGCTCCTATCTGATGAGATTTCTGTTTCTGTTTTTGTTATTGGATTTGTTCTGTTATTTTGAAGTGGATGAGCAAATGGTACCCGGACTGGTACCGGTACTGAATTTACCGAAACGGGTACATTTTCGGTACTTGTATTTACCCTGAAATACCGGTACCGTACTGTGCCAGGTATATTCGATATTCGGTACTGGTATCGGTATCTGCTTTTAGGGATTTTCGGTACCGATACTTTTGGTTCCGGTATCGGTCGGTACCGAGCTCATTGATTTTGATAACCGAGAGATTCAAATGATGCTAATTATTTTCATGGTTCGAATGACAATTGTTGCGTGATTATAAACATTCGTATTCTTTCATTATTGTCTGATGAACTCTTGGTTATTTTATTTTATTCTTTTTTATGCCATTTTTTGATTATTCATTATTATTTTATTGAAAAGAATCAATTAGCGCCTCCGGAGCCACCCCTAGGCGCCAAAGTGTGGCATCTGTAACGAGCGCTAATGGCATCTGTAGGTGGGGTCTGTTTTCAACCAATCAAATTTTGTGCTTTTTTTTATTTTGTTTAACATGAGGCTTTAAACCACACCGTGTAAGTTAACGATAAAGCCCTTGCTTACACTATGCTACGCCATTGCCCACCAGTCTTATGCTATAGGTCCGGCCCAGCTGCTATTGATTTGAGTACCATAGATAAGTTACGTGCTGTTCTAAGATGCATGCTTTGGTTATCAGACATTTGATTGTTGGTCCAAATGAATATAGTTGAATGAATTTCAGATTGTGGCGTGACTAAATGATTAAATGTTATCCAAAAGGTGAAAATTATTCAATAATCAATGTCTCTAAATTTACAATTGCCCATGTCCCATAACAATCTCAGATGTTTATCCCGTTTAATACGTTTTCTGTCATTGCATCTACTAGAAAGAAAAAAATTACCAGATGCAAAAAAACTAGGGATGAGCACGGTACTACCGAACCGGTACCAAAAAATGGGGAAAAGTGATAACGGTATCGAACACACCGAAAAATGGTAGATTAAATCCAATATACGTCTTTTTTGTGAAAGATTTTCTTGAGATTGACAAGGTGTACAACCTAGATATGGAAAATGGCATAAAGGAGAAGCTCTACATGGAATCATCGAAGATATGGAAAATGAGGAATGAGTGTGTTTTAGTGAAAGAAAAAGAGCGCGAGGCTGATGTTTTAAAAGCGACAACCTTTTTGTGGATTATATATCCATTGTAATTTGTTTTAAGAATTTAGATTGGAAGGAGTGGGTTAAATGCCCATAGTAATTTGTTTTGGTTGTATTTGTTTTGCGTAGTGCCTTGCTAGTGTTTTTTAATGAGAGTCGTGTTAAAAAAGCCTTAATTCTCCATGTAGTTCTTTTACATACTTAAGGGGCTGTTTGGTAGCCTCTTAATGACCATTCAGATGATACATTTTAATGGTTTAAAACCTCTGAATGAATAAGAGGTAATCTCAAGTCTGAATGGTTAAGAGGTAACCTCTGAATGGTAAATCATCACATGTCACATTCTTCTACCTTCTCATTGGTAAAATTCTTAATGGTTCCATTAAGAGGTAGCCTCTTAATGATCATTCAGAGGCTACCAAACAGCCCCTAATTGTATTATCTTTCATCGATGTACAGAACATCAAGGGATCAGTTCATGCTTCACTAAAGATGTGGTTTCGGCACAAAGTTTCTATTACTATTTTTTTTGTACCAAGTGGCGGGAAAGAATGAAAGAGTATTAGCTAATGGAAGATTGCTTAAAGAAGGCTTTCAGTACAAATCTTTTGCCAAACAAGATTCAAACGTTTGGTCCCTTTTCAATCACATCTTTTTTGGCCCATTTCATTTTCATAGATTCCTTTGGCTTTGCTGGTAAAAGGAAGTTACAGTTATTTGTTGTAAAGGTGAGATTTTTCTTATCATACCCATTAAACTTACTTGTAACAAAACTAAAGTTAAAAGTAGTCATATGTGTCAGTTAAACTTACCAACATGAACAAGCCTACATGTGTTATGTGTTCATTCGATTCGTTTACAAATCGTGTGTTATGCATATTAATCTTTAAATAAAGTATCAAGTGATTATTACAACTGACGGCTAGTTTTGGGTTGTTTAAATTTGAAAATTTTAGAATTGAAATATGAGTTCAAACCGAATTCGAGTTGATTCAGATAACCCGAATTATGAGAAAAAACAATTAATTAAATTAAATATTTAAAATAGTTTTTTTAAAAACCCTTTTTTTAGCAACAATAGAAACATGAATTTACATAGAGATAGTTGGTAAACGAGCAACAAGCTACGCAACTACTCCTTTTTGAATAGCAAAACTAAGTCTTTTAAAAACTACGTCCATAGATCTCGGGGTCGTAACATTACTATGCATGACCCTTTGAACTCGACTGAGTAGGTCCACTGCCTCTGGCGCCAGAAAACCAAAAGTATCAAAAGCAAACGGGATAAACACGTGCTGGTTGTCAAGGCACCCTTTCTCGTGTTTGGTCACTTTACCCGAAGCAGTTTTTATAGCAGCCTGACCCACCGTGAAAGCACTACCCCCTAAGCCCACAAGCGGGGAAACCCCTGTTAGATCCACACAGACATGTTTTCCTCATACCCATCCAAAGACCAGAATGTCGGCTGGTCGAAGGGTAGATCTCCCTTCCAACAGGTCAGTTAAGAAATTAACCGGTGCCTATTTCTTCGCAGAAATACCAGCGCACCTTAATATGTCAAAAAGGACATCCCTAACCAAATCATGTCGGTATTTTAACAATAATAAATAAATGTTTTTTTAATCAAAATAAAAGTTATATTACTTATATAGTTCGAATTCGAATCAACGGCTTGGTTCAGTTCGAATTCCTAGATTCAAATCGGAAACCGAAATCGACAATTCGAATAAGAATTTCGGGTTTTCGAGTGCTATTCGACTAACGAACACCTTTGTATCTTATTTGCAAATCTTTTAACAATCTTATTTCATTTCACAAATTCAGCTAAAGTATGAGGTGCCAAAGTGTAAACTTATTATTACCTTATGATATGTGACACATAAAAAAACTATATGGTTTGAAGTTCTGGTGGACATATTATGTACCAACTCAACCACTCCACCAAAACCACCCAACTCCAAAACAATTAAAAAGAAACAAACTTTTTGATCTTGTTCATTTGATTGTAGTTTCAAATATGGTACGTTTTTCATAATTTGTTTTTCTTTTGTTCCAAAATGCTTCTAACTAAAATCTGACCTTAGATATCTTGCACCGGACAGTCTATAACAACTTGGATGGCGCAATCGTTATTCAGGCTAGTGGCGGTGCTTGTGGAAGATCCAGCGGCGTCGGTGACAACCATGCTCTACCGTAGCGGTATTCTTCCTCAATATACCACTCTTGAGCGGTTGGTTCATCATGGTGTGTTTTTTGAAGACAACCCTTTCTTTAGTTTTATTGTCAACTTCTTGAGATGTTTATGGTAGACAACACTTTCAAGCACCTTAGTTTTGTTTCTTTCTTTCTTTTCTTTAGTTACAAAATAATGAGTAGTGCTTTGATGTTGAATAATTTGAAGCTTATAACTTAGTTCAATCTAGTGTTGTATGAGTAAATGAATTCGAAATTGACAATGTTTTCAAAGGTGAACGACTAAAGATGAAGTTTTTTCTTTTACAAGTCAGGTTTCTTAAGCATATCATTAGATACATAGATTAAGGAGTAAACTGCCAAAATGGTACCTGAGGTTTGGTCACTTTTGCCACTCTAGTCCAAAACTTAAACATTTGGATTGGAATCTGGAACCCTATGGTTTCAGTTTTGTTGCCATTTTCATCCATAATCAAAATCTTGTCAGATTTTTCAGTTAACATCCAGTTTTTTTTCCTCCCTTTTAATGAATGCCAAAATGGTCAGATTTTGTTAATTTTTTATAATAAACATTAAAAGACTATTTTGCTCTTCATTAAAAGGAGAAAAAAAAAACTGGACGTTAACTGAAAAATCTGACCACATTTTGATTTTGGATGAAAATGTCAACAAAATTGAAACCACAAGGACCCAGATTCAAAAGGTTTAAGTTTTGAATTAAAGTGGTAAAAGTGACAAAACCTCAAATACCATGGCAAGAAAATATTACAAATCAAACACAATTATTTTGATGCCAAATCTACCAATATCACACTTTTCAAACTTTTTTTTTAGAACTGTTAGTCTTTTTTTTTTTAATTCATAATAATTTATGTAAATTAACCCTCTAATTCCCGTTCCATCCAATAAGTTAACACTTAACATACCTCAGTCTTTTTTTAACGTGCAACGAACCCTTCAAATGAGCTAATGACGAAATTTATCACATCGGAATACACTCGCATTCAAACCAGGGAAAAGTGAAAACCCTCACCGAGGGCCAAATCCAATGAACACTTGCCCGAAAGCACGACAGTGCGGTAAGTTAAAACCTACTCAATTCAAGGATCGAATTAGCTATCGTCGCTTACTCGCCTAGTCACCATAAATCACTACATGCCACCGGAACTAAACTAAATGTTAAGGACAAAAATCAAACATGGGTCATTTGAAACACAAGTCTCTCCTTTACCACTCCACCACCAACTCATTCGCTAACACACCCTACTCACATAGATAATTTTTCAGTTTTCTACCGATCCATTTTATTTTTATCATTTTTATCTCATTTCACTTGGAAATTGAAATACCTCCCACCCACCCACCATCTTCCCAATCACAATCTTGTTGGTTTTTGTGGAAGGCCAGGAACGAGTTGAGATTTAGTGGTAAAAGACGTAGTGTCGAAGAGGTCTTTAGTGACGTTAGAGCGGCTAGTTTTATGTGGTTTAAACATAGGGCCAGGAAGGGTTCGTTAGATTGGGGAGATTGGTGTAAATTTGTAAATATGTAGTTTTGGTTGTAGTTTTTTGCCGTCCCGGTTTTCGAGTTTGGTGTGCGTTAATGAAGTTCTCGTTTAAAAAAAAAAAATCTTCCCAATCACAATGGTCCCCTCTTTCCCGCCAAAATAAAAACAACTAAAAACATTAATATATTCTTGCATAGATAGTACCACATTCTTTCCCTTCATCAAATCACCAACACACACACACACACACACTAAGGTCACAAACATGAAGAACACTTCATACATCATAATGTGGTTAACTATCTTTCTAGTCCTCATTCTAGCCATGGTCTTAGCCTTAGTCTTACTCCTCTTAACTGAACTCTACTGTTCCCCCCTCATCCACCGCCACCGCCGCCGTCAACTCACTCCTCCCACCACCACCGGAAACAACTCCTTAACACACTCCCCTCAACATGTTTCAGATCCCTTACATGACACAGAAAAACAACAACTCCCTGATCAGTCTTTGCCGGAAACTCAACAAACCGTCCAAAAGGGCTGTGGTTTAACGGATTCCGTTAACGGATGCTCACTGATTTATATTTCGAATCCGATTTATGGTGGTGATGGGAATGGGACGCCGTTTGAGACACCCGATGTAACACCTCGAAAATTTACGTCCTATAAGGTCTTGACACGTGTCATAATGTTTGAACGTGTGAAAGATTGCTCTTGGAGGACTAAAGTTGACAAACAGTGAAACTGTGTAAATAGAGGGGTTCAAAGTGTCAACAATGAATAATTATACTTTGCAATAACCCTACATGATGTTTATAACCTTAAACGAATAGATCATGGATCATACGAGGCGAATTGTGAAAGAAAGTGAGAGATTACAAACTACAGGGGTTAAATGTGCCAACATGTTTAAGTTATACCTCTGAGTGACCTTTTGACAAACCCGAAGCTTTGTAACGATTAATTATGCTCACTAGAATCTACCATAAAAATTTCACCAAGTTTCGTTATCGTATGAGCAAGCTGTGATAAAATTCGTGTGCAAGGGTTAGAATCGTCAACGAGGAAATTTAGGGCTTTTCGGGTGATCACAAAGTTACCCGAGGACTTGACAAAGTGGGTATAAGTCTTAAAGCCCCAAATATTAAATATCAAAGCTTCTTATGAAAGATTGGACTTGAAAACGACCTTTCGGGGGACTAGGGACTAAATTGCAAAATTTCCAAGGCTGATGTCAGGCTAGCGGGGCGCTACACCAGAAGCGTAGCGGTGCGCTACCAGCGTAGCGGGGCGCTACACCATAAGCGTAGCGGTGCGCTAGGACTGCACAGCGACCAGATACATGACAGTTGGCTGTTTCAGCCATTTAACCGACTTACTTGGATCTTATCTGCTTGTGTGAGCACCCCTACATGATTTATAGCTTGTAGGACACTTGTGGATGATAATGTAACATCCCTAGACTTAGTTGTTGATCATCCATGAGGTTTGAAGTTATTATATAAAGCCACATTTGGCACATACATGAACATCTTCACTTCTGAGCATATCAAGATCATTCAAGCAGCCTACAAGCAATCCATATCATCCATAAGACTTGTGTAAGTACCTTTGATCCTTCTAAATTCGTTTATACTTCGTTTATGGCCTAGAAATCAAACCGTCGTAACTACGGTTTGACTTTGTGATAAATCACAATCGGTCCAGAGATTTGTCGAATCGAAAGTCATTATAAGTTGGTATTTATATGGGTATTAAACCCCTAAAAGGTCACCCTCTGATTCCAATCTTAACCACGTCGTTTGTCGAGTCAAAGGTTACCCGAAAAGTCAACAGAAATGATAATCGCATATTTAATGATCCAGAAGGCGTATAATCTGTTTTAACACTCATATAACTTAAAAATAAGTATAATAACTTGTCTACGCTTGTTTGATTCGACAACTTTATGTATTGAACCGATTCGGAGCCGAAAGACGCAAAAGTTTGACTTTTGCGTTGACCTCGGTTCTGACCTGATTTATATAGGTTTAGACATGCCTTAAGGTTCCATTAGGACCTAGTTACATGTGTGTATAAGCCTCTGCGTTTATACCACTCGAATCCCTAATCGTTCTATGTTTCCGTTAATCGCCTAAATAGTGACCGTAATGCCCTTATGACCATAAAACGAGATTTTTGGAAAAGTGAAAGTGCCATAATCTTAGTTACTGATTATTAGGCATGTCCCGAAAATTTCACGTTAATCGGAGGTCTAGAATAGGAGATATGCTTAATGACGTAATTAAGAACGCTTTTATTAATTAAACGGCGTCATTAGCGTAAAGCCTATCTAAACCCAATTTTTGACACCAAACCTTTTACTCACTGATGTAATATAATATTTTGGGATTTTTGAAGATTTTTAATTATTTTTAAACTGATCATAAGCTTGGATTAATGCCTTAATTCGGTTAATACCGAATATACCCTTTTCGGCCATAAAATGAGTTTTACAAATCCTTTTAACGCCAATCCAATTGCTACTGATTTTAAATATTAATTAGAGTGTTTTGAACCTGTTTAACTGATCAGGAAACTCAGAATCGTATTTTAAACCGTACGTCGCTTAAAATGGCTTTATACGCGTATTATACGCATAGTTTGGGTTTAAAACTATTTTAACATATAAGACTTATAACCAAATGTTATAACCTGTAAATATAAGCTATTTTACTGTTGTAATCAGACCCGGTTCATAGAAACCTAATTTAATCCTTTTATAATCTTTAAAATGACCAAAATACCCCTACGGGACTTATTAAGAGATTAAACTCGTTTTGGGCATCATGGGTGATATCCTACTGATATCACAACTTATTTAAGGTGTATTAACTTAGGGAACCTGTTTAGGACTATTACGGATACCCGTTACGCTTCATACGCGTTCGGTTCGGTTTATGTAACTAGTTTACATAAATTAGCCGAAACGGGTCAAACCTTATCGGTTTATTCTCAAAATCCAGAATGTGTATCACATACCCATATTAAACAAGTCTTCAAACTTGTCGGGTCTAAATCACATTCTATCCGGTCTTCGCTTAATCGTGCGTACGAACCGTATCTTTAAAACTAACCGGTCTAAGCGTAAGCTTAACTAAAGACCCGTTAGGATTCTAATAGGTTATTATAAACCTTCGTTCCAGAATAGGAGAACCAGTAAAAGATATTTGCACTCGCTGATTTCTGAACTATACTTACTCAGGTAAATACTTTTAACTTATTTTCCCTATACGGGCTTGGGGTACGGTATATAAAATACCGCTTGGTCCAGCATTGAATCTTAATCGAATAGAGGTTAAATTATTGATATGCTCTGTTTTGAAATGTTTTGTTGCTTAAAGCCTTTGGGGGGTTAATGACCATGTCCCGGATATCCCTGGCATCATCTTACGAGATGGCCACGACCTTAGCACTCAGGTGTAGGCGTACACCTGTCAGTGTCTCATTATATAAAGTGGTGTGTCTATTGATCTTTAATCCAGTTTAAGGACCGGACTACTGAACGCATAAGAAACATGTAATTCGTTTACAAGTATTATATATTTACATAATTATCCCAAGTTATAAAATATTATTTGTGCCTTGTGCCTTAAATGCATTTTCTTAAACTCTTTTCAAAATGAGTCGGTTGATTGTATTTACCAGTGTAAACTGACGTATTTTCTTAAAAGGTTAAGTGCAGGTACTACGCGAAATAGGCTGGCTTGTCTCCTAGCATCCACATTAAGTCTCGCCAGCTTGGATGTCATAACTGTTGAACATTTGTTTCCTTTTTAAACTTGATCTACCTGTGGATTGATATTCGACTATTTGTAATACTTAATATTACATTATCGTTGGTTGAATTAAATCTATACTTTGCTTCCGCTGTGCATTTAAATATTGTGTTGTTTGACTATTATGTTGCCAACCACGTCACGATACTCCCCTACCGGGCCCACCGGTGACACGTGGAAATCCGGGGTGTGACAGGTTGGTATCAGAGCCAACTCTGAGTGAATTAAACACTAGCCTTTTGTGTTTAATCTCAGTTACACAATTGCACATTCCTAAATCTTCGAGTCTAGACAAAGAACTTAGGAATAATCCAAATTGTGCAAATTTTTATTTTATTTAATTAAATTTGCCCTATATCTTTCCTTGTTATTATCTTGTATGTCTTAACAGGTACAATAATGCCGCCAAGATTTAGACGAGGTGGTCGAGGAAAGGAGCCAGCTAGTGCCCCTAACGACCATGAGGCAGGGCCTTCGTTTCGAAGAACTTCTTCTACAAGGAATGATGAAACAAGAGAACTATGGAGGACCTACGAAGACGATGCCAGGCGATCTTTTTCGCACTCCTCAACACCTCCATATCATGACTCTTATGGGCCACAGTCAGAGAATGAACCCCACAACCCGCAACGTTACTTTGGTGACCCTACTCCAGTTTTTCAGGGTCAGTTTAACCCGGCAGAGTACCTGCCAGAGCAAGTGGGCTTTAACCCACTTGGACCGGAAGATCACTTTTCGGGTGATCAGGATATGGACGAGGACACAGATCCCGTCGAGGCTTCAACCGGATCATTTAACCATCCTTTCGTGATCTCTGACGGATCGTCATATCACGGGACACCATACCAGGGTCCGGATAGTCACATGGCACGGTTTGAACGGTGTGAGTGGTACAATACACCATCTCACCATACACCATCTCACCATACACCGTCTCACCATACACCGTCTCATTCAGCATCTCATCAGCAACAACAGCCTCATCAAGATTCCTCTGGAGGACACGGGTTTGTGGCAGTCACGCCACCGCCTCCACCGCCACCTGTTCATTTAGAGCCTCCAGCACCACCTAGACGTAGGAGGACTGGTGCACGGATCTCAGCACGAGAAGTTGACTTTCGTCTCAACACCCCTCAGCACTCTAGCGGTAGCCATTACCCGCCTACTCATGGAGTCCCACAGATGGAAGGACCTTCTGTCCCAGTTTCGGAGGTGAATTCCGCACCTATTGTACCGCCATCACCGGGTTTTGGCCACCCAATACCTGCTTATACTGCTCCGGCAACTTACAACCCATATGGACCACCAGCATACCATGGCTATAACTATGCTGATGACCCTTACAACGTAGCAGCAAGCTACCAAGCCCATAATAATCCTGAAGGACACTACGGACCTCCTTGGGGAATGGGATACCCAACACAGGGGTATCAAGCACCTGTTCAGCCGCCACCACATTACCAGCCACCAGGGGCTCCTCTCCATGAGCAGGAGGAACTCCGCAGAAGACTGGCCAAAGTGGAGCAAGACTTCCAGAAGGAACGTAAGAAGAATGAGGGATTTATGAGTGGGTTGGCAAGCTTGCTTAAGGGGAAGAAGAAGAAACGGGATCGTTAAATCCCCACATATATGTATTATTGTACTTCCTTATTTAAATCAAGTCCCTACGTGGACATTTATTATTTGTATGTGTATGTAGTCCCTGCGTGGACATCTACCTTTTGTACTTAGTCCCATACGAGGACTTGTTTCTATTTTAGCCCCTGCGTGGGCACATCTTTCTGTAAGACCCCTGCGTGGGCATGTACTGGTTTAAACCCCTGCGTGGGTAAGTTTGTTATTAGTAAAAGACCCGTTTAGGGCTGTGTGTAATAGTATAATAGATTAATGGAATGTTTGTTTTATAAATTTCATAATTGCCATATGAGCATATATAATGTATAAATGAAATAAATTAAAATCATTCCTTTTAAATTAATCTGCCTATGAAATTTAATTAATTAAGGATCTTAAAAGTGTGAACCCTAGCCTCGTGTCAAATATAAGACCGGGCCAAAATGGTAAGACCTGTTTAAATGATTCAATTTCCTGTTAACATCTTAAAACATGTTAACACTCCTGGCAGTAGTGATTCGTTAAAATCACATACGTCATCTTATAAAGGAATTCTTTAAAAGATTCCTAACCTAGTTTAATGATCTCTGAATCCTAGGTTTACATCATCAATTAAGATGATCATATCTTAACCATACGTGGTAATATAATGCCTACGGGCCCTTCTCATTTTCATATGAGACAAAAGACAGTATTAGTCTGTGACCCTGTCTGATAAAGGTAATGAACTAGGTTCAAACCTTAAAAAGCCTTGATTCTTTGAATTCATAGCTTCTAATTTAAATTGTCCCTGTGACTAGGCCTTATGTGCTAATAAAACTATTATTGTTTTATAATTAGGATAAATTATAATAGAAATCCTAAATTTATGTGAGTAATAAATTAACCATATTTGGTCTAAGTTTACCACGGTTAACAAATTGCCATAAAAGACAATTTTATAATAAACTCACCAATAAATTGTTATCGATATGTGACAGTTCTAGATACATGGCAGACTCAAACGAGGTCAACAGTCACCCAGGGATAGTGAATGAAAATGCCCAAGTTAACGTAGCAGGTCCAGAGTTGCAAGCTATGATAAATAATGCGGTTAATATAGCTATGGGTAGACAGCACCATGGATCAAGTGGTACCCATACGAGGACCCATTCTGTATCACATACTAGGACACCTTCCAGGACCCACACTGCCCACAACAGTAATTCTCACCACTCCTCGAATCAAAGGAGTAATCCATCCCAAAGAGCCCTACAGAACCAAGAACCTCGTAATAGGGGTTGCACCTATAAATACTTCGTGTCGTGCAAACCCAGAGACTTCAATGGGGAAAAAGGAGCTGTTGATTGCATGACGTGGATGGATGAAATGGATACTGTGGTGGATATTAGTGGTTGTCATAATAGAGACATAGTGAAGTTTGTCTCGCAGTCTTTCAAAGGAGAAGCCTTAGCCTGGTGGAGATCTTTGATCCAAGCCACAGGGAAAGTCCCGTTATACAACATGACATGGGCAGAGTTCATGGCACTAATCAAGGAAAATTTCTGCCCTCAACACGAGGTTGAGAGAATTGAATCTGATTTCCTAGCACTGGTCATGAAAAACTTGGACTGTCAGGCCTACCTTACTACTTTCAATACTTTGTCAAGGTTGGTACCTTATTTGGTGACTCCGGAGCCTAAACGTATAGCTCGTTTTATCGGGGGTTTGGAACCGGAGATCAAAGCAAGTGTAAAAGCTTCCAGACCAACCACTTTTCGGTCAGTAACGGACATATCGTTATCTCTGACCTCAGATGCTGTCAGACTGAGGTCACTGAGGAAAACTGATACGGAGAAAAGGAAGCGTGAGGATGACAACTCACGACGATCAGATAAGAAGCAGAAGGGAAACAATGACTCTAAGAAGGGGTCAGGATTTAAGAAAGATGGTCAGCAGTCTGGTGAAAAACCCAGATGTAAAATTTGCAGAAAGTACCATTTTGGAAAGTGCAGACTTGACTCAAAATCCCAATACCAGCCAAGGCCATGTGGGATTTGCAAGTCTACGGAACATAAGACCCTGGAGTGCAAGAAAATAAAGGATGCAACGTGTTATAGTTGCAATGAAAAGGGGCATATCAAATCCAACTGCCCAAAATTTACAAGGAAGAATGAAGAGGGGAAGAAGACCAATGCGAGGGTCTTCAGAATGGATGCTAAGGAAGCCGTCAAGGACGACAACGTGATAACAGGTACCTTTCTCGTAAATGATGTTTATGCGAGAGTGTTATTTGATTCGGGCGCTGATAAGTCGTTTGTAGATAATAAGTTTTGTGAATTGTTGAAACTACCTGTTAGAACTTTAAGTGTGAAGTATGAGGTGGAACTAGCAGATGGCACTTTAGAAACCGCTTCAACTTTATTAGATGGATGTTTTATATCCATTAGGAATCACTCTTTTCCTTTGTCCTTACTTCCCTTTAAGTTAGCCGGCTTTGACATAGTATTGGGTATGGACTGGTTATCGCATAACCAGGCCCAGATTATCTGCAATAAGAAGCAAGTGAGGATCAAGACTTCGTCTGGTGAATCACTTACTATCCAGGGAGATACCCAGTATGGGCTGCCCGAGAAGATGTCTATACTCAAAGACTCAAAGTGTTTGAAGAAGGGCTGTGTCATCTACATGGCACAGGTGATTATTGATGAACCGAAACCCAAGATTGGAGAGATCCCAGTCATTTCTGAATACCCCGAAGTATTTCCTGAAGAACTACCTGGTTTGCCACCAGATAGGCAAGTGGAATTCAGAATTGACATTATTCCTGGATCAGCACCAGTTGCAAGGGCGCCTTATAGGTTGGCACCAACGGAGATGAAGGAATTGAGGACGCAGCTAGATGATTTGCTAGCCAAAGGTTTCATCAATCCTAGTTCGTCTCCTTGGGGAGCACCGGTTTTATTTGTTAAGAAGAAGGATGGATCGATGCGTCTGTGCATCGACTACCGTGAGCTTAATAAGGTTACCATCAAGAATAGGTATCCTTTGCCCAGAATTGACGATCTGTTCGATCAACTGCAAGGGGCAAGTTTCTTCTCGAAGATTGACTTGAGGTCAGGCTACCATCAATTGAAGGTTAGAGATGAAGATGTGCACAAAACAGCATTTAGGACTCGTTATGGTCATTACGAGTTCCTAGTGATGCCTTTTGGGCTCACTAATGCACCGGCCGCATTCATGGATCTCATGAATCGCGTTTGCAAGCCGCACTTAGATAAATTCGTCATCGTCTTCATCGACGACATTCTCATCTACTCAAAGAGCCAAGCTGACCATGAGAAGCATCTTCACTGCATACTGGAACTACTTCATAAAGAGAAGCTCTATGCCAAGTTCTCAAAGTGTGAATTCTGGCTTCGAGCAGTCCAATTTCTTGGACATGTTGTTAGTGAGCGTGGTATCCAAGTAGATCCCGCTAAAGTTGAATCTGTCATGAATTGGCATGAGCCAAAGACGCCTACAGAAATTCGTAGCTTCCTAGGTTTGGCAGGATACTATAGACGATTCATAGAAAACTTTTCAAGGATTGCTGCACCCCTGACTTCGCTGACACGTAAGAAGATTAAGTTTGACTGGGGTCCTAAGCAGCAGGAATCCTTTGATATTCTGAAACAAAAGTTGAGCAATGCTCCAGTATTGACATTGCCTGATGGAATAGAGGAGTTTGTAGTTTATTGTGATGCATCACACACCGGGATGGGATGTGTGCTTATGCAAAAAGGCAAAGTCATTGCCTATGCTTCACGTCAGTTAAAGGTGCACGAAAAGAATTACACCACCCACGACTTGGAGTTGGGTGCCGTTGTATTCGCACTAAAACTGTGGAGGCACTACTTATATGGAATAAAATGTGTGATCTATTCTGATCACAAAAGCCTTCAACATCTGTTCAACCAGAAAGACTTGAACATGAGGCAACGTCGTTGGATGGAAACTCTTAATGATTACGATTGTGAAATAAGATACCATCCCGGCAAGGCGAATGTAGTCGCCGATGCCTTGAGTCGGAAAGAAAGAGTGAAACCCATCCGAATCAATGCCAAGAGCATGGAAATAAAGAACAACTTGATAGAAAGATTGTTAGCTGCACAGAAGGAAGCTGTGTTAGAAGCTAACTATCCCAATGAAAAGCTAGGAGTGACTGAGGAGCAGTTATCTCTTAGCAAGGATGGAATTCTTAGATTGAATGGACGGATATGGGTTCCGATTTTTGGAGGACTCCGTGATATTATCCTCCAGGAAGCCCACAACTCTAAATACTCCGTTCATCCTGGAGCTGATAAAATGTACCAGGATCTAAGGGCAAACTATTGGTGGATAGGCTTGAAAAAGTCTGTAACTACCTATGTAGCTAAATGCTTGACGTGTGCACAAGTCAAGGCAGAACATCAAAAACCGTCAGGTTTGCTACAACAGCCCGAACTTCCTACATGGAAGTGGGAAATGGTAACTATGGATTTTATCACCAAGTTACCCAAGACAAGTAAAGGAAATGACACCATCTGGGTGATAGTCGACCGACTGACTAAGTCAGCACATTTCCTACCCATTAAGGAGACCTACAGCTCCGATATGTTAGCCCAACTGTACGTGGATAAGATTGTAGCCTTACATGGCATACCTGTAGCTATTATCTCTGACCGAGATACTAGGTACACGTCGCACTTTTGGAAAAGCTTCCAACAATCTTTGGGCACACGTTTGAACTTTAGTACGGCTTACCATCCACAGACAGACGGTCAGAGTGAGCGTACTATTCAAACGTTGGAAGACATGCTACGTGCATGTGCGATCGATTTGGGAGGTAGCTGGGATAAAAACCTGCCATTGATCGAATTCTCCTACAACAATAGCTACCATACCAGCATTAAGGCTGCGCCTTTTGAGGCATTATACGGTAGAAAGTGTAGATCGCCTGTTTGTTGGGCGGAAGTTGGAGAAGTCCAGTTATCAGGACCAGAGATCGTGTTCGAAACGACGGACAAGATTGTACAGATTCGTAACAATCTCCAAGCTGCTCGGAATAGGCAGAAGATTTACGCTGATCCAAATCGTAAGGATTTTCACTTCGAAGTAGGTGACAAAGTCCTACTAAAAGTGTCACCCTGGAAAGGAGTGATGAGGTTTGGTAAGAAAGGCAAACTAAGCTCGAGATACATAGGACCCTTCGAGGTTATCGAACGTGTCGGGTCAGTTGCCTACAAGTTAAACTTACCTGAAGAGCTCAGTAGTATACACAATGTGTTCCACATCTGCAATCTGAAAAAGTGTTTCGCTGACTCCGCTGACGAATCAGTGATTATACCCTATACAGATGTGCATATCGATGAGAGCTTGAAATTTGTTGAAAAACCTATGTCGATTGAAGATCGACAGGTAAGGAAGCTTCGAAGGAAGCATATACCTTTTGTAAAGGTCAAATGGGATGCCCGAAGAGGTCCCGAATTCACGTGGGAAGTTGAATCCACGATGAAAGAAAAGTACCCTTACTTGTTTCAGTAAATCTCGGGTCGAGATTTATTTTAAGGGGGTGAGGATGTAACACCTCGAAAATTTACGTCCTATAAGGTCTTGACACGTGTCATAATGTTTGAACGTGTGAAAGATTGCTCTTGGAGGACTAAAGTTGACAAACAGTGAAACTGTGTAAATAGAGGGGTTCAAAGTGTCAACAATGAATAATTATACTTTGCAATAACCCTACATGATGTTTATAACCTTAAACGAATAGATCATGGATCATACGAGGCGAATTGTGAAAGAAAGTGAGAGATTACAAACTACAGGGGTTAAATGTGCCAACATGTTTAAGTTATACCTCTGAGTGACCTTTTGACAAACCCGAAGCTTTGTAACGATTAATTATGCTCACTAGAATCTACCATAAAAATTTCACCAAGTTTCGTTATCGTATGAGCAAGCTGTGATAAAATTCGTGTGCAAGGGTTAGAATCGTCAACGAGGAAATTTAGGGCTTTTCGGGTGATCACAAAGTTACCCGAGGACTTGACAAAGTGGGTATAAGTCTTAAAGCCCCAAATATTAAATATCAAAGCTTCTTATGAAAGATTGGACTTGAAAACGACCTTTCGGGGGACTAGGGACTAAATTGCAAAATTTCCAAGGCTGATGTCAGGCTAGCGGGGCGCTACACCAGAAGCGTAGCGGTGCGCTACCAGCGTAGCGGGGCGCTACACCATAAGCGTAGCGGTGCGCTAGGACTGCACAGCGACCAGATACATGACAGTTGGCTGTTTCAGCCATTTAACCGACTTACTTGGATCTTATCTGCTTGTGTGAGCACCCCTACATGATTTATAGCTTGTAGGACACTTGTGGATGATAATGTAACATCCCTAGACTTAGTTGTTGATCATCCATGAGGTTTGAAGTTATTATATAAAGCCACATTTGGCACATACATGAACATCTTCACTTCTGAGCATATCAAGATCATTCAAGCAGCCTACAAGCAATCCATATCATCCATAAGACTTGTGTAAGTACCTTTGATCCTTCTAAATTCGTTTATACTTCGTTTATGGCCTAGAAATCAAACCGTCGTAACTACGGTTTGACTTTGTGATAAATCACAATCGGTCCAGAGATTTGTCGAATCGAAAGTCATTATAAGTTGGTATTTATATGGGTATTAAACCCCTAAAAGGTCACCCTCTGATTCCAATCTTAACCACGTCGTTTGTCGAGTCAAAGGTTACCCGAAAAGTCAACAGAAATGATAATCGCATATTTAATGATCCAGAAGGCGTATAATCTGTTTTAACACTCATATAACTTAAAAATAAGTATAATAACTTGTCTACGCTTGTTTGATTCGACAACTTTATGTATTGAACCGATTCGGAGCCGAAAGACGCAAAAGTTTGACTTTTGCGTTGACCTCGGTTCTGACCTGATTTATATAGGTTTAGACATGCCTTAAGGTTCCATTAGGACCTAGTTACATGTGTGTATAAGCCTCTGCGTTTATACCACTCGAATCCCTAATCGTTCTATGTTTCCGTTAATCGCCTAAATAGTGACCGTAATGCCCTTATGACCATAAAACGAGATTTTTGGAAAAGTGAAAGTGCCATAATCTTAGTTACTGATTATTAGGCATGTCCCGAAAATTTCACGTTAATCGGAGGTCTAGAATAGGAGATATGCTTAATGACGTAATTAAGAACGCTTTTATTAATTAAACGGCGTCATTAGCGTAAAGCCTATCTAAACCCAATTTTTGACACCAAACCTTTTACTCACTGATGTAATATAATATTTTGGGATTTTTGAAGATTTTTAATTATTTTTAAACTGATCATAAGCTTGGATTAATGCCTTAATTCGGTTAATACCGAATATACCCTTTTCGGCCATAAAATGAGTTTTACAAATCCTTTTAACGCCAATCCAATTGCTACTGATTTTAAATATTAATTAGAGTGTTTTGAACCTGTTTAACTGATCAGGAAACTCAGAATCGTATTTTAAACCGTACGTCGCTTAAAATGGCTTTATACGCGTATTATACGCATAGTTTGGGTTTAAAACTATTTTAACATATAAGACTTATAACCAAATGTTATAACCTGTAAATATAAGCTATTTTACTGTTGTAATCAGACCCGGTTCATAGAAACCTAATTTAATCCTTTTATAATCTTTAAAATGACCAAAATACCCCTACGGGACTTATTAAGAGATTAAACTCGTTTTGGGCATCATGGGTGATATCCTACTGATATCACAACTTATTTAAGGTGTATTAACTTAGGGAACCTGTTTAGGACTATTACGGATACCCGTTACGCTTCATACGCGTTCGGTTCGGTTTATGTAACTAGTTTACATAAATTAGCCGAAACGGGTCAAACCTTATCGGTTTATTCTCAAAATCCAGAATGTGTATCACATACCCATATTAAACAAGTCTTCAAACTTGTCGGGTCTAAATCACATTCTATCCGGTCTTCGCTTAATCGTGCGTACGAACCGTATCTTTAAAACTAACCGGTCTAAGCGTAAGCTTAACTAAAGACCCGTTAGGATTCTAATAGGTTATTATAAACCTTCGTTCCAGAATAGGAGAACCAGTAAAAGATATTTGCACTCGCTGATTTCTGAACTATACTTACTCAGGTAAATACTTTTAACTTATTTTCCCTATACGGGCTTGGGGTACGGTATATAAAATACCGCTTGGTCCAGCATTGAATCTTAATCGAATAGAGGTTAAATTATTGATATGCTCTGTTTTGAAATGTTTTGTTGCTTAAAGCCTTTGGGGGGTTAATGACCATGTCCCGGATATCCCTGGCATCATCTTACGAGATGGCCACGACCTTAGCACTCAGGTGTAGGCGTACACCTGTCAGTGTCTCATTATATAAAGTGGTGTGTCTATTGATCTTTAATCCAGTTTAAGGACCGGACTACTGAACGCATAAGAAACATGTAATTCGTTTACAAGTATTATATATTTACATAATTATCCCAAGTTATAAAATATTATTTGTGCCTTGTGCCTTAAATGCATTTTCTTAAACTCTTTTCAAAATGAGTCGGTTGATTGTATTTACCAGTGTAAACTGACGTATTTTCTTAAAAGGTTAAGTGCAGGTACTACGCGAAATAGGCTGGCTTGTCTCCTAGCATCCACATTAAGTCTCGCCAGCTTGGATGTCATAACTGTTGAACATTTGTTTCCTTTTTAAACTTGATCTACCTGTGGATTGATATTCGACTATTTGTAATACTTAATATTACATTATCGTTGGTTGAATTAAATCTATACTTTGCTTCTGCTGTGCATTTAAATATTGTGTTGTTTGACTATTATGTTGCCAACCACGTCACGATACTCCCCTACCGGGCCCACCGGTGACACGTGGAAATCCGGGGTGTGACACCCGACAGCTCGCCTTCTCGGTTGGAAACCGAGGATTCTTCGTCTGGTGATGATGTGAAAGAAGAAGTGTCGTCGAATGTTGTTGGTACGATGATGAAGAAGAAGGTTTGTGTGAAAGATGTTGGGTTGTTGGGGACATCAGGGAGTGATAATACGAATGGAGTTTCTTCTTCTTGTTCCTTAACGACTCCTTGTACTTCTCCTTCATTGTGAAGCGAGTGCGAGATAATTTCTTTTAATCCTGTCGTCTGGTGTGTATGAGTGTGTCATTTAAACCCGAGACGTCTAAACCTAGGTCTTTATTAAAGGCATTGTATTTTCGAATGAGCCACCAACCCGTTGATAAGTGTGAATGACTATTGAGTAAGGGTGTGAATCTCTGGCACGACCCGAAAATCCGACACGAACCTAACATGAAATTCTTGGGTTTGGGTTTAATCTAATCGGGTTCGGGTCAGTTTCAGATTGAACCCACAAACCCGTTTAGCTAAACGGGCCAGGTTTGGGTTGAACCCATCGGGTTGGCGGGTTGACCCGTTTAACCAACTTATATTTTATTTTATTTTTCAGAATGTATTTTTATGTTATAAGTTAAATTAGTTGAGTATTTAGAAAACGAATCAAGAAGTGCATAGATCGGTTTTCGCTTCCATTTTCCCTTTTTTTTATTTCGATTGGATAAAAAATCACAACCAAATCTCTCATTTAAATTTTTTTTTAACGATTAACTAAATCATCGGATAAGTATCCTGAGATGCCCTCAATCAAGCAAATGCATCTCCTCCTCTATAACAGTCAGAGTTGGATGCATACCCGAGCCACCAGTTCCGGGGAAAACCCACCCGCCCGAAAGCCCACTACGGTAAAACCCAGTTTGGCTCGGTTTCAAACTGGCAACCTCCAAAGTGGCTTAGTTCTAAAATTCATTGTCACCACCAATTTCCTATAAAGTGATGCTAGTGAGAGTTGAACTTGAAAACTCAAAGAGAAAAATCAAGTAACTAACCAGTTGACTAACTCATGATTTGTAGTTTTTTTCTTCAAAACTATACCACCGGCCCATTTCTTGTGTAGATATATGAAATTGTTTCAACAATCTATTTTCTGTAAAATACACAATGTATCATTCCATAGATTATTTAAAAATAATTATGACGATTTGAAATAAATTATAGGGGTGTAAATAGGAGCTTAGACTAGTGGGTATGGAGAGCCTCATCCCCAAGGGGATGGGCCGCCACGTCACCGCTACGTAGGAGGGGCTTGAAGGGGATGGACCTAGGGGGTGGGAGATGAACCCCTTTATATATATATATATATATATATATATATATATATATACTAGGTTAGAACCCCGTGAAATACACGGGTTGAATAAATGTAATTTTATATACCAAATATTAAAAAAATATATCTTTAAAAACCTCGTTTATTACACGGGTTGAATAAATATAATTTTATATACCAAATCATAAAACAATACATCTTAAAAATCTCGTTTATTACATAGGTTGAATAAATGTAATTTTATATATTAGATAATAAAAATTTATATCTTTAAGAGCCCCATGTATTGTACGGGTTGAGTAAATTTAATTTTATATATTAGATAATGAAAAAAGTTACAATTTAAGAACCTCATGTATTGTATGGGTTGAACACAGGTAAGTTTATATACCAATCGATAAAAAGTTATATCTTGTTATGTCTTTATAAACTCTGTGTATTATACGGATTGAATAAATCTAATTTTATATACCACATAATAAAAAAAAAATTATATTTTTAAAAACCCGGTGTATTACACGAGTTGCATAAATGTAATTTTGTATGGTAAATAATAAAAATATTATAACTTTTAAAAACCTCATTTATTACACAGATTGAATGAATCTAATAAAAAAAAATATCTTTAAAAAAAAACTAATGAATATACTCGATATATGATAGATGGGATGATTGCGGTGATGATTCTTATAAATGTCATGTAAACATAGTGAATACCGTATTTGAGTTGAGAGTTGAACACGGAAATAAAAGTATAGAACCAATAAACTTTGATTAATGTTTTTGTTTACCCCTTATAAACATTTATGAAATAGGTTCTACGCTTAACTACTTTAATTTAATAAAATAAATAAATCATTTACATTATATTAATTTATATTTAGTGTACGTCTTTTGTTAATTTTAGGATAAATAATTTTGAAATCTAATAAATAATTCAAAATATTATATTATCTCCTATACGAATTGTTTAAATTTATATTAAATTTAATTAATATTGATTATCTATAATTAAGTAGAATAGAGATGAAAAAAACTAAAAAGTAGATGCCTTCACTGAATGACACGTGTCCCATTATTAGTTTCTTTTATTAGACCGTGGGGTATGGGGCGGGGGTTTGGGCGTGGGTTGGGGGAAAACGCCCAAGCCACCACCCCGGGTGGGCTTGGGTTTGGGCGTGGCCCTTGGGGCTTGGGTTTCAAGCCGGGCGTGGGGCGGTCTGGCCAAGCTGACATGGCGGACTCTCACTGGACAAACCAAAGTAACCGTTGAGCTAGCCGTTGGCCAACGGCTATCTTAAAAAAAAAAAAAAAATTATTTTTCCACTATAAAACTCACATTTTTCTTCCATTTTTTACCACATTCAACCACATCTTCTATAATCATCTTCAATTCTCCTTCTACAAAACGAAAAAATGCATCCTCATAACCGTCCTTTTGACCCGACCAACCCGTATGCATTCCAAGAAAATAATCCTAGCCCACCACCCATTCGTCCAATGCCTCGTCCATTTTTTATACACTCTTCTATGCCCCAAGAAGCGAGTTATGCATCGTATCTTGGGAATTGTTTGTTTACTAACTTCCCACACACCGATGATGCGATACCTACCTCGTTTACACAAACGTCCATCAACCTTTCACCGAACTCCATCGACCTTTCACCGAACTCCATCGACCTTTCACAAAACGAAACCGTCCCCGAAACTCAACCACCCAACGATGGTCCTTCCGCATCGAAACCCATCAAAAAGAGAAGCCATAAGAAAAAAAACCGAGGAGGATAAAGCACTTGAAACCGCTAAGCGAAAACAAGTAAAATGGACCGTTCCTGAAGAACTTGCATTGGCGAGGGGTTGGTTTCAACAATCTCAACATTCAACATTAGGTATTCTTAAACTTTGATTATATTAATGGTTTTTTTTATATAACTTTGTAATATATCAAATTTTGTTTTTATAAAAATAGGAAATTCTCAACATCGAACCCATTTGTGGCAAGGGGTTAGTAGAGTATTCCATAAAGAATTGGGAAGAGAGGTTTATCGTGAAAACGATAGCTTATCCTCGAAGTGGACCGAGATAAGCGGCCAACTTACAAAATATAGTGGTTTTTTAAATAAAGCAAAACAAAACCCAAAAAGTGGTGAAACCGAAGCCGACATTGTTGTTAGGGGGTGGATTTCTAACTGACCAGTGATCCTTATTTACTGTTGGATTTAGTGATCCTCAATTCTGTCTGAAGCAGTGATCCTCAGAAGTGTTGCAGGATCAGGATCATGGATCACTATAAGGATCCCTGTACTAACGATTGTCTACTTTGAATTCGTAAATGTTTTGCAGGAATATCAACTTGGACTTAGTCTTGGCGACATTCCTGGAGAATATTCCCAGTCTATTCCGCATGTGCTTGGTCAGAAATGGACGTTGTGGAGTCGTGGAAGACTTGCATGATTTGCGGAATGTTAGTTAGGCTTGATATTTTCTATTTTTAAAGGGGTAGCGAGCTATTTTAGAAACACTTGGCTATTTTTGGCTACACACACACTCATACAACCGCTCTCACCAGCTCTCGACAAAACACTTAGCATTTTTCATACATTTCTACACAATACACAATAGTGATCCTTGTACTTAGCTCGCTATCATCCGAAGTTGTAACAGATTGTTTGTTTAATTTAAGTTGGTGATCGGTAGTTTCCATCACCCGGGGTTTTTTGTGCCGGAGATCAACTCTTGATCAAGGGCTTTTTCCCCGTATAAATCTTCGTGTCATTTGTTCATCATACTTCATAGTGATCCTTATTATTGTTCATCAATTCAAGCATCATACCTCACAACAAAAAGTTTGGTTACATTGTCATTGCTTGATTTTTGGCCAAAACAGTTTGGCGCCCACCGTGGGGCAATTGGTGCTTCATTCTTAGAAAGATTCGTGTTTTTGTGGTAATTTCGATTCGCTACAACCAAGCAGATGGCTTCCTCAGTGAAGAATACTTCAAGTTTGATGCCCTCATTCAGTTCTTCACAAGGCGTTCCTCCTTTGCCTCCACCACCTTCTGGATCCCAGAAGAATGCTGAGAATGCTGCGAAGAAACCAACTCCTATTTTCCAAAAACCACCTACTTCTTCTGTTTCAACTAATCCTACTACTAATGATCTTTATACCCTGATTTTGCAGATGAGGAATCATGCACAAGAGCAGGATAAGACCAACGAAAGGATCCTCCGGGAGATCGATGAAATCAAGAAACAGAAGAAACCAGTGGAGGATCACTCCCCTCTGATGCCAAGATCGCTGAACTTCGACACTCCGGTCATAACTTCACAATACTCAGCAGTTCCGGACGTGCAATACTTGGGTGAACTATCAGGAAGGCGTTACGGGACAACAACAATGAGTCAGGCACTTGGCTCTTACTTCCAGCCTCAGGGATCCTCTTCTCAACCATTAGGATCCTCCTCTCAGCATCAGGGATACTTCAGAACAGGAGGATATGTGGGATTGCATGCAGTACAAGGATCCTCCCAGGTCCAAGGATCCTCTCAGGTCCAAGGATCCTCCCAGGTCCTAGGATCCTCTCTGGTCCCAGGATCCTCTCAGGTCCAAGGATCCTCCCAGGTCCTAGGATCCTCTCTGGTCCCAGGATCCTCCCAGGTCCAAGGATCCTCCCAGGTTCTAGGATCCTCCCAGGTCCTAGGATCCTCTCTGGTCCCAGGATCCTTTCAGGTTCAAGGATCATCGCAATTCCAAGGATCCAACCCCCTACAAAATCAAGGATCCTCGAGAAATATGCAACCTCATAACTCAGACGTCCATCAAGGAGACTTCATACCAATGCATACCATTGCCTCCTCTGGTCCTTCAATCATGCCAGAGTATCGACAAGATGGATTCGCATCCGCAATTCCAAACTCATATCCTGTGGGAGGTAACATTTCTAATAATTTATATAACACTAACCATGGATTTATGCAGGATACATGTATCAATCAGGCCATGGCTAGGGAGCTGCAGAAGCTTAAGGATATGATATCCAGTGTACCAGGAGTGGTTAAACCCATTCCTGAGATTGCGGATGGTAGCCACAGGATATCTCGTTTTGCACCACCTTTGTGTGATGCTGAGATACCTAAAAGATTCCAGATACCATCAATGAAGTTGTATGATGGTTCAACGGATCCAGAAGAGCATGTAGCTCAGTACAGGGAGAGGATGGAGATCAATCCAATTCCTGAAAGGTTGAAAGAAGCATGTCTATGCAAGGGATTTGGATCCACACTTACAGGATCTGCTCTTAAATGGCTGCTAAGTCTTCCCCCTTACTCCATTACTTCATTTGCTAATTTAGTTAACTTGTTCAATAGTCAATTCTCTTGTAGCAGAAAGTTTGAACGATTAACTAGTGATCTATATAGGGTAACACAAGGCCAAAATGAATCACTTAGAGATTATATCACTAAGTTTAGTAAAGAATCCCTAGATATTCCCAATTTGGATATAGCTACGGCTGTTGAAGCCTTTAAAATGGGATTGCTTAGGGATTCGTTATTCTATGATGATCTTGTTATGACACCTTGCAGGAATCTTGATGAAGTAAGGACTAGGGCCCTTAGGTTCATCCGCCTAGAGGATGACAAAAGGATCCAGGACAGACTGACAGGATCCTCGAAACAGGATAAGCAAGGATCCCACTTCAGGAACAACAAATCCAAGTCCTATAACAGATCTGATAACCAGAATGTGCACGCAGTGGAACAAGATGAGGATGATGAGAATTATCCTCCTATTTCTGAATATTGTTTCTCTGTTGATAACAATGAACTAATCCTTGCAATGCAGAATCTAGGTGAGAAAGCTAGGTGGCCAAGGAAAAGTGATAAACCAGCTGCTACAAAGGATAAATCCAAGTGGTGTGCATATCATGAGGATTTTGGGCATCTCACTGAAGAATGTATTGCACTTAGAAAGGAAATTGGTTATTTGTTGAGCAAGGGGTATTTAAAGGAACTCTTGGGACGAAAGAAGTCAAGAACCCAGGATCCTGAAAGGATCCCAGAAAGGGCTCCTGCTCCTCCGGCAGATGCACAAGTCATAAATTTCATATCCGGTGGATCAGACATCTGTGGTACATCCTTCTCAGCAGCAAAAAGACACGCTAAGGAAACCAAGATGGATAATGGAGACAGACCCGTCCGGACCTCCGTTGTCACCCAGGATAAAGTCATTACTTTTGATGAGGATGATCGTGTTAACATCCAGGATCCTCATCATGACGGTCTTGTAATTACATTGTTTATTTCTAACCACTTTGTTCGCAGGATCCTTATAGATGGAGGAAGCTCTGTGAACATCATTCAGCTGGATGTTCTCAAGAAAATGAATATCCCAGAGTCCGATATTATCCCAAGATCCTCAGTACTTGTGGGATTCAGTGGGGAAACAAAGAATACATTGGGGGACATCAAACTCCCAATCTATATTGAAGGATTGCATTCTTATCAAAAGTTTTGTGTTATTGATTGCTTGTCGTGTTGTAATGTTATCCTTGGCAGGCCATGGATACATGATATGAAGGCAGTTCCATCCACCTATCATCAGTGTGTAAAGCTTCCAAGTCCACGGGGAGTGGTGAAAATTGAGAGTGACCAACAGGAGGCTAAGAATTGTTATACCTCATCAATGAAACCAGCCTCAAGACCAAGGGAGCAATAGCAATTAAAGTATCCTTCAAGAGATGTCTTGGAGGCAAGAGAACAAGATTTGAAAGAAATCCTCATGGATCCTGATGATCCTGAATCCAAGATCTTCATAGGGTCAGGGATCCTTAGCGATATTGAACAAGAGCTAGTATCCTTTCTCAAAAGAAGGAAGACCACCTTTTCCTGGAAACATGAAGACATGACAGGTATATCTAAGGATATAATTACTCACAAACTTGGCATTGACAGGTCATTCAAGCCAATTCATCAAAAGAGGAGGAAGTTTGCACCTGAAAGAAATGCTATTATCCAGGAAGAGGTAGATAAGCTACTTCGAGCAAGTATGATTAGAGAGGTTAAGTATCCAAGATGGTTAGCCAATGTGGTTGTTGTTCAAAAGAAAAATGGAAAGTGGAGGGTATGTGTCGATTTTACAGATTTAAACAAGGCATGTCCCAAGGATCCTTTCCCATTACCCCACATTGACTCCATGGTGGATGCTACCGCGGGTCATGAGTTGCTAACTTTTATGGATGCTTCATCTGGATTTCAACAAATTCAGATGGAACCATCCGATCAAGATGATACAGCCTTTATGACCCCAACTGGTATATATTGTTATATTGCTATGCCATTTGGATTAAGAAATGCAGGTGCTACTTACCAAAGGCTCGTCAATATGATGTTCAAGGAACAAATTGGATACACTATGGAAGTCTATATTGATGACATGGTGGTTAAGTCCAAAAGAGCTGAGGATCACCTTAAAGACTTGGAGGAAGCTTTCAATATCCTTGATAAGTATAACACGAAACTAAATCCTTCTAAGTGTTATTTTGGTGTAAAGGCAGGTAAATTCTTAGGATATATAGTAACAAAGAGGGGCATTGAAGCAAGTCCAGAGCAAATTAAGGCTATTGTAAATATCAAATCTCCTGCCAATGCTAAGGATGTGCAAAGGTTGACTGCCAGGATCGCAGCCCTGAACAGATTCATATCCAAATCCTCAGAAAAGTGCAAGGAGTTCTATGACATCCTGAGGAAAAACAAGAAATTTGAATGGACTGAGAAGCATGAAAGTGCCCTTAAAGCTCTTAAAGATTACCTATCCTCAGCCCCAGCCTTAATGAAACCAGAAAAGGGAGATGTGTTATCCTTATATTTGGCGGTATCCTCAAAAGCAGTAAGTGCGGTCCTTGTTAAGGATCACCAAGGTACGCAACATCCTGTTTATTATGTAAGTAAGAGCTTACTTGATGCTGAATCCAGGTATTCACATTTAGAAAAACTTATCCTTGCATTAATTATGGCATCTACTAAATTAAGACATTATTTTGAGACTCATGCCATTATTGTTAAAACTAATTTCCCAATTAAGAATGTTCTCAGGAAACTTGAAATGTCAGGAAGGATGGCTAAGTGGGCAGTGAAGTTGAGTTCATATGATATAAGATATGAGCCTAGGACAGCCATTAAATCCCAAGCATTAGCTGACTTTGTGGCAGATTTCAGTAGTGATTTGCAAAAGGAAGCTGAACTAGAAGTCCAACAGCTTGAAGAAACCAAGGATCCTTGGATACTGTTTACTGATGGATCCTCCAATGTAAATGGAACAGGGCTTGGAATACTACTAAAATCGCCACAGGGGGACATAATACCCCACTCCATAGCTTGTGAATTTCAAACTACCAACAATGAGGCTGAGTATGAAGCCTTGATAGCTGGTTTGCAAATTGCAAAGCACATGAGCATCAGGTATCTTGAGGTACATGTAGATTCTTTATTGATCACTAATCACTTTAATGGATCCTATGCTGTTAAAGGTGAAAAGCTAATCAAATATTTGGAGATAGTCAAAGAATTGGCACTCTCTTTTGTATCCTTTAGTTTGACACAGGTACCACGGGAAGAGAATGCAGAAGCTGATGCATTAGCCAATCTAGGATCATCTTTGAAGATTCCTGAGGATATTGAGATCCCTATTATCCATATCCTGACCCCTGCTATCAAGGATCATGTAGCTATGGAGATAGGAGAAGATTCTACAATCATCCCTAGTGATGATACCCAATCTCATTCAAGATCATGGATACTCCCAATCATGAAATACATACAACATGGAGAAATTCCTACAGGAGAAAACCCAAGGGCTTTCAAAATTAAGGTATCTCAATTTACAATATTAAATAATATGTTGTATAAACGATCTCTTGCAGGACCATATTTGAGATGCATTGAGGATCCTGAAATTCAAGAAGTCCTAAAGGATTTCCATGAAGGAGATTGTGGAAACCACACTGGGGGCAGGGCATTATTTTCAAGGATCCTGAGGACAGGATACTATTGGCCCACTATGAAGAAGGATGCTATGGAGTATGCCAAGAAGTGTGATCCTTGTCAGAGGCATAGTAATATCCTTCACCAACCAGCAGAGCTCTTGCATCCTATATCCTCTTCTTGGCCATTCATGAGATGGGGAATGGATATAGTTGGAAAGCTTCCTAAGGCACCTGGTGGAAAAGTATTCATGCTTGCTATGACTGATTACTTCTCTAAGTGGATAGAGGTTGAAGCCTTTGCTCAAGTCAGAGAAAAGGAAGTTATATCCTTTATTAAAAGGAATATTATTACTAGATTTGGCATCCCTTCTGAAATTATTTGTGATAATGGATCCCAATTTATTGGGAGTAGAACCACTAACTTTTGTGACAGTTGGGGAATTAAGATGATAACATCAACACCAGTCCATCCACAAGCTAATGGTCAGGCAGAATCATCCAACAAGATTATCATCAACAATTTGAAGAAGAAGCTTGGATCCAAGAAAGGAAAATGGGCAGAAGAACTACCTTATGTGCTGTGGGCTGATAGAACAACTCCCAAGAATGCTACAGGCCAAACTCCATTTTCTTTGGTATTTGGGGCAGAGTCAGTGATCCCTACAGAGATGGTGGTTCCAACTTCAAGAACAAGCATTCGTGATCCTGAAGAAAATGCTGAAAACTTGATTCAAGACTTGGATACTATAGAAGAAATCAGGGATTTAGCAAGGATAAGGATGGCCAGTTATCAACAAAGGATGGCTGGAGCCTACAACAAAAATGTCAGGCTTAGGAAATTCCAAGTTGGGGATATGGTATTAAGGAAAGCATTTCAAAACACCACCAATCCTGCTGATGGAAAGCTAGCACCAAAGTGGGAAGGACCCTATTTGATTGAAGCTGAAGCAGGAAAAGGGGGCATATCGATTGCTAACAATGGAGGGTGATTTGCTACCTAGAGCTTGGAATGCTGTCCATTTAAAGAAATATTTCATGTGATCATGATCCATGATCCTTACCCGACAAGTATCCTTGAAGGATCCCCACTGACAGATGATCCTTTTTCTGGTAACATTCCAATCTTAAACTATTTCATTCTTTTTATTCCCCTACAAGGATAAGGATCCTGCATCCTTTATCCTCCTTTTACTTGATTTTGAGTTTTGAAGGTTCAGGCATCCTTAACTAAGCGTCAAGTATCCACAGAAGTATTCAGTTATCCTTTGGGCTTGACCCCAGTTATTTGGGCTAGTCCCCAGTTTCGCCAGTAGCGCACGATGATCCTGGTATAGTTCATGGCAATGGGACCAGTACCCGCTTTAGGGGCTGACAATTTCGTTGTACTGGCTATATTCAGGATCCTACGTATAATGGTAGACGCACCATACATCCGTTCCTAAGGTTTCTAACGTTTTCACGTTAGCTAAGGTTTTGGCATTTTCATGTCACTAAGTTTGGATAGTCGCCAGTAAGGGCCATACTCCAGTTTACATACGATCCTTTGGGCTTGTCCCCAGTTATCCTTTGGGCTTGTCCCCAGTTATCCTATGGGCTTGTCCCCAGTTATCTTTTGGGCTTGTCCCCAGATACTAACATTCATCTTTTATTGGCTCAGTCCCAAATAATATCTTGTTTCAGGTTTGTGAAGATAAATGACCAAGGATTCTTACTGTCAACTAAGGTTTGTACCTTGGCTTATCCTAATTTTAAGTGTTAAAGGATAGGATCCTAACTTGGATTCCCAGGTATGATCCTTAACTGTTTTGATTTTATTCATTATGTGTTTAAGTGACACTTATCCTTTGACAACTGAAATTATGATCCTTAAATTATTTTTTGTGATCCTTAATCATATCCTTAACTCTTCAGGGTTATTTTTAAAATTTTTCCTTACTTGATGAGTTTAAACGACATGAACATCACAATAGATTGAAAAATAAAATAACAATAAGGATATCAACACAAGATATAGCCAAAAAGTTAAAGTCATTTTATTCACAAAAGCTTAAACCCTTTTAAGGTTGTCAAAATTGCCAACCCACGTTTCTACCAGCAAAACGTGGCCCGTCCACATGGGTTGGCAAAGGGTGTCCATTGTTCGTAGGTCTAACAAGTGCAGGAAATTAAAGACGGCAGGATCACAATGGCTTCATCCCCCAAACAGAGGATCCCTCCACCATTTGTAATCCTACCTATTGTTCAAAGGATCATCCATGATCCTCAACCCTAATTACTATTGTTCAAATACAGACCAACCATTGTTTATCAAGACATCATCAAAACAAAAAAACATAACCAAACTAAAAAATGGGCTCCGGCTACGTCTAGAAATGTCCATCATTGCCCATTGTTGCAGCCTACACCTTCGCTGCATCACCATCTCCGGCTCTACTAGCTTCACCACCATGATCCTTGCCACTGCCTCCAGCCTCGATTGCCAGAACCTCATCAGCCTCATCCTCATCCTCCAATTCAACCAGCCTTGCCTTCCAGCCTTCCACATCCCAGCTGCTCCTATCAAAGGCAGGATCCTGGGCTTCTTGAGCCATTTGTAGCTTGGTCTTGTACATGGCAATGGCAGCGGAGACTTTGGCGTCATCTGTGATCTCTTGCTTTTCATAATCAAAGTTGATCAGAATCTTGGCCGTTTCAGTTTTGGCATCTTTGAGATCCTTTTGGAGGTCAGCAATCTTGAGATCCTTGAGCAATGCGACTTGTTGGAGGTCAGCAATCTTCTTGTCCTGCTCTTCAACATGCCCAACGTAGTCTTCAATCTCAGCAAATTTCTGCAAAGAAGATAGAGAACAGTTCAAAAACAGATGATCCTCAAATAAGCTGGATACCTAAAGCAGGGACAGTGATCCTTACCTCGTTGAAGTACTCAAGGAACTGATGACGGATCAGGGGCAGACCTTGCAGATCCTCAGCTTCGGAGGCTTTTCTTTTCTTGCCACCCCTTCCTTTAGTGGGTGCCTTGGGGATCGAAGTAGTTGGGCTGGCAAGAAGCTTCTTCTTGGAGGATCGGACGGTGTCGAGCTCAGTGACACTAAATTTGGAAGCGGATCTTGATGATTTTCCAGCGCCTACACATCCAAAACAGATAAGTGTCCTTATTCTATTCATATATAACTACCTATTTAAACATTTGAATTTAAAAAGAACAGGATACTTACTCGACATGGTGACAGAGCCTGAGGATACCTCTTGTGAATCCTGGGTGATTGTCTTGAATGATCTTGTTTCAGGATCAAGCTTTCTGAAGGCAGCAAGTCTCCCCTTGGTGGCAGCTGAGGGAATGATATGCGAGAATGTGATAGCTGTACAAAAAGGAACAAAAGCATATTAGTAATCATTATCGGAATGAGCTTACTTAGTGATCCATCTAGGGATCCTCCTATCCTACCATGAGTGTTCCATTCCTTCGGCAAATCCTGGCCATCCGGGATAGAATCCCTTCTGACGAAGAAGAACCGTCGTTTCCAGTTGATATCATTTTTAGTAGCTCTAAAGATGGGATGTTCTTTTCCAGGTTTACGCTTGAATAGATATCGGTGGAATCCAAATGTGGTAAGGTCATACATCTCGGCTAATTCTGACATTCCCAAGTCAATTCCTTCTTGCTCAATGATCCTTTCAAGGGTATACAAGACCCCCCAGATCATTGGCATAGCTTGAATATAGGAGATGCCGGTGAGGGAGAAAAAGGATTGGGTAAAGTCTGGAAAAGGATAGGTGTATCCTATGGTGAAAGGTGTAACTGGGAAAGCCACCCAAGTTTCAGAGACATAATCGCTTAAAACAGTGGGAACAAATGGTTTGAAAACAGTATTTGCCGGAAAACAGTGGCGGATTCTATCTATTTGTGGATCAGAGAAACAACATATTTCTTTCACCGAATCTTCGAGGATCCCTTGGCTCTTGAGAGGACTTTCCTTCTTATGATCCTTGGCTGGTGAGAATTTCAGCATCATCTTGATTTGAAGAAGGTAAAGAAAGAAGAACAGAGGAAGAAAACGTAAAGGAAGAAGAGGAAAAGAGTTACCTGCTTGATCGTCAGATGAGAATTTAAAGGGAGTTCTCTTGAATTTGAATGTTAATCGATCCCTATCTCTAACTCCTATTTATAATGATGATTCTGCAGGATAATCACTTCGCTGACGTCATGATCGTAACGGCTAGTCCGCTTATAACGGCTAGTTATCTGTTGGTTAAATACGGATAAGATCGACAAAATATAACTCATTTATTTACATATTTACTCCTTATATTTTGGGGGCAATTGTTAGGGGTGGATTTCTAACTGACCAGTGATCCTTATTTACTGTTGGATTTAGTGATCCTCAATTCTGTCTGAAGCAGTGATCCTCAGAAGTGTTGCAGGATCAGGATCATGGATCACTATAAGGATCCCTGTACTAACGATTGTCTACTTTGAATTCGTAAATGTTTTGCAGGAATATCAACTTGGACTTAGTCTTGGCGACATTCCTGGAGAATATTCCCAGTCTATTCCGCACGTGCTTGGTCAGAAATGGACGTTGTGGAGTCGTGGAAGACTTGCATGATTTGCGGAATGTTAGTTAGGCTTGATATTTTCTATTTTTAAAGGGGTAGCGAGCTATTTTAGAAACACTTGGCTATTTTTGGCTACACACACACTCATACAACCGCTCTCACCAGCTCTTGACAAAACACTTAGCATTTTTCATACATTTCTACACAATACACAATAGTGATCCTTGTACTTAGCTCGCTATCATCCGAAGTTGTAACAGATTGTTTGTTTAATTTACGTTGGTGATCGGTAGTTTCCATCACCCGGGGTTTTTTGTGCCGGAGATCAACTCTTGATCAAGGGCTTTTTTCCCCGTATAAATCTTCGTGTCATTTGTTCATCATACTTCATAGTGATCCTTATTATTGTTCATCAATTCAAGCATCATACCTCACAACAGAAAGTTTGGTTACATTGTCATTGCTTGATTTTTGGCCAAAACAATTGTGATGAATGCATTGGTTCAATTCAAGACAAATGTGGGGACCGACTTCCGTTTCATGCATTGTTGGGAGATTTGTAAGTTCCATCCAAAGTGGTCGAATATCCCCAGTGGTAGCGAAAGTAACACGTCTTCCAAAAGGTCAAGGGCCTCGTCCCAAACCCAATCTGATGCACGAGATCAAGAGTTTGAGGACCTTTTGGATGATTCGCCAAGCCCAAACCGGCCTGAGTATGGAAGAGATGCCTAAAAAAGGCGTGCTCAAAAATCAAGATCTAATACGGCATCGCCTTCAGCTGGGAGTTCGGGCTTGCGTAGGGGAATATACAGCGACCAGTTGGATGACATTTCAGCCAAGTTAGATACATTCAACGTCTTCCAACAACAAATGGCCGAACAACGAAAGAGCAAAGAAGCTAGAGATGCCCTGAAACAAAGACGTGATGATTTGAAATTGCTATCCCAGCCGATTGATCACCTACAGGGTGACGAGTTACAAATAGTGTTGGAGATGAGAGAAGAGATAAAAAACAAATATAAACAGTAGGAATTGGTTTTTATGTAATTTTTTTTAATTAAAAATATTAAAAAAAATTAAATTTGTTGTTAACAAACAGCCCACCGGTCAGCCCAGCGAAGCCCACCAAACCCACGCCCCAAACCCCCGCCCCACCATACCCTGTTTAATGTGAGTCGCCCCATGTCTGCCACCCCCACCCACGTGTCACCAAAGGCCCCAACCCCCGCCCCACCATACCCCCCGGTCTTATATAGTAAGAAGTAAGATGTATGTATGTATAGATGTGTGTGTGTGAGGAGAGAGGCACGGCGAGTTCGGCTGGGGGAGGACGATCTTCACGGGGCTGGGGCGGCGACGGGGCTATGGGTGGAGTGTTTGGGGCGGCGGCGGGAGGACGGGCATGGGGACGGCCCCCATACCCTCCGGTCTTAGAGATCAACCTTTACGCTAGACATACTTATAATCGTGTCGTGTTCAAGAAGATCCATTTGATATTCATTAGTTAATATATATGCAAAAATTGATGATCTGGTAATAATTTAAACAAACAATAACTTCATCTTTTATGGATTTTATTTAATTTTTGTATTCCTGACTGTTTTTCTCTCTTTTTTTTTTTAATCTTTCATTCTTGATTAACAAACTTAAATTTATATATTTAGGTGGAGTTATTAAGTACCAAATGCAGAATGGAAATTTAAGTACCATATGCAGAATGGAAAAATTAGAATTAAATGAATAAAGTTATTTATATTTTTTATTCTCTCAAAATATGATGAAGAGCATAAAATTTGACCAATCTATTTTTTTTCAGAAATAGACACCTTTTCAGGTTCATAAAGTAAAAGATAAATAAATTTTAAAAAGCATGTAAAAGTGAAACAGGTTTCTTGTCTTGTTCAGGAAACCAAAACAAAAATTACTGGCCTTCTCCATGTGATGCCTTGAAGATAAATAAATTACTGTCTCCTGTTCGGTAAAACGAGTTCGGTAATTACAATACTATTTTTATAATATATAAATAATAACTAATATATTTTACATGTACGTTTTTATAGGTAATATTTTAGGTAGCTAGGTTTTAACTCTTACTCAACTCATTTTTTTAAGTATACAAGATTAATTGTTCGAATTCACATGGTTTGGTTGGAAACTGACCGGAATTTAGAAGTTTAGGCCGGATTATACAGCTTTTTTGCCGGATCTGGCCGAAATCACCGATTTTTGGCTGGCCGACTAGGCCCGACTAATGATTAGTGGACTGATTAACGAAAAATTACTCAGTTACTGGCCGACTAGCGATTAATCGCCGACTAGTCGCGATTTTTACAACATTGCTCGGTCTTGCTCCTCATGTATTTAATGTTGTTAATGACGGTGTTTGCCAGTCACAATTGTTCCTTCATCCAAAGGATACTAACCCGTCACTTGGTGACTAAGACTGGAGGGTATGGATAGCCTCATCCCCAAGGGGATGGGCCGCCACGTCACCGCCACGTAAGCGGGGGCCTAAAGGGGATGGACCTAGGGGGTGGGGTATGAATCCATTTATATATATATATATATATGTATGTATGTATGTATGTATAGCTGTGTGTGTGGGAGTGAGGGGCGTCGAGTCCGTCTTCCAGCGGCCGGAGATGATGGTTTTGGCCCGGCGCCGGAGCAGGGGTGGGGAAGATGGGGCGGCGAGCACAAGCCGGGCATGGGGACGGCCCCCATACCCTCCAGTCTAAGTGTCACTTGGTGGCCAAGTGTACTAAGACTAGTGGGCATGGGGAGGCTCATCCCCATGAGGATGGGCCGCCACGTAGGCGCCACATCACCATCTCATGGAGGATGGGCCTCCTCCCAATTTGAGGGGGGTGGAGGATGAGGCTACCCCACGTAATTATTTTATAATTTTCTAAAGTTTTTTTGTTAACTTAATCAAAAGTTCATAAAAATTAAAAAATACAACATAAAACAAGATAAATAAATTCATTTCATAACATAAAAAAAATTACACTTCCTAAACCGCCTTCCCCTTCCCCCTGTTTTTTTTGCGCTTGAGTTCTTTAGGTGGCGATTCGGGGACGACTTCTTCATCATCATCAAGTTGAACCGGGGGTTGCGGTTGGGATTGTTCAAGTTGAACCGAGTTGCGTTGCATGAATTGTTGGAGTGCTTGGAATTGTTGCAATTGTTGAACTTGGGACATTTGTGAGAAGGCGTTGGGTGATTGTTGGTAACCCGAAAACGTAAATTGTGGAGACCCCCACGAAGGATCCATAGTCGGAGTGTAAGCGGGACTCGAAAAAAAGTTAGGTTGGTTCGGGTTGGGATTGTTCGGGTTGGGGTTGTTCGGGTTGGGGTTGTTTGGGTTGAATGGATTCGTATAAAAAAAGGGGAGTGTTTTTTATAAAAATGGATAAGAATGGGAGAAGAATGAGAGAAAATGGTATAAAAATGGATGAAAGGAGGGGTATTTATTTAAAGTTTAAAAGTTTTTTTTTTTTTTAATTATAGCCGTTGGTTAACGGCATTTTTTTTGAAAAGTAGGCCCGTCATCAACGGCTTCTGGCAGCCGGGTATCACAAGGCGGGGCAAGGGGGCGGTGTGGAGGACCGGCGCCGGGCTTTGCCGGGCCTAAGCTGGCCTCCATACCGCTTGGTCTAAAGGGACTTCTTCGTCACATCGATTAAATGTGGGATCTTACAATTTAATGCGGGGATACCCTTTTGCTTTTTCTAGGCGTCTTTAAGGGACATGGCCGTCATTTACCTTGGTTAATTATTGGGTCCAAGAATGAATTCACGGTTACCTTCCTTTTTAACCACGTTGTGGTAAGTGAGCAATTATTATTTTGCTTAACTATGGAGTACCCCTGTAATTAGATTAATTTAGTCCATCTTGGACTCATTTGGTTGGTTCCTAGCCATTGCTAGGTTGGACTCTAGAGGTTTCCTTCGTCCGGGATTGTTAGTAATTATCAAGACACAATGTGAGTAAATATTCCATTGTGTTTAGTTTGGTATTTACAACAGGCCTAGGCAATCACTTATGCCTCTGTTACGCCGTCACCGTGAGCCATAATGACGTTGAAGAGTTGATGAAATTTGCAAGCCTATCTGAACATACCATGAAACCTTGACGAAGTTTGTTGCGAAGAGCGATTGGTTTCACCTACATGCTGGCGAAATTCTTCAAATAAGGTTGTTCTAAATGCAATGGCTCCTCATCTGTTTTCGGACATGTCCAACCAAGAATTGATCAAAGCTACGTCTTCATCTTCGGTCCACACGTTTCATGCCATTTTTTACGAGTGTATAGAGATAAGAATATGTGAGAATGTGTGGTTGAATTTTTATAAATTTGGTGTGAATTGTGTATGTATTTATAGGGGTTAAATAGGTTTAAAAAAAAATCCAAAAAAAAAGTCCCAATATTCAAACACAACAACAACATGCGGTAAGTACTCAAACCCACCCCTATCCGCTAGACACTAGCCGCATGACCAGCGGCGGTGTGCGCCCCGCGGGTAGGGGTACCCACTTTACTACTTTAGTGGTAATGCATGTTATCTTGAACACAAATCTTTGAAGATTCGAGGCCGACTCATTGTCAACAAGGCAGTGGCGGATCTAGGATTCCGACAAAGCGGTAACGTTTTATAAATAAGCGGTAACGAAATCGAAAAAACGTCAAATTTTTCCAAAATTTACACTAAAAACGTCAAAAATTTTCCGACCAAGCGGTAGCGGAGGCTACCCCTTGTTCCATAATACATCCGCCCCTGCAACAAGGACCAATGCCTTTATTCAATGTTCCGATTCCATGCTGACTCATTGTCGACAAGGACCACTCTTAACGATTGTTTACCTGAAAATCCCAAATATTATTTATTTATTGAATATATTTATACTATTGTTAGGCAAGTTTTAATTTTTATAAATATAAAAATAGTTGGAAACTCACAAGTCAATTTTAATTTTATTAATGGGTGTAACATCCTTTGTGTAACACCTCAACCAGACTAGATCTTACATGTCACTTAATACTTTATAATATTTGAAATAAACGAAAAATTTCATTCACTGACATTCAAGGGCGGAGCTTTTAAGGGGCAAGAGGGTGCATCTGTTTTCGCCAATGTTTCGATTAGTAGTGTAATTTTTTGTTCGAAAATTTTAAAATTATATAGGCCCGTCCCCGCCAATTATTTGGCCTGAAAATTCTCAGCCCCTACCAAGTTATGTCCAAAAAAATTATACATATTTTCGTAGTTAAAAAAAGTGAAGAATTGTGCTATTGGTATTTTTTTATAATTCTTGCTAAACTTGAAGTAAGTTTAAAAGTCTGAAACTAGTTTTTATATAAATGAAACTCGAGTGTTCAAATTTAGTTTGTTTATGTGTAAGAACAGGTTCTTTAAATGAATGATTATTATTTAGTTTTATTTGTAGTTATTATAGTTTGACCCGACCCAAATCGAATAGCCGATCCGAACATATAACCCGAAACAAAGCGATAGAAAAAAAATTGGTCCCATGACTTTCCGGCCCCGCGAAACTTTTGATCAAACTCCGCTATTACATTTGTCTTTCAACTCTTAATCACTCACCCAAGTAGCCCAACCTAGCGCACTAGAAAACCAACAAAAACAAAAGTAAGCCTGAACATAAGCGGATTTAGTCCCTAACTTTTTTAAAGTACAGATACGGTACCTGTGGTTTGCACTTTGTAACGCATTAGTCCCCAACGTTTGTCAAATGTACATGGCCGGTTCTTGTGGTATGGACTTTGTAAAGCATTAAGTCACTAACCGTTAGGGACTAAATGCGTTACAAAGTACAAACCACGGGGACTATCCATGTATTTTTTGGAAAAAAATGACTAAATACGTTACGAAGTGCAAACCACAGGGAACACACGTGTGCTTTTGAAAAGCTACTGATAAATCCAAAATTTTGATAAATACATAGATGTACTTTACTCTAAAATAAAATATGAAACTTAAATAAAAAAATGTATTATATTTACACCGTTACCTATAACTATATTTACATAATATCACCTCCATCTAAACAAAATTACATCATCTCTAATCACCTTCCGGTGAAAATTTTATGAATGTTGATTAGAAAATACTTAACTAATTAGTGGGTTCTAGGCATGTGACTTGTTACATGAAATAGAAACCCATGTTAGGTTTTTATACAATTTGTCCAAACATAAATGTCTAGAAATGAAATATGAAACTTATAATATAACATATGAAAGTCATAATGAAATAATTATTCAATTTAAGCTTAAGTTCACAGCCCCATTAGAGAAGACATACCATGTGATTCAAAACATATCGAAATCGAATGCCAATATCGCATACCAGAAATAATCCAAACTTATTCCTCCCTCGTCCCACCCGAAAGGTGATGTTAACTTCATGATCTTGTGGTAACTCGTATCACACGGCCACCCCAAACATATTCATCATGATGATTTCTGCATCGAAACGAACCTGGATGGCGAGTTGGAGAGCACAAGCACCGCTTTAACGTCGGTTGACGTTCACCACCTCCGCCGTTATCTTCTGCCGCTAAGGTCCTTGGTGGTTGAGATATGTACCACCTTGTTTTGATAAGATTCTCCACACCGGAATAGTAAAAACTATGGTAACACATTTTTTTTCTTGGTGAAAAAAGTTGTGAAATTAATTTGAAGAAAAGAATATGTTGTGTTGTTATATATATAGCATACCAATGAGAATGAGAGGAAAGAAGGTTGGGTGAGTAAAGTTTTGTATAAAGGTATAGAAGGCTTTAGAACAAATTCTTGCTTTATGAGTGTGAAAGTTGATCATGAGTGGTAAGAAATGAGAAATATGAGTCATGCACAACTCACTTAATTGGCCAAATCTCATGAAAAAAACATTCAAGTGTGGTGGCCCACTAGTTGAATCCTTAGATTTCATGAGTAGTAATTAGGTGTCGCAAGTCCTATGCTACTTGCATTACAACGGTGACATATGATTAATAGATGTAAGGTCAATATAAGGCTGGAGGGTGTGGCTAGGAGCTTTATCACCGCCACGTCACACAAGGGCTTTAAAGCCCTCTCCTTTAACTTGTAGGGTGTGGCTAGGGGTTTTATAGCGCCCCCCTTTAAAGCCAATCAAATTCGATGGAGCCCCCCCTTGCTCGTTAACATGGTGGCGGAAGGATGATGCCCCCCCCCCCCCCCCCCTAATTGTGACGGTGTGGACGATGGAGCCCCTTAGGCGCTATGGAGGCTGAGGTGGCGGGGTGGCGCCCCCCTAATGGAAGGTGCTTACCCTGTGCATTAGGGGTTTGGGGAAGGGCTAGATCGCTTCACAATCTGATGTAGGCGATCTTATCCTACTATTTTAATGGAAGAGAATGTTTCTCTGGCTTGAACCTGTAACCTCATGGTCACAAAGCAGCAAATCATGCCTAAATTACATGCTAAATTTGTTAATGCGCAATCAATTCTAACTAACGAAGATCCTAATTAAGCTTAATAATTTTCGTTATGTAGATTATCAAAAAATGCATTCGGCAGTGACAAGTTATAATCATAATGTTGTCCAGAGCTTAAGGGTGTGAAATTCTGGAAAAAAAAAAAGACAAATCCAACACGAAAGTTTCGATGGACGTGTCATGTTTGGGCTCATGTGTGTAATAGTGTAACATGATTTTTGAGTTTATGTTAGGCTTAACCCACCAACCTGCGAATACGACCCATATAATTAGCAACCCGCTTAATGAGTTGCATCAGATGTATGATTGGGTGGCAAACAGTGGCGGATCTTGCCCGTTGAACCTGCCAGGGCCGAAAGACACGGGCACTAAAATTAGCACTACGGCCGAAAAACTTGCCAGGGCCGAACATAGTATATATACAAAATTTCGATCAAAATGCGGAAAATTAGCACTGCGGCCGAAAAACTTGCCAGGGCCGTGGCCCTGCCACTGCTCCACTAAGATCCGCCCCTGGTGGCAAAATGGGTAGACGATGTGCTCATGTTGTGTTGGATCGAACATTTTATTTCTAGATAAGGGTTGGATCGTACACTTTATTTCTGAATAAGGTAAAAGACGTAATTCTTCTAGCATAGTCGAATAAGGTTGGGTTGGATCAAATCAAACATTTTATTTCTGAAATGTTGATTATAAATTCTACCTCGTTGCGATCCTAAAGTTAGTTTTGTGCTAAAACACATGTTATATACAATAAAATTACATTTCAAAAAGCTTCATCCGGTTTCAACATGTTAGAGATAAATATAATCCAAATCAAACCCGTTTACAAAATTAATGATCTAGCGGACATGGGGTTGGTAAATGATGCTTTCTTTACATGATTATTGAGGATTGTTTTGTGTCGTGTCATTGTGGGGTACTATTTCTATTTTAGGTAGTGCACCTAAGGTTTGGTTACTTGTGAATGGTGTTGTCCACCATGGAATACTATTTGTTGTTGGGGATGTTTGGTTTCAATTACATGTTTTAAATAATTGTTTACTTAAAACCACTTTTAAAAAAAGTTAAAACTAAATAAAAGAGTTTTATAATAATTATTATTATTAACCTATAAATAAGCAACTTAATTGTGTTTAAGGTTGTTGTACCTTTAACTTGGAGAGTTTTTTGAAAAAAAAAAAAAATTGGAATTTTTCTTTTTGACTCTAAAGTTTTAATCTTTGACAATTTAAGTTTAAAGTTTTAATATTTGGTAATTTAACCCGTTTGATTTATTTTATTTTTCACTTCTAATTCAAAAGTTTTCATCTTATACAATTTAACCCCTTTGATTAATTTGATTTTTCACTTCTAATTCAAAAGTTTCCATCTTTTGTGATTTAACCACTTTGATTTTTTTTACTTTTAACCCAAAACTTTTCATCTTTTACAACTTTGATTCCTTATACTTTTCATCTTTCACGAAGTGTTGTAATCTTGGCTTTGGGGTTTTTTCAAAGAAAAAATGGTTATGCATATGGTTGTTGTAATCTTGGCTTTGGGGGTTTTTCAAAAAAAAAAAAAATTGATTTTTTTACTTTTCACCCAAAAGTATTTCATAAATTACTTTTTATCCAAAACTATTTTTTTTTTACTTTTAACCCAAAACTTTTTATCTTTTGCAGTCTATCCTCACAACTTTTTTTACTTTCAACTTTGGTCCTTTATAGTTTTCATTTTCCGCAAATTTTTCGCTTTATGCTTCGTTCTAAATTTTGTGACTTAACACGTCGTAACGTGCGTCTTTGGTTTAACGTTTTTACGTTTCGTTCTAAATTTTGCGAGTTAACATGACGCAACATGCGTGTGTGGGTGAACGTTTTAACATCATCTATTTTTTCCCGTTTGACAGGTTCAATATAACGTGTGGGTCCTAAATCGACTTAGTTATAACTAGAGAATCCCCGCCGCATTGCGGCGGGTCGTAATTCTAGTCAATATTCATTTACATATTAACTAATGGTATTATTAGAGTAAAATTAGCCTCATCGGAGTGGTATTATTAGAGTAAAATTAGCCTCATCAGAGAAGAGAAACAAACTCATCTAGAAATGTTATTGCATTTCATATATGAACAAAACAGTTCTAAAAACATATTTATTCTAATCTTTTCATAAATGTATTAATTACACCTTATTAATTAATTTTTAATCACACACTAATATAATTGATAATCTTCGAACGACATAATGAGCATTGAGCAAAGGGGAATTTGATTTCTTTTTCTCATAACATATTATGAGGCCATTTGCTATAGGTTATAATTGGGCTAAACATAGCTCAAATATTGTCAAACTTGGGCCAGGCCCTCCACCTCATAATTGGGCTTAAATAAATCAAAGCCTCAAATACCACTTTATTTTAACTGCTCATCATCATTCTTGTTACAGCCTTACAGGTGCACAAACTGGTTAATTTCAATAACATGTTCGGTTAATCAGCTATGTCGGTTAATTTGACTTTTTGACTTTAACCGTTTATTTTTTTTAGCTGGTCTAGTTAATTTTTTAACTGGTTCGGTTAATTAACCGGTTTTTTTGCCTTTTTCTTTTTGAATTTTTTGATTTATTTTTTGGTTTACCGATTAAGAAACCGGTTAACAATTGGTTCCTATACTAAATATTATAACCGGTTACTAACCGACAGTTAAAATTAACCACTAACCGGTTAATGTTATACCAGGTATTTACCAGTTCCGGATAATTACCTTTAGGTTTCATTCTAAAACCAATATTTCACAATAAGAAAGAATTAAAAAAAAAAGTTCATGAAACTCTTATAATAGAATCATATTTTGGTGACATGAGATTGTGCTTGTATCAAACAGACAGTATGAAAGCTTACTGAGAACAATTATAAGAACTTTACTAGCTAGTAATTTTAAACATATGTTGATGTTTGGATGTTAATTGATAAAGTTTACATAGTATTAGACTATTAGTAATTCCTCTTAATCTGTACAAAAGTTATCTATTACGACTCGTTATAGTAGCATATACCAGGTTAAAACCCCGTGTAATATATGGAGAAAAAATAAATTGACCATTGACATTTTTTAGACAAGTAATTGTGATTATTAAATGGTTGAATTTTGAGGGTTTCAAAATGTAAATTTGATTATGAAAGATTTATTTAATTTTGGAACTTCCAGAATGATTGATCAAACAAAAGGATTGATTTTTTATGAAGTTTTTCTTTGTGATATAGAAACAAAATTGAACAGAAAGATTTTAATTAACCATTGACATTTTTTAGACAAGTAATTGTGATTATTAAATGGTTGAATTTTGAGGGTTTCAAAATGTAAATTTGATTATGAAAGATTTATTTAATTTTGGAACTTCCAGAATGATTGATCAAACAAAAGGATTGATTTTTTATGGAGAAAAAATAAATTGACCATTGACATTTTTTAGACAAGTAATTGTGATTATTAAATGGTTGAATTTTGAGGGTTTCAAAATGTAAATTTGATTATGAAAGATTTATTTAATTTTGGAACTTCCAGAATGATTGATCAAACAAAAGGATTGATTTTTTATGAAGTTTTTCTTTGTGATATAGAAACAAAATTGAACAGAAAGATTTTAATTAATTTTGAAACTTTCACAATGATTGTGATTTTTTTTCTAATTATCTTAAACATGAGCAAAACCGAACACTATTTTTTTGATACTCTGTTAGTAAGTATGTATATTGAAATTTTGATTTTTTAAAGTAGGTGATATTGTAATAACCCAAATTTTTATACACTTTTCCGTATATGGGTTTTTAAAGGCAAACCTATTTGAGAGTAATTGTCTTCTATTATACACTTCAAAGGATATATATATATATATATATATATATATATATATATATATAGGGGAAGGATGTATAGAAAACCCACTTTAATTTAGAAAACCCGGGAAACTCTAACCTCCCGATGTTTAAAAAAAAAAAAATATACACATGTTATATACATGTTTTTAAGGTATTTGGGCCAAAAACATCAAAAAAGCGCCGAGTAGATATTTAAAAAAAAAATAAACAAGTTTTGGTGTAACACGTGTTACATTCATCTGACATATTTGTAACACGTGTTACACCAAAACTTGTTTATTTTTTTTTTTAAATATCTACTCGGCGCTTTTTTGATTTTTTTTGCCCAAATACCTTAAAAACATGTATATAACATGTGTATATTTTTTTTTAAAAAAACATCGGGAGGTTAGAGTTTCCCGGGTTTTCTAAATTAAAGTGGGTTTTCTATAGATACTTACATTATATATATATATATATATATTTAGGGCGGGCTTGGCTATATAAGAAACCCCATCTTTTTTAAAAAACTATGCAAACCCAATACCATCCATTGATTATGTTTCATCACACTTGATCAATGGCTCTCATAATTTTGGTAACAATTAGATTTAAAAGAAATGTAATAATACACATTAGTCAACTAGAAGGGCATTTTGGGTAGTATATTCCTTCTCTTTCCACTGTCTAGTCCTATCATCTTTAATGCACCTCTCTTTCTCTCTCTTCATATCCAATTCAAAATCACAATCTCAGCTCTCTCAATTCCCTCTTTCCCATGACTTTCCCTTCTCTCTACACAACACTTACAACCTGCAAGCCTAAAGAGAGAGTGAGAGCCGTGAGAGAGAGTACCAGAGAAATCGAAAGAGAAAGAGAGGTCCAGAGAAATCGAAAGAGAGAGAGAAAACTGGTGGGTTTCCAGCCACCCATGGCAGCAGCAGCGCTGTGGCGGTGGTGTTGTTGACCGTTATGGTTGGGGCAGGGGAGGCGGTAGATGCACGATGAGTGAGGCACAATGGTGGTTGGTGGAAGGTGGTGGCTGGTTCATTCTGGGTTGTTGGTAGTTGATAGCGGCGACAGTGGGTGGTTGTAGAAGGTGGTGGAGGGTGGGTGGTTGGTGGTGCCGGAGTTCGAAACGTCGTCGGAGTCAAGATCTAGTAATGGTTAATGTTCTCTCTCTCTCTCTCTCATCTCCTCTGTCTTCAATCAATATCTAGTAATGGTTAATGTTCATGTATTTTAAATAAATCGAAAACTTTAGGATGAGATTTTTGAACGGGATTTTTTGTTGGTTTGGTTGCTTGTTTGGGGATTTTGATCTTAACAATAATTGTTTTTTTTGTTGGTTTGGTTGCTGGTTTAGCCTTTTGATCTGAACAGTAAGTGTTTTTTTTTGTTGGGTTGTTTGATTTACAGAAACAGACCCATAACATGTGTTAAGCACCTGTTAGAATAATATATAACGTGTGTTGATTTACAGAAACAGATCCATAAAGATATTCAATTGACAAGCTGGATGGATGCGGGGATATTGAATAAGTCAAATCTTTTGGGAAAGATGTTTTCGTTCGTTTATAACATGTGTTAGTGGTTCATGCTGTAACAGATCCATAAAGAAGTTTTCATGCTGTAACAAGTTTTCGTTCATTTATAACATGTTTAGCACATTTTGGAATGTATAACATGTGTTAAGCCTTTGTTATAATCTTTTTGTAACCTGACATGTATTTATGTATAAGCTAGTGGTTTACAAAACACCATGATGTGTATATACTGATCTAACATGTGTTACAATTTGTCTGTTCGGAACATGTAATTGATTAACATGTGACAAGGGTGAAAACAGTCGACGGGGGGGATGAGTTTAATGGTGAGCTTAGTTAATATCGTAATCTTGTTGTAACCCCACTTGTATACATATGATAACATGTAAGCATCCATTATAACCCGACTTGTATTCATGTATATCAAAAGTGGTTTGCAAAACACCATGATGTGCATATACTGATCGTAACACGTGTACAAGTTAATATTGTAACACCGTATACCTGGGATAACATGTGTTAAGCCTCTGTTATAATCTTGGTTTAACCCAACATTGTGTCATGTATAAGCTAGTGGTTTCTAAAACACTATTAACTTGTATAATCTTGGAACATACAAGTTAATATTGTAACACCGTAACCCGACTTGTATTCATGTATATGAAAGTCACATCCTTTGGGAAAGAAGTCTTCGTTCATTTATAACATGTGTTGGTGGTTCAAGCTGTAACAGAACACCATGATGTAACCTGACATGTGTTCATGTATAACATGTGTTAAGCCCCTGTTAGAATGATATATAACGTGGGAAAGAACTCTTCGTTCGTTTATAACATGTGTTTGTTTTGCACATTTTGGAATGTATAACATGTGTTAAGCCTCTGTTATAATCTTTTTGTAACCTGACATATATTCATGTATAAGCTAGGGTTTACAAAACACCATGATGTGTATATACTGATCTAACATGTGTTACAATTTGTCTGTTCGGAACATGTAATTGCTTAACATGTGACAAGGGTGAAAACAGTCGACGGGGGCGATGAGTTTAATGGTGAGCTTAGTTAATATCGTAATCTTGTTGTAACCCCACTTGTATACATATGATAACATGTAAGCATCCATTATAACCCGACTTGTATTCATGTATATGAAAGTGGTTTGCAAGTTAATATGTGTACAAGTTAATATGGAACATACAAGTTAATATTGTATAACGTGTGTTAAGCCTTTATTATAACGTGTGTTAAGACTTCCAGAATGGATGCATAAACTCCAATGGTAACTTAATAACATAGTATACCTGATATAACGTGTGTTAAGCCTCTTTTATAACGTGTGTTAAGACTTCCAGAATGTGTTAAGTCCATACCGTTTTAACATCATGTACTAGACAAAACAAAATAAGAGTCTCACATTACATATTACTAGTAAACGAAAATACATAGCACTAAGAAAATGGTGGAGCTTCCTTTGAAAATCTGCCTTAGCTTTTCAGCGGCTACCTTTGCTGCCTTAGCTTTTTAGCGGCTACCCTTGCTTTATTGTTTGGGTCGGTCTTGAAACGGTTTGTAAACATGTGAGTGTGCGTATGCCAGGGAAGTTATAAAAAAGTGTTTTCATGTCACACGTTACACGTGTTACGTTGTACATGGGTTTCATGTCACATGTAACACATGCATGTCCGAGAAGTTCAACCTATAACACGTGTTAGTTGTGTTGTGCTGTAACATAAACATGGTCATGATCCTTGAGCATCTGATCCACGTTTGACGAAACCAACGGTCCCGAGAATTGGATCTTATTTCCCTTGAATCCATCACCGTCCTAATAACAAAAAGATAAGATAACTGTTAAGTCGTTAACCAGACATAAATATTAACACATTCATAGCCAGAATTTTTTTTTTCTCAGATAACATCACAAAAACAGTTACTATTCAGATCAAAAGCCCCAAACAAAGCAACCAAACCAACAAAAAACAGTTACTATTCAGATCAAAAGCCCAAACAAGCAACCAAACCAAGCACAACTTTTTAACACAAAAATAAAAACCTGCAAATTATTCTTACACAACTGAAACAACAACTAACAAAGTACACAGAACTAAAAACCTGCAATTAATTCGTCATACCCTAATACATGTCTCTAATACATCGTCATACCCTAATACATGTCTCTATAACATGTTACTATGGTTTAGCTGTGAAACAGGAGTTCAGACTATAACACGTGTTACGTTGGTTGTGCTGTAAGAAAACTTGGCTTAGCTGTGAAACAGGAGTTCAGACTATAACACGTGTTACGTTGGTTGTGCTGTAAGACAAACTTGTTACTATGGTTTAGCTGTGAAACAGGAGTTCAGACTATAACACGTGTTACGTTGGTTGTGCTGTAAGACAAACTTGGCTTAGCTGTGAAACAGGAGTTCAGACTATAACACGTGTTACGTTGGTTGTGCTGTAAGACAAACTTGGCTTTTCGTTTCTAAAAACAGATGTGCCGATTATTAGACGTCTAAAATTCAGCAAATAACAAAGTACACATAACTAAAAACAACAAGATTACACGTTAAATACGAAACATCAACGGTCTATAATTTGTAATCTATACGAACATTAACGGTTGTTCGTGTTTCACAATAACGGTTGGAATTATACAAACTGTAATTTGTAATCTATAAGACACATTAACGGTCTAATTACGAACATTAACATCCACACATTCCCCAAGCTCAAAATTTCAATCATCTAACAAATATTACCCTCGCACATAAAAAAACCCCCAAAATTAATCCAAACAAATTTTAAATCAAAAAACAAACAATTAAACCTTTGTAGTTGATATGAGTTCAACACTCGGATAGAGATCATTCCCCCAAATATAATCTTTGGATGGTGAACATTCGGCTTCAGATTGATACGATCTAAAGAGTTCGTCGACATCAGTGACCTTTGAGCAGTAGTTGATGATGGCAACATTCAGATCTGGTGTCATTTTGAGTTAAATATATTCAGTTCCACATCTGAATATAGGAACTGAATATATGGGTTGGGGTTGGGGGATGGCGGTGGTGGAGGGGCAGTGGTGGGGGTTGTGCAGCGGGGGTCGGCCGGCGGTGGTAAAGGTGCAACGGTGGTGGGGGTTGTGCAACAGGGTTGGAGGTGTTTACGGTGGTGTCGGAGGTACAATACAGATGGTGGTGCGGTGGTGATGATGGTGGTGGTGCGGTGGTGATGGTGGTGTGGTGGAAGAGAGAGAGGTGTACGATGAGAGAGAGATTTGATGAAGAGAGAGAGAGAAACTAATCAGATTAAGGAAGAGAGAGAGGTTTGGGAAGATAAATGAGAAATAAGTTGTCAAATCATAGTACACAAAAGTCAAGATATCTTTTTGAGTTGGGTAATGTAAAAAGACAATCATACCCTTCAAAGCTCTAAAATCATATGTTGATGTGGAGCAATCTAGGCCACATGTTGAGTTTGCAAAGTTTTTTAAAAATAAAGGGTTTCTTGTATAGCATTACCCTATATATATATATATATATATATATATATGGATAAGGATCATGTGAGAAGTAGTAGGCTAAATGAGAAACTTGAGAAGCATTCTGGACCACACATTTTCCCTAAGCAAAAAAATGCAAAAAAAAAAGGTGAAAAAATGCAAATATTTTTTTTTTTTTTGGGAAAAATCGCAGCTTTTTCTTTAAGAATTAATTTTTTTTAATATTTTTTTTTATTTATACACATGTGTATATTGTTAATCTTTTAACTATACATATATGTATATTGTCAATTATACATATATGTATATACATGTTTAAAATTGAAAAATAGGTGTTATTTAGGGTTTAGCATTAGTATTTAGGGTTTAGCATTAGGGTTTAGGGTTTAGCTTTATGGTTTAGGGTTTAGCTTTAGGGTTTAACATTAGGGTTTAGCATTAGGGTTTAGCAATAGTATTTAGGGTTTAGCATTAGGGTTTAGCTTTTGGGTTTAGCATTAGGGTTTAGCTTTTGGGTTTAGCTTTAACTTTTGGGTTTAGCTTTATCTTTAGGGTTTGTATTAGGGTTTAACATTAAGAGTTTAGCTTTAGTGTTTAGTTTTAGCTTTTGGGTTTAGCATTAGGGTTTAGCTTTAGGGTTTAGAGTTTAGGGTTTAGCTTTAGGGTTTAGCATTAGGGTTTAGCTTTAGGGTTTAGAGTTTAGGGTTTAGCTTTAGGGTTTAGAGTTTAGGGTTTAGCATTAAGGTTTAGCTTTAGTGTTTATGGTTTAAGATTAACAATATACACATTTTTTCAATTTTAAACATGTATATACATATATGTATAATTGACAATATACATATATGTATAGTTAGAAGATTAACAATATACACATGAATTTTTTTTTTTAATCCTTAAAGAAAAAGCTGCGATTTTTCAAAAAAAAAAAAAAAATTGCATTTTTTTCACCTTTTTTTTTGCATTTTTTGCTTAGAGAAAATGTGTGGTCCAGATTGCTTATCAAGTTTCTCAAATAGGGTGGACTTCTCTTAGGATCCCTACCCATATATATATTTGGTTTTGATTCTATAGAGATAATAGTTATAAATTTTTTAATAAACAAATGATGTCTATCTTTTAAAAAAGATGATCATTATCGGAAGGATAATTTGTTAAATAATAATATCTATATTTTCAGGTTAACACTTTGGGCGGGTAAGGACAATCTTAGAGACTCTATAAATTTGTCACATGTCTCTAATAGGTTTCTTTTATTATATGTATACTATTTTCTTAGAAGTAATTGTTTGAATGAAATGGAAGACTAAAACATAGGTCTAACCAACATCAAATCGTTCTTAGTAAGAAAAAACCTTTTTACCATTTACATACAAAAAAAATTATCATTACATTACTTGTATTTTAATTCGACCGGTTATATTGTTTGAGAGATAACCTCTATCTAGGTCCGACCCTTTTTTTATTCCAATTCACTCCGGTTCATCCCATAATGTTAGGCTTTTTCCCCTTTGTACATATATATCGCACACAATATATCTACTTTTTATACTTAATACAAATTTAACCACTGAAAGTATCTTCCACGGCTCTGGCATTCAAGATACCTTCTAACGAGTTTATTTAAACGTTATAGCTTCAGTCCAAACTTAAAAATGCTAACTCTGATGCAACACGATCGCAAGGCTCAATCCGCTAAAATTTGTAGCAACAACTAGAAACGTTTATAAACATGTTTACAAGTTTCATAGTTCTTTGTTTTTTATGTCTTTTGATACCAATGATAAGATGCCAACCATAGTTCTTTGTTTTTTATGTCTTTTGATACCAATTATAATAACCGAAATAATCTTTCTTTAACATAGAGAACGGCCATTTGCCTATTTGGATATACCCCTGTGTTTCTAGTAAAACCATGAGACTATGCTTATTTGTATCTACTTTAGATATTTTAAATCTACTTTAGATATTTTAAAAAGTCACCGGTTATTATAAAAATAATATATTATGTAGTGAAAAGTTTGAAAATAAGTTCTATTTTTAAAGTCACACACATGTGGAAAAAAATATTAAATATCTTATGTAGTGAAAAGTTTTAAAATAAGTTATATTTAAAAAAAAAGTACAGCTAGAAATCTTAATACACCCACATGGAAATTATATATATATATATATATATATATATATATATATATATATATATTCATAAACTGAGGTGTGTTTATTGTATTAATAAACTTATAAAATGATTTTAAAACGCTTAGACTATACGGTATGGAGGCAGTGGCGAAGCTTGAGATTTCTGACCGGATGGTCGAAAACTTATATACCAAAAAAAATCTATAAGACCGGGGGTCGAAAACGTATATACCCAAAAATTTCTATACGAAAACTACATACTCTCCACTACTGAGCGAAAAGTTCGGGGGGTCGGCCGCCCCCTCCCGCCCTATAGAAGCTGCGCCCCTGTGTGGAGGGGCTTGAAGATGGGGCGTTAAGCGTCATGTGGCAGCCAAGTAAGCAAGGAGTTGTGGTATAAAAAAAAACACGAGGTGGCGTTGGGCATAGAAAGGGCATCATCTAGTATTTAAAAAAAATAACCAATCACAAATCTCCTAACACATCACCAACCAAATTGTCCCTCACGCCGGTGAAGAATCCCCCGCCCCACTCACAACACCATAGAAAAAGCCAAGCACTGGGTGGTTTGCTGAGCGTGAACTGGCCTCCACCCCAGATTTCCACGCCCATATTTTAATATCTTAATGATAAAAAATAAGTTAACCATAATTTAAAAACACATAACTCGGCGACAAAAAAGATAAAAACGAGCATCATGATCGAACGGCCAATGGAATCATTTACCAGAAAAACCTCAACCCTTAATCAATCCACCCTTATAAATTATCCTCACTCACACAAAAAAACCAACAACACTACAACACTATTATTATTATTATTATTATTATGGCTGAAATTCACACCAATGGCAACTCAATCTCTTCACTCACCACACCCAAAATACACTTCACTAAGCTCTTCATCAATGGCGAGTTCGTCGATTCTGTTTCAGGTACACTTGTTAGTTCCACGTGTTTTTCAGATTAATTGCTGTTTGTTCTATAGATATATATATATATATATATATATATATAGATATATATATATAGATTGGTTTTGTTTTGATGAAAAAGGGAAAACGTTCGAGACGATTGATCCAAGAACGGAAGAAAAGATAGCGGATATTGCTGAAGGAGATAAAGATGATGTTGATTTGGCTGTTGAAGCTGCACGTGCTGCTTTTGATCATGGCCCCTGGCCTCGCTTGTCCGGTTCCGTATGTCTTACGTTTACCTTTTTTGTTATTGAAAGGTTATATGCACATGAATGATTTTGTGTTTTTATAAAATTGAATGAATAGAATATGCTCGAATCTGACGACCATGATCGAGGCATAAATCCGATGTGTTTCGTACTGAAGATTTATGAAACTGAACTTATATATTTAGTATTTTTGCATTAGGGCTGTAAACGAGCCAAGTCGAGCCGAGCTAGACCCAGCTCGAGCTCAGCTCGAACTCAATTCGAGCTGGCTCGGTTCAAGCTCGAATTTCAAATCGAGCAGAGATTTGAGGCTCGAGCTCGACTCGATTAGAATTCGAGCTAGCTCAGCTCAATCTAGCTCGAACTAACAAAAAACCGCAAAATATACTACTTAAAAAGCCCTTAAAAATGAATTTTTTCATAGACTAAGGGTCATAATTGCCATTTAATTTAACCATATGGCTAAATATGCAAGTATAAATAGTGAATTCCCTTTCTACATTGTCTTTACCTTCTTTTATAGGGGAAATACTCCCTTAGTTTTTGTTCTCTAAGCCGAGCCAGCTCACGAGCTTACGTATCGAGCCAGCTCACGAGCTTACGAGTCGAGCCAGACCAAGCTCGAGCTCGGCTCGTTTACAAACCGAGCCGAGCCGAGCTGGCTCATTAACAACCGAGCCAATTTCGAGCCGAGCTTTCTTCGAGCTTTTTTCGAGCGAGCTGCGAGCCACGAGTTTTTTGAACACCCCTATTTTGCATATGTAGGGTATAATTTAGTGAGATAGTGGTATTAGATAGATTCTGATATGAAGTTGCTTTTGTGTTACAAAAGAAAAGAAGAAGATAGATTCTGATACCATTTGTGCAGAGGGTATTTTAGTCTTTTTGCATATAGTCTGTTAGAGTTTGTTACTTTGTTACACCAATTTTTTAGAAGGTTTTAGATGATGATGATATGTTATATTCACATGAATGGTTTTGTGTATTTTTGGTAAAAATTGAATAAAGAGTGAATTTCAAGGATTGTCCTTTATCTTTATACCCATTTTCAGGCGTTGTCCTTTATGTTCAAAATTGACGAGTTTTGTTCTTTATGTTTCTATATCATACACGTTTTGTCCTTTAGGCCTAACCCAGTTAGTTTTTTCAACTAAATTTGGTCATATGCTTTGCACATGAGGGCATTTTTGTCAATTCAAAGGTAAGTTCAGCAGCAGATTTACAGCTCAAAGCTTCTGCAACCTTTGAATTGACAAAAATGCCCTCATGTGCAAAGCACATGACCAAATTTAACTGGAAAATCTAACTGGGTTAGTCCTAAAGGACAAAACGTGTATGATATGAAAACATAAAGGACAAAACTCATCAATTTTGAACATAAAGGACAAAACTCATCAATTTTGAACATAAAGGACAGCGCCTGAAAATGGGTATAAAGATAAAGGACAATCCTTGAAATTCACTCTTGAATAAAATAAACTCAAATTGGACTAAACTGTCTACTAAGATTTGGTTTATTTGGCTGATTGGAGCATATATCCAGTGTGTTTGATATTGAAGATTTACGAAATCAAACTTATACCCTGGGACGCGTTTTTTAAACCGTTATTATGTTGAGAACCGCATAAAACACTTAATTAATTTAATGAGATTGTGGTATTAGACAGGTTTACCATATGTGTAGAGGGTATTTAAGTCTTTTTGTATATGGAGTTTGTTACAGTTTGTTTGTATAAATTTTTCCTTCCTTCAGCCTATATATGAGGCTTTGTGGAGTTTGTTACAGTTTGTTAAATACCTTTTAAGTGGGTAAGCGGTTACATAACCGTCTTGTGTATTACACTTAAAGCAAAAGTAACAAGTGCATCATCATGTTGTTCTCGCAATTTGCCTGTTCTTACTCGTATTTTAGTAAACTGAACAAACTTGGCGCGTTTAACTTGTTTTATAATAGGAGAGAGGAAGGATAATGATGAAATTTGTGGATTTAGTAGAACAACACCTTGATGAAATAGCAGCACTCGACGCTCTTGATGTCGGCAAAGTTTTATCTCAAGGGAAGACTAGAGAAGTTCCTTTCGGAATCAGCGTACTCAGGTCTGTATTCAGGGTTGTGCTAAACGTACATCCATACTGTTAAATTATTTTTATTTCACTTGGTAACTTATATTGATGATTTTACTTTCGAAAACGATGATCTTACTCCATAGTTTATCAGATATTATGCAGGCGCGGCTGATAAAATCCACGGAAAGACGTTAAAACTGTCAAACCAACTGCAAGGCTACACGTTATATGAACCTATCGGCGTTGTTGGCCATATTATCCCATGGAACTTCCCTGTCGGGATGTTCCTTTTCAAAGTCGGCCCGTCAATGGCTGCAGGGTGCACCATGGTGGTCAAACCGGCCGAGCAGTCGCCCCTTTCGGCTCTATATTGTGCCCATTTAGCTAAACTGGTATGACTTTGAGAATATTTGAGTTTACATAATAAAATTGTTTTGTTTGGATGGAGTGAGTCTGATTTTGGTTATTAATTAGGCGGGTGTTCCGGATGGGGTGATTAATGTGGTTACGGGATATGGACCGACAGCCGGAGCCGCCATAAGTTCTCATATGGATATCGACTGCGTGAGTTTCACGGGGTCGAGTGAAGTGGGGCGGCTCATAATGCAAGCCGCCGCTACCAGTAATTTGAAATCAGTGTCTCTTGAGCTCGGAGGCAAATCGCCCCTCATAGTTTTTGATGACGTGGATGTTGATTCGGCCGTTAATCTTGCTCTTATGGGCGGTTTTGCTAATAAGGTATACAAATACATTTAATCTTTTTTTAGAGTAAAATGTCACTTTCGTCCCTCCCTGAGGTTTGACCAGTTTTGCGACTTTTGTCCAAAGGTTTATTTTTCCACATCTGGATCCAAAATGTTTGAAATCTTGCTATTTTCATCCGGCTCGTTAACTCCATCCATTTCCCCCCTTAAGTCAGAGGGATATTAATGAAAAAGACCGAATTGCCCTTTAAGTTAGCAAAAAAGACGGAAATACCCATGACTTAACGGAGAAAAATGGATGAAGTTAACGATCTGGATGAAAATGACAAGATTTCAAACCTTTTGGATCCAGATGCGAAAAAACAAACCTTTGGATGAAAGTCGCAAAACTGGTCAAACCTCAAGGATGAAAATGACATTTTACTCTTCTTTTTTATGTCTAATGTTTTTTATGGTTTCGCTAACAACATGCATAGACTTGTCGATAAGTAAATGGGCCGAAATTGCATTACATTGATAAATTTGTCACTTTTAGGGCGAATACTGCGTGTGTAGCTCGCGAATTTTCGTTCAAGAAGGGATATACGACGAGTTTGTGACCAAGATTGCTAGAAACTCGAAAGGGCTAACTGTTGGTGACCCTTTTGAGCCCTCAACAGTTCAAGGACCACAAGTAACTAAACCTTCCATCTAATCCAAATTATATTTTAAACTTATGTTACTAGTTACTACTACCTCTTGCAAGGCTAACACTTTAACTTGTAGGCTGATAAGGCACAATATGAGAAAGTACTTTCGTATATCGAACACGGAAAACGACAAGGTGCTACATTGTTAACCGGGGGAAACCCTTGTCGCGAAAAGGGATATTATATCGAGCCAACAATCTTCACCGATGTTAAGGTAAACTAACTTAAGTCACGGTACTAGATTGCGCATAAGTTTACTCGTATTAACAACATCTACGTTCATTTATCGATCTCTATGTTTTCAGGACGACATGCTTATCGCGACCGATGAAATCTTTGGCCCCGTTATGTGTGTCATCAAGTTCAAGTAAGCTTAACTACAAAACTAAATAAATTAAAAAAATCCCTAAATACAAAATTAATTTTTTTTATGTTCAAAATTTATAGGACGATTGAGGAGGCGATTGCAAGAGCGAATTCAACACGCTATGGTTTAGCCGCAGGGATAGTGACCAAGGACTTGAACATAGCAAACACTGTTTCGAGATCAATTCGTGCAGGCATCGTTTGGATAAACTGTTACTTGGCGTTCGATGCAGATTGCCCTTATGGAGGCTATAAAATGAGCGGGTTTGGACGAGAATTCGGGATGGAGGCCTTATACAAGTATCGTCAAGTTAAATCCGTTGTCACACCGGTTCATAATTCTCCTTGGCTATAAGCATATACCAATAACAAGGCATTTAAAATCATATAACCATAAGTTGGATATCTTTGATGAAGCCAATATATGTTTGGGTGTAATGAGAATCTTTTAATGAAAAAAGAAGCTTATAAAAACTAGATGATGAAATTTACATGTGTTTGAAATTTCATTAGATGAAAATTACATTCCAATCATTTCACTCAACAACTGAGAGTAGAAACTATGTGTTTGTCATCAAGCAAGCCTATAGTTGGAAAATATTTTTTATTAGATTTCCTACATAGTTATACATAACACCTTATGAGTTTTTATTATTTTATATGGTATTAGCGTCTACCTTCTTCGCTTCTTCACTTCGCACATCTCTACTGTTAGGTATTGGTTGGGTCGCCAAGTTTCTTCACTCATGTGATTAGTCGGTTTTTTTTATTCGCACGCTCATCATGTCCGTAGGACGCATTATACAAATATATTGATTAGGTTGTATTTATTTTCGTAACAATTGTAGCTCGTCACCATAGTTCTACTATTGTGTTTCTTGTCGGCTGTCGCCGCTGCTATGGGCCTTAGATCCTTCTTCGTCGTTTGCCTCCATGAAACACATTACATATCATGCACTGACACTGATTTTAAAAAAATATCGTTCTTTTTAGTTCACTAGGTTAGAATCGTTGTGTATTATACGGGTTGAATAAATGTGATGCTATATACTTAGTAATTATAATTTATATATTGCATATTTATGACATATTACATGTTTTTTAAATAAATCTAGAAACGTTGTATAGTTACTTTTTAAAAATGATTGTTAAATATAATGAAAGAAATGTTCAATTTACAAAAATGGTTTATGAACAAACTTAGGGGCTGTTTGGTAGCCTCTTAATGACTATTCAGATACTACCTCTTAGACCATGTGTAGTGGACAATATTCAACCTTGGGCGTTTTGCGCCATGTGGCAGCCCAGTCAGCAATGGGGCATTATTGGGCGTTTTCTAAAATGGGTGTAGTGGGGATGGGGCATTATTGGGCATTATGTTTTGTAGTAAAATAAAATAAAATAAAAAACATTTAAAAATCTTATTGGTCAAGCAAATGGAAGCTCAAATGTGATTGGTCAACAATCCCCCCATTCGGCGTTTTTCAAACCACGCCAATGGGCTTTTTTTGCAAGATAACGCCCAATCACGCCCAGGGGGCGGTGAAAGGGCGTTTTTGGGCGTGATTAGGCAATTTAAAAAAAAAACGGCCCACTACGCTTGGTCTTAATGGTTTAAAACCTCTGAATGAATAATAGGTAACCTCAAGTCTGAATGGTTAAGAGGTAACCTCTGAATGGTAAATCGTCACATGTCACATTTTTCTACATTCTCATTGGTAAAATTCTTAATGTTTCTATTAAGAGGTAGCCTTCTAATAACCATTCAGATGCTACCAAACAGCCCCTTAACCTTTAAAAAAAAAAGAAACGACTTAAAAAAATTATAGAAATTTTTATTATTTAATAGGAGATAAAGATAAGAAACATAAAAATATAAAAATAATTAAAAAGACAAACGCCAGCATGAAGTTTGACCACCATCAAGGAGACGTCTGTTCGAACGTTTGTTTTTGGTCATCCGTATTTTTTATGGTAAGACCATGTGTAGTGGTAGTGGGTTATAATGCCCCCACCATGGGGCATTATCCGACAGGTGGCGTCCTAGTCAGCGATGGGGCATTATCGCAAAAGTGGCGTAGTGGGGCATTATGCCAATAACCCCCTTCCAATCATTAAAAAAAAAAAAAAAGCAAACTGATTGTGATTGGCTAGTCAAAGTTGAAACATGCAAAAGTGGGCTTCTTAAAAGTTGTCAGACCACTTGCTCAAAATTGATTGGCCACATTCACTCCCAAGTCAAACCCCATTCAAATAAAACGCCTGCATGCTTTTCCAGTTTAGCGTTTTATTTAAAACGCCGGGTTCCAAATTTTTGAATTATAACGCCCAATAACGCCCGGTGTAGTGGGGGGAGGGGCGTTTTGGGGCGTTTTTTTTCAATTTTTTTTAAAAATCACGCCCCACTACGGATGGTCTAAGGATGGTGATGGGCCCTCTCTCTCTCACACACATGCTTTTCTTTAATGAAAAACTGAATGCTTGAAAAGAAACAAAAATCGTTTATTATAGCTTTGTAGCCTAGTGACATTTTTGGAGTGTGATAAGACTTTGGAACCAATAGATCCAGGGTTCGATTTCCACAAAGGGGGTTTTTCCATTATTGGGTTTTCTCCTAAATTGTTGTATAGGCATTATGCCTAGTAGAGATGGATATGATCGGGTGGCTCTGGTGGCACGATGATACTCCAGTGGTCCGTCAGTGATTCAGATTTGTTGTTCAAAAAAAAAAAAAAGAATAAATGAAAATCTAACATGAGTTGTCCTTGCAAGGTTTTCAATATAAGTCCCCGTCTTCACAAAGACAAGTGTGATCTCATTTCCTTTTAATCTTGTATATATATTGGTGATATCTTGAACATCCACGAAACTGCAAAGACTAGAGAGCTAGTTATCACATCTAAATAATCACTTGTTACATAGAACTTTATTAACTATTCTTTAATTAATGAATTTTAGAAAATATGAAAACAATAGAAAAGAAAAACATTTTTGTTTTCTTTCCTGTTGCTTCTCTTCTTGTATTATCTATTGAGTGTCTATTTCGTCAACATACATATGTGATATGTAGGGAGACTGGGAGAGTAAATAGTCAACTATTTTTAAGTCTATTATACTTAATAAATGAATTTTAGAAAAAGTCTATTCCTTCATTTATGAATTTTAGAAAATATCAAAACGATAGAATCATAGAAAAGAAAAGATTTTTGTTTTCTTTCCTGTCGCTTCTCTTCTTGTATTATCTATTGAGGGGCTGTTTGGCAACATCTGAATGATTAAGCGCTGAACCAGTAAGAGATCTAAACCATTAAGTGCTGAACCAGCAAGAGGTTTGAACCATTAAGAGCCTGTATAATGATTAACCGTTCAAAGGCAAATGTCTGACCAATTCAGATTAGAGGTCTTAACCATTCAGACTCTGTATAATTCTTAATCATTCAGAGGCAAATGTCTGAACCATTCAGACATCTGCTCGTGAAACATTAAGTGTTGAACCAGTAAGAGGTTTGAATCATTAAGAGGTAAACAAACAGCCCCTGAGTGTTTATTTCGTCAACATAAAGTTAAAATCAAATACAAACTATACTAAAAATAAGAAATCGCACAAAGAGTATCAAACGGACTTCGACTGAGCTCATTCAAGCGACATTGGAACTGTCTTATCAAACTCTACGATATGAGATTTTAGGTTTTCACTTTATGATTTATAGGTTGCAGATTTTAGAATTTTTATTTATTATCATTGTGTCTTTTTTATATTTGCGTCATTGTGTTTTTTTTTTTTTTTTTTTTGTGACTCATTGTGTCTTTTTTCCTCGACATTGTGTTATATTTTGCTCGACACCGTGTCATCCTTGTGCGATCCATTGTGTGTTTGTAGTCTTCTTATTTTTAAGAGCCTTTGTAGAATAACTTAACTCGTGATATGTAGGGAGAGTAAATAGTTAAACACATGGGCGGCCTTTCTAGTGTGTGGGGAGGACTACCGCACTAGTCGTGTTCGAGTTGACCAGTTTAATTAAAAGGGGCTTGTTCGAGTTGACATGTTGGTAGTTTGGTCTTTTTAACACTATTTATTTTTTGCCCCTAAACTTATTACACTTAAATCCATGAGGTTTTAACAAAATTATCGATAACTAGGATTGCGACCCGCCGCAATGCGGCGGAGATTCTTAAGTTATAATTAAGTCGGTCTACGACTCGCACGTTATGTTAAACATGTTAAACGGGAAAAAAATAGACGATGTAAAAAAGTTCACCCACACACGCACGTTGCGTCGTCTTAACTCGCAAAATTTATAACGAAACGTAAAAACGTTAAACCAAAGACGCACGTTGCGATGTGTTAAGTCACAAAATTTAGAACTAAGCATAAAGTGAAAAATTTGCGGAAAATGAAAACTATAAATGACCAAAGTTGAAAGTAAAAAAAAAAAAGTTGTGAGGATAGATTGCAAAAGATAAAAAGTTTTGGGGTAAAAGTAAAAAAAAAAAAACAAATAGTTTTGGGTTGAAAGTAATTTATGAAATACTTTTGGGTGAAATGTAAAAAAAATCGTTTTTTTTTTTTGGAAAACCCCCAAAGCCAAGGTTACAACAACCATATAGCCATTTTTTCTTTGAAAAACCCTCAAAGTGTAACACCTCGAAAATTTACGTCCTATAATGTCTTGACACGTGTCATAACCTTTGAACGTGTGTAAGAATGTTCTAGAAGGACTAAAGTTGACAAACAGTGAAACTGTGTAAATATAAGGGTTCAAAGGGTCAACAATGAATAAATATACTTTACAATAACCCTACATGATGTTTATAACCACAAACGAATGGATCATGGATCATGCGGAGCGACTTGTGAAAGAAAGTGAGAGATTACAAACTAGAGGGGTTAAATGTGTCAACATGTTTAAGTAATACCTCTGAGTGACCTTTTAGCAAACCCGAAGCCTTGTAACGATTAATTATGCTCACTAGAATGTACCATAAAAATTTCACCAAGTTTCGTTACCGTATGAGAAAGTTGTGATAAAATTCGTGTGCGAGGGGTTATAAGCGTCAACGTTGAAATTTAGGGTTTTTCGGGCAAACCCGAAGTGGCCGAGGGCTTCACAAAGTGGGTATAAGTTTTAAAGCCCCTGTATGTTAATCTTCAAGCCCTATAATGCAAGAATACACGTGAAAGCGACGTTTAGGAGGACCGGGGGCCAAAATGCAATTAAAGAAAACATGTTAACCTGATCACAAGTCTCAGGCGGCCCGACTGAGGTTCATCAACATCTAATGCGGGCCGCATCAGACCTGCAGATGCGAAAAATGACAGGCAGCTGCCTGTTGTGTTTTTAACCGACTTAAATGGCAAGTTTCGATTCTATGGGCTTGTCTAAGGTGGTTTATAGCCTTAGGGACACATGTTGGACATCTGATTACAACCCTAGACCCATTTGGCATCATTTGATAAAGATCAAAGTTCTTATAAAATTATCATGTTGCAACATACAACCTCATTACAACTTCTGGACATTTAGAGGAGCTCAAGACCTGATACAAGCCTTCCAAATCATCTATTAGACTTACGTAAGTATCCTTGACCCTTCTAAATTAATCTTTAAAATGACCAAAATACCCCTACGGGGCTTAATATGCGATTAAACTCGTTTTGGGCATAACGGAAGGTATCCTACTGATATCACAACATATTTAAGGCATGTTAACTTAGGAAACCTGTTTAGGACTCTTATGGTTACCCGTTACGTTTCATACGCGTTCGGTTCGGTTTATGTAACTAGTTTACATAAATTAGCCGAAACGGGTCAAACCTTATCGGTTTTATCTCAAAATCCAGAATGTGTATAATATACCCATATTAAGAAAGTACTCAAACTTGTCGGGTCTAAATCACATTCTATCCGGTCTTCGCTTAATCGTGCGTACGAACCGTATCTTTAAAACTAACCGGTCTAAGCTTAAGCTTAACTAAAGACCCGTTAGGATTCTAATAGGTTATTATAAACCTTCGTTCCAGATTAGGAGAACCAGTAAAAGATACTTGCACTCGCTGATTTTGATCTATACTTGCTCAGGTAAATACTTTTAACTTATTTCCCTATACGGGCTTGGGGTACGGTATATAAAATACCGCTTGGTCGGACATTGAATCTTTAATGGTATGATGATTAAAGTATTGAGATGTTTCGTTTAAATTGTTTTGCTTACTTAAAGCCTTTGGGGGTTAATGACCGTGTCCCGGATATCCCTGGCATCATTTTACGAAATGGCCACGACCTTAGCACTCAGGTGTAGGCGTACACCTGTCAGTGTCTCATAAATAAAGTGGTGTGTTTATTGATCTTTAACCCGGCTCGATCCGGGCTACTGAACGCATAAGGAACATGTAAATCCTTTACAAGTTTATATATTAAGTAAGTAACCCAAGTTATAAAATATTATTTGTGCCTTGTGCCTTAAATGCATTCTCTTAAACTCTTTTCAAAATGAGTCGGTTGATTGTATTTACCAGTGTAAACTGACGTATTTTTCTTAAAAAGGTTAAGTGCAGGTACTACGCGTAATAGGCTGGCTTGTCTCCTAGCATCCACAATAAGTCTCGCAAGCTTGGATGTCATAGACTGTTGAACACTGTTTCCTTTTATTTTGTTTTACCTGTCGATTTATATTCAACTACTTGTGATACTTAATATTACAATATCGTTTGGTTGAAATGAATCTATACTTTGCTTCCGCTGTGCATTTAAATATTGTGTTGTTTGACTATTATGTTGCCAACCACGTCATGATACTCCCCTACCGGGCCCACCGGTAACACGTGGAAATTCGGGGTGTGACAGGTTGGTATCAGAGCCAACACTGAGTGAATTTAACACTAGTCTTTTGTGTTTAATCTCAGTTACACAATTGCACATTCCTAAATCTTCGAGTCTAGACAAAGAACTTAGGAATAATCCAAAATGTTTTATTTTTTTTTATTTAAATGTTGTCCTTTATTTTTCCTTGTTATTACCTTTGTTATATTAACAGGTTTAGCAATGCCGCCAAGATTCAGGCGAGGAGATCGAGGCAAGGCGCCGATCAGCGCCCCCAACGACCACGAGGCCGGGCCTTCAGGCCGGCGAACTCCTTCTGCTACAAGGAGTATAGACCCGCGAGAACCTTGGAGGATCTATGAGGAGCCTGCCAGACAATCCACGTCACATAGCTCCACGCCTCCATATCATCACTCCTTTGGGCCTCTGTCCGAGAATGAGCCCAACAACCCGCAACCTTCATACATACCGTTACAGCGATCCTCATCGCAAGATTCCTTCCGTGATCCTACTCCTATCTTTCGGGGCCAGTTTAACCCAGCAGAGTACCTACCAGAACACGTGGGCTTTAACCCACTAGGACCGGAAGATCACTTTTCTGGTGATCAAGATATGGACGAGGACACAGATCCCGTCGAGGCTTCAACCGGATCCTTTAACCATCCTTTTGTGATCTCAGACGGTTCGTCTTTTCACGGAACACCATACCAAGGTCCGGATAGTCACATGGCACGGTTTGAACGGTGTGAGTGGTACTATACACCATCTGAACACTCATCGCCTCATCAGCAGCCGCAACAGCAGCAGCAAGATCCCTTGGGGGATCCACGTTTCGTGGCAGTCACGCCACCGCCACCACCGCCGCCAGTTCATTTAGCGCCTCCAGAACCACCAAGACGTAGGAGGACTGGCGCACGGATATCAGCACGAGGAGTGGATTTTCGTCTCAACTCCCCTCAACACTCTAGTGGCAGCCACTACCCGCCACTATATGAAGACCCACAAATGGGTGGACCTTCAGTTCCAGTATCAGAGGTGAATTCGGCACCTGTGGCACCGCAATCACCGGGTTTTGGCAACCCTATCCCTGCTTATACTGCTCCGGCAGCTTACAACCCATACGGACCGCCATCATACCATAACTATAACTATGCAGAGGATCCTTACCAAGTGGCATCAAACTACTATGCCCAAAACCCTGAGGGACCATATGGAACCCCTTGGGGAATGGGAAACCCAGCTCGAGGGTATCAAGTACCTGCTCAGCCGCCGCCTCAGTACCAGCCACCACGGTTTTCTCCACCAGAGCAGGAGGATCTCCGTCAAAGACTGGACAGGGTTGAGCGAGACCTCCAGAAAGAGCGTAAGAAGAATGAGGGATTCATGAGTGGTTTGGCAAATTTGCTGAAAGGAAAGAAGAAACGGGATCGTTAAATCCCAATATGTATTATTGTATTTCCTTGTTTAAATCAAGTCCCTACGTGGACATTTATTTATGTGTGTATGTAGTCCCTTCGTGGACATCTACCTTTGTACTTAGTCCCTACGAGGACTTGTCTCTATTAGTCCCTGCATGGACATTTACTTTTGTAAACCGTCCCTGTGAGGACATGTATTATCTGTATAGCTCCTGCGTGGGCATGTGTTTATGTGAAAAGTCCCGTTTAGGGCAAAGTGTACTACTTTTAAGTTTTAATGGAATGTAAGTTTATAAATTTCATCTTTGCTATGTTATGCATAATTAAATTAGATATGAAATAAATAAATCGGAATCATTCCTTTTAAAATTTATCTGCCTATGTTAATTTAATTTAGGATCTTAAAGGTATAACCTAGCCTGCATGTCATTTTAAGACCTGGCCGAGATGGTAAAACCCGTTAAAAAGATTCAAATCCCTGTTAACATCTGAAAACATGTTAACACTCCTGGCAGACTTGATTCATTAAAAACACACATGTTATTATTATATAAGGATCTTTTCAAAGAGTCCAAACCCAACTAAATGATCTCTGAATCATGGGTTAAATCATTAATATATATGATCAGTTCTATTTACCATCCATTGGTAATGGAATGCCTACGGGCCCTTCTCATTTTCATATGAGACAAAAGACAGTATTAGTCTGTGACCCTGTCTGATAAAGGTAATGAACTTTGTTCAAACCTTCATGCTTTGATTCTCTGAAATCATAGTTTTTAATCTAAATTGTCCCTGTGACTAGGCCTTAAGTGCTAATAAAACTGCTATTGTTTTAATAATTAGGATAAATTATATTAGAAATCCTAAATAAATGTGAGTAATAAATTAACCATATATGGTCTATGTTACCACGGTTAATAAAATTGCCATAAAAGACAATTCTATAATAAACTCACCAATAAATTATTGTCGATATGTTACAGTTCAAACTACATGGCAGACTCAAACGAGGTCAACAGTCACCCAGGGATAGTGCATGATAATGCCCGAGTAAATGTAGCGGGTGCAGAATTACAGGCAATGATAGATAATGCCGTAAATCGAGCTATGGATAGACAGCTCCATGAATCCAGTGGTACCCGTGCAAGGACCCAATCTGCACCACATTCTAGAACACCCTCCAGGACCCACACTGCCCACAACAGTAATTCTCACCACTCGTCAAACCGAAGGAGTGTTCCATCCCAAAGAGTCATACAGGATCAAGAACCCCGTAATAAGGGTTGCACCTTTAAGTACTTCGTTTCGTGCAAACCCAGGGACTTCACTGGGGAAAAAGGAGCTGTTGATTGCATGACTTGGTTGGACGAGATGGATACTGTAGTGGATATCAGTGGTTGCCATAATAGGGATATTGTGAAGTTTGTCTCACAGTCTTTCAAGGGAGAAGCATTAGCTTGGTGGAGATCTTTGATCCAAGCTACGGGGAAAATCCCGTTGTACAATATGACCTGGGAAGAGTTCATTGCACTGATCAAGGAAAATTTATGCCCTCAACACGAGGTTGAGAGAATTGAATCTGACTTCTTGTCACTGGTCATGAGAAACCTAGACTGTCAGGCCTACCTTACCAGTTTCAACACTTTGTCAAGGTTGGTTCCATATTTGGTAACTCCGGAGCCTAAACGTATAGCTCGTTTTATCGGGGGTTTGGCCCCGGAGATCAAAGCAAGTGTGAAGGCCTCCAGAACAACCACTTTTCGGTCAGTAGCGGACATATCGTTGTCCCTTACCTTGGATGCTGTCAGGCTGAGATCGCAGAGGAACACTGATACCGAAAAGAGGAAGCGTGAGGATGACAACTCACGACGTTCAGACAAGAAGCAGAAGGGCAACAATGACTATAAGAAGGGGTCAGGATTTAAGAAGGATGGTCAGCAGTCGGGTGAAAAACCCAGATGTAAAATCTGCAAGAGGCAGCACTTTGGGAAGTGCAGGTATGAATCGAATTCGAATTCACAATCGAAAGCTTTCGCATGTGGGTTGTGCAAGTCCAAGGAACACAAAACCTTGGATTGCAAAAAGATAAAGGATGCGACCTGCTACGGTTGCAATGAAAAGGGGCACATCAAAAGTAATTGCCCAAAATACGCCAAGAAGCCTGAAGAGGCTAAGAAGACCAATGCTAGGGTCTTCAGGATGGATGCTAAGGAAGCCGTCAAGGACGACAATGTGATAACAGGTACCTTTCTCGTAAATGATGTTTATGCGAGAGTGTTATTTGATTCAGGCACTGATAAGTCGTTCGTAGATAATAAGTTTTGTGAATTGTTGAAATTACCTGTTAAGACTTTAAGTGTGAAGTATGAGGTGGAATTAGCAGATGGCACTTTAGAAACCGCTTCAACCTTATTAGATGGATGTTTCATATCCATTAAGAACCACTCTTTTCCTTTGTCCCTACTTCCTTTAAAACTAGCCGGTTTTGACATAGTTTTGGGTATGGACTGGTTATCTCATAACCAGGCCCAGATTATTTGCAATAAGAAGCAAGTGATGATCAAGACTTCATCTGGTGAATCACTTACTATCCAGGGAGATACCCAGTATGGGCTGCCCGAGAAAATGTCTATGCTCAAAGACTCTAAGTGTTTGAAGAAGGGTTGTGTCATCTACATGGCACAAGTGATAATTGATGAGCCGAAGCCCAAGATTGGGGATATCCCCGTCATTTCTGAATACCCCGAAGTATTTCCTGAAGAACTACCTGGTTTACCATCAGATAGGCAAGTAGAATTCAGAATTGACATTATTCCTGGATCAGCACCAGTTGCAAGGGCGCCTTATAGATTGACACCAACAGAGATGAAGGAATTGAGAACGCAGCTAGATGATTTGCTAGCCAAAGGTTTCATCAAACCTAGTTCGTCTCCTTGGGGAGCACCAGTTTTATTTGTCAAGAAGAAGGATGGATCGATGCGTTTGTGCATCGACTACCGCGAGCTTAATAAGGTCACTATCAAGAATAGGTATCCTTTGCCCAGAATCGACGATCTGTTCGATCAACTTCAAGGGGCAAGTTTCTTCTCGGAGATTGACTTGAGGTCAGGCTACCATCAATTGAAGGTTAGAGATGAAGACGTGCACAAAACAGCATTTAGGACTCGTTATGGTCATTACGAGTTCCTAGTGATGCCTTTTGGGCTCACTAATGCACCGGCCGCGTTCATGGATCTCATGAATCGCGTTTGCAAGCCGCACTTAGATAAATTCATCATCGTCTTCATCGACGACATTCTCATCTACTCAAAGAACCAAGCTGACCATGAGAAGCATCTTCACTGCATTCTGGAACTACTTCATAAAGAAAAGCTCTATGCCAAGTTCTCGAAGTGTGAATTTTGGCTTCGGGAAGTCCAATTTCTTGGACATGTTGTTAGTGAGCGTGGTATCCAAGTAGATCCCGCTAAAGTTGAAGCTGTCATGAATTGGCATGAGCCAAAGACGCCTACAGAAATACGTAGCTTCCTAGGTTTAGCAGGATACTATAGGCGATTCATTGAAAACTTCTCAAGGATTGCTGCACCCCTGACTTCGCTAACGCGTAAGAAGATTAAGTTTGATTGGGGTCCTAAGCAGCAGGAATCCTTCGATATTCTGAAACAAAAGTTGAGCAATGCTCCAGTACTGACATTGCCTGATGGAATATAGGAGTTTGTAGTTTATTGTGATGCATCACACACCGGGATGGGATGTGTGCTTATGCAGAAAGGCAAAGTCATTGCCTATGCTTAACGCCAGTTAAAGGTGCACGAAAAGAATTACACCACCCATGACTTGGAGTTGGGTGCCGTTGTATTCGCACTAAAACTGTGGAGGCACTACTTATATGGAATCAAATGTGTGATTTATTCTGATCACAAGAGCCTTCAACATCTGTTCAACCAGAAGGACTTGAACATGAGGCAACGCCGTTGGATGGAAACTCTGAACGATTACGATTGTGAAATAAGATACCATCCCGGCAAGGCGAATGTAGTCGCCGATGCCTTGAGTAGAAAGGAGAAGGTGAAACCCATCCGAATTAATGCCAAGCGGATGGAAATAAAGAACAATTTGATAGAAAGGTTGTTAGCTGCACAGAAGGAAGCTGTGTTGGAAGCTAACTATCCTAACGAAAAGCTAGGGGTAACTGAGGAGCAGTTAACACTTAGCAAGGATGGAATTCTTAGATTGAATGGACGGATATGGGTTCCAATTTATGGAGGACTACGAGATGTTATTCTCCAGGAAGCCCATAGTTCCAAATACTCCGTTCATCCTGGAGCTGATAAGATGTACCAGGATTTACGGGCGAATTATTGGTGGATAGGCTTGAAGAAGTCTGTAGCTACCTATGTAGCTAAATGTTTGACCTGTGCGCAAGTCAAAGAAGAACATCAAAAGCCGTCAGGTTTGCTACAACAGCCTGAACTTCCTACTTGGAAGTGGGAAATGGTAACTATGGATTTTATCACCAAGTTACCCAAGACAAAGAAAGGAAATGACACCATCTGGGTGATCGTTGACCGACTGACTAAGTCAGCTCATTTCTTACCCATCAAGGAGACTTACAGCTCCGATATGTTAGCCCAACTGTACGTGGATAAGATTGTAGCCTTACATGGCATACCTGTGTCTATTATCTCTGACCGAGATACTAGATACACGTCACATTTTTGGAAAAGCTTCCAACAATCTTTGGGCACACGTTTGAACTTTAGTACGGCTTACCATCCTCAGACTGACGGTCAGAGTGAGCGTACTATTCAAACATTGGAAGACATGCTACGCGCATGTGCGATCGATTTGGGTGGTAGTTGGGATAAGAACTTACCACTAATTGAGTTCTCCTACAACAATAGCTACCACACCAGCATAAAGGCTGCGCCTTTTGAGGCATTGTACGGTAGAAAGTGTAGATCGCCCGTTTGTTGGGCGGAAGTTGGAGATGTCCAATTGTCTGGACCAGAGATAGTGTTCGAGACGACGGACAAGATTGTCCAGATTCGAGACCGTCTCAAAGCTGCCCGGGATAGGCAGAAGAGTTACGCTGATCCAAGTCGTAAGGATTTTCACTTCGAAGTAGGTGACAAAGTCCTACTTAAAGTGTCACCCTGGAAGGGGGTGATGCGATTTGGTAAGAAAGGTAAGCTAAGCCCGAGATACATAGGACCTTTCGAGGTTATCGAACGTGTCGGGTCAGTTGCCTATAAGTTAAACTTACCGGAAGAGCTCAGTGGAATTCACAATGTGTTCCACATCTGCAATCTGAAGAAGTGTTTCGCTGACGAATCACTGGTTATACCAGATACAGATGTGCATATAGACGAGAGCTTAAAATTCGTGGAAAAACCATTGTCGATCGAGGATCGACGGGTTAAGAAGCTTCGAAGGAAGCATGTACCGATTGTAAAGGTCAAATGGGATGCCCGTAGAGGTCCCGAGTATACGTGGGAGGTTGAGTCCACCATGAAAGAAAAGTACCCTTATTTGTTTCAGTAAATCTCGAGGTCGAGATTTCTTTTAAGGGGGTGAGGATGTAACACCTCGAAAATTTACGTCCTATAATGTCTTGACACGTGTCATAACCTTTGAACGTGTGTAAGAATGTTCTAGAATGACTAAAGTTGACAAACAGTGAAACTGTGTAAATATAAGGGTTCAAAGGGTCAACAATGAATAAATATACTTTACAATAACCCTACATGATTTTTATAACCACAAACGAATGGATCATGGATCATGCGGAGCGACTTGTGAAAGAAAGTGAGAGATTACAAACTACGGGGGTTAAATGTGTCAACATGTTTAAGTAATACCTCTGAGTGACCTTTTAGCAAACCCGAAGCCTTGTAACGATTAATTATGCTCACTAGAATGTACCATAAAAATTTCACCAAGTTTCGTTACCGTATGAGAAAGTTGTGATAAAATTCGTGTGCGAGGGGTTATAAGCGTCAACGTTGAAATTTAGGGTTTTTCGGGCAAACCCGAAGTGGCCGAGGGCTTCACAAAGTGGGTATAAGTTTTAAAGCCCCTGTATGTTAATCTTCAAGCCCCATAATGCAAGAATACACGTGAAAGCGACGTTTAGGAGGACCGGGGGCCAAAATGCAATTAAAGAAAACATGTTAACCTGATCACAAGTCTCAGGCGGCCCGCCTGAGGTTCATCAACATCTAATGCGGGCCGCATCAGACCTGCAGATGCGAAAAATGACAGGCAGCTGCCTGTTGTGTTTTTAACCGACTTAAATGGCAAGTTCGATTCTATGGGCTTGTCTAAGGTGGTTTATAGCCTTAGGGACACATGTTGGACATCTGATTACAACCCTAGACCCATTTGGCATCATTTGATAAAGATCAAAGTTCTTATAAAATTATCATGTTGCAACATACAACCTCATTACAACTTCTGGACATTTAGAGGAGCTCAAGACCTGATACAAGCCTTCCAAATCATCTATTAGACTTACGTAAGTATCCTTGACCCTTCTAAATTGAGTCTTGATTCGTTTTTGGCCTAGAAGTCAAACCGTCGTAACTACGGTTTGACTTAGCGATAAATCACAAACGGACCATAGTTTTGTCGAAACGAAAGATGTTACAAGTTGGTAATCATATGAGCAATTAACCCTTAAAAGGGCACTCTTTGATTCCCGTTCTAACTATGTCGTTTGTCGAGTCAAACTTCTTCCGAAAAAGTCAACCGAACCATCAAACATGTAATTAACGATACACAGGGCGTGTAATCTGTTTTAACATACATATAACTTGAAAATAAGTATAATAACTTGTCTACGCTTGTTTGATTCGAAAACTCTCTGTTTTGAACCGATTCGGAGCCGAAAGTCGCATAGTTTGACTTTCTGCTTTGACTTCGATTCTGACCCGGTTTTGATAGGTTTAGACATGCCTTAAAGTTCCATTAGGACCTAGTTACATGTGTGTATAACCCTCTGCGTTTATACCACATAAATCCTTAATTGTCCGGCGTTTCCGTTAATCGCCTAAATATTGACCGTAATGCCCTTATGATCATAAAACGAGAATTTTGGAAATATGAAAGTAAAATAATATTAGTTACTGATTATTAAACATGTCTGTAAATTTTCACATCAATCGGAGGTCCAGATAAGGAGTTATGCTTAATGACGTAATTATAGCGATTCTTAGTAATTAAAAGACGTCATTAGCGTAAAACCTATCTAAACCCAATTTTTGACACCAAACCTTTTACCCACTGATGTAATATAATATTTTGGGAGTTTTAAAGATTTTTAATTATTTTTAAACTGATCCTAAGTTAAGATTATCGCCTTGATTCGGTAAATACCGAATATACCCTTTTCGGCCATAAAATGAGTTTTACAAATCCTTTTGATGCCAATCCAATTGCTACTGATTTTAAATAATAAATGGAGTGTTTTGAACCTGTTTAACTGATCAGAAAACTCAGAATCCTATTTTAACCCGTACGTCGCTTAAAACGGCTTTATACGCGTATTATACGCATAGTTAGGGTTTAAAACTATTTTGGCATATAAGACTTATAACCAAATGTTATAACCTGTTAAAATAAACCATTTTACTGATTTAATCAGACCCGGATCACAGAAGATAAATTAATTCCTTTTATAATCTTTAAAATGACCAAAATACCCCTACGGGGCTTAATATGCGATTAAACTCGTTTTGGGCATAACGGAAGGTATCCTACTGATATCACAACATATTTAAGGCATGTTAACTTAGGAAACCTGTTTAGGACTCTTATGGTTACCCGTTACGTTTCATACGCGTTCGGTTCGGTTTATGTAACTAGTTTACATAAATTAGCCGAAACGGGTCAAACCTTATCGGTTTTATCTCAAAATCCAGAATGTGTATAATATACCCATATTAAGCAAGTCCTCAAACTTGTCGGGTCTAAATCACATTCTATCCGGTCTTCGCTTAATCGTGCGTACGAACCGTATCTTTAAAACTAACCGGTCTAAGCTTAAGCTTAACTAAAGACCCGTTAGGATTCTAATAGGTTATTATAAACCTTCGTTCCAGATTAGGAGAACCAGTAAAAGATACTTGCACTCGCTGATTTTGATCTATACTTGCTCAGGTAAATACTTTTAACTTATTTCCCTATACGGGCTTGGGGTACGGTATATAAAATACCGCTTGGTCGGACATTGAATCTTTAATGGTACGATGATTAAAGTATTGAGATGTTTCATTTAAATTGTTTTGTTTACTTAAATCCTTTGGGGGTTAATGACCGTGTCCCGGATATCCCTGGCATCATTTTACGAAATGGCCACGACCTTAGCACTCAGGTGTAGGCGTACACCTGTCAGTGTCTCATAAATAAAGTGGTGTGTTTATTGATCTTTAACCCGGCTCGATCCGGGCTACTGAACGCATAAGGAACATGTAAATCCTTTACAAGTTTATATATTAAGTAAGTAACCCAAGTTATAAAATATTATTTGTGCCTTGTGCCTTAAATGCATTCTCTTAAACTCTTTTCAAAATGAGTCGGTTGATTGTATTTACCAGTGTAAACTGACGTATTTTTCTTAAAAAGGTTAAGTGCAGGTACTACGCGTAATAGGCTGGCTTGTTTCCTAGCATCCACAATAAGTCTCGCAAGCTTGGATGCCATAGACTGTTGAACACTGTTTCCTTTTATTTTGTTTTACCTGTGGATTTATATTCAACTACTTGTGATACTTAATATTACAATATCGTTTGGTTGAAATGAATCTATACTTTGCTTCCGCTGTGCATTTAAATATTGTGTTGTTTGACTATTATGTTGCCAACCACGTCATGATACTCCCCTACCGGGCCCACCGGTAACACGTGGAAATTCAGGGTGTGACACAAAGCACACCCCGCGTAGCGGCGGGGCGTAAAACGGTGTCAAATAGAACTAATGCCACACAACCGTCATCGACCACCAACACTGAGTCGACCTAGGATCTGCGTGTTGCGACGAACATGTCAAACATGAAAAAATAGAGGTAAAAACGTTGAACCACACATGCACGTTGCGCCATGTTAACTTGCAAAATTTGAAACAAAACATAAAAATGTTGAACCACAGTCGTACGTTGCATCGTATTAACTCGAAAAAATTAGAACTATACGTAAAACGAAAATTTGCGAAAGATGAAAAGTATAAGGGACAAAAGTTGTGAAGTTAAATTGCAAATAATGAAAAGTTTTGGGTTAAAGTTAAAAAACAAATTATGTAGGGTTAAAATTGCAAAAGGTAAAAACCTTTGGTTTAAAACTAAAAAATCAAGTTTTTTTTTTTTGAAAAAGCCTCAAAGCACAACTTACAAGTTGTATTGCATATATTTGTTGCTTATTTATAGTAATAAAATTAGTTACAATTCACCCCTCCACAACAAACTTATAATTTTTTTACGTATTCTTGACATATCTTATAAAATATACTGTTTAAAAAAATCTAAAGATAGCATGACGACCTACACATTTTTGCCGACGTTTCGGTAGTTGTCTTGTTCAAAATCGACACACGGATTAAAAGGTACAAGTCGATAATGCTTTAATGTACAAGTGATTAAAAAAAGAATATAACAACTAATCTATACTAGATAATCATTTAATGAGTTAAATAATAGGTTTTATAACATTTTCATTCTAAAATTTTAAAAACTAAAACTATTGTCAAATAATTGATTAAACAATTTCTTTATACTTTATACTTTAGTCAAATTTTAACAAAACTTCCTAATTTTAAGGAATTAATGTCAACAGAAACTAACAAAAATCCAATTTAAAAAATTATTCAAATTTCAAAAGAAACTAACAATGCTATTGAAATCCACATGACCTGGTGCTTATTCTCCCCCTCATAGTTAGTTACACAAAGACACAGGCCCGACTTAGTGGGTTAGGCAGCCCGGGCAGACGCCAAGGCCCAAAAGGTTTATAGGGCCCGACAAAAATTTAGGGTCAAGATTTTTAAATGAGCACTGTTATCTTAAATGTTTAATAAATGACTTTAGCAACAAAAAATGAAGCTAGTTCAATGGTTATGATACTTAAATTTGAAAACCAAGGTCATGAGTTCTAAACCCTTCCTTTACATTTTGATTTCCTAAATCTCATGCATTTTTTATTTCCTAAACTGTTTTGAACTATCAATTCACTTAATTAATTGACTCTTCGATTTTGTTAACAAGATGATTAATTGGTTAATGTTTTCGGTTATAATCTTGAGGTCATGAGTTCAAACCCCATGATTAGCATGCCGTATTGTGATTTCTTGATATATATTTGATGAGTTTATATTATACCAATTTTTTTTTCGCCCGGGGCCCAAATTTTTTTTTATCATTCTCGGAGACGGCCCTGCAAAGACACAATATAAAGAAAGAGAGAGCACGGATGAGAGAAGCATAATCAACTCAAGATTGGAGCAAGTCGTATCTTTTGAGGTTCTGTTCTTGAACAACTAAGGTTTTAATAAACCAATTCATATCTTTTAGTTCCTACGATGGGGTTTTTAGGATTATAAGTTTTCCATTTTTCAGGATCCGATTTCTGTTCACGCTCTGATTATGATCTCTGTCACCGGATTTTGAGGTTCTGTTCTTGAACAACTAAGGTTTTAATAAACCAATTCATATCTTTTAGTTCCTACGATGGGGTTTTTAGGATTATAAGTTTTCCATTTTTCAGGATCCGATTTCTGTTCACGCTCTGATTATGATCTCTGTCACCGGAGAGAGGAGAAGAAAGAATATTGTTGGAAATCTAACCTCTGGCTGTAATAGATGGTGAACGGACCACAGTTTCTGCCACGACAGAGTCAGAGTCACCACCTTTAATTCATTGGCTTCTTCGTCATTTCGCGTTTGACGTCAAAGTGTACTTCGCGACAGAATCAAGTTTTTATTTTTATTTTTTATGTTAAATTAGGATATCCATGTGCTGATATGAATAAGATATTGCAGTGTACTGAAACTTTTGCCTAGACAGAGTTTGTGTCTGAAAATGATGATATAAGCTTGTTTCCTAACAAAGAATTATATGGCGATAAGCCACTTAATGGTCCAAATGTAGAATTATATGTAATGTTTATTACGTCTATCCAATCACAATGATGTTACAATAAATATTATACGAATAAGAAAACTACCAGAAACGAGTGTCGCAATGTAAAGTGTTGCCCCGCCACATCGCGCGGGCACCATACTAGTTTAATTAAACATGCCAACTCATTAACCCGTTTGAGCCATTTTTTTTATACCCGACCAACTCAATTAACATGTTTACAACATGAATAATACCCCTCAACCCGTTTGACTTATTTAGATAAAAAGTTTAAATGGCATGTGTGTATACTTAATGATTTTAAGTGTGTGCTGGTTAGGGTTGATGTTTTTTACATGAATAAAATATGGATTATGTTCGGGTTAAATAATTCAACTCTTCAACCTGATACAATTGACATCCTTACAAGGGGACTCAACAATTTAGGTCAGGCAAGAGGATTTCACATATAGATGAAAGAAAACGAAATATGGATCAACTGTGAACTCGTGAAATAAGATATCCACTAGTCCATTTACTGAATAATTTCATTTACCATGTGAGCTTTAATCCCATTTACGATTCTCCATGATACAACACGTTTAACAAAACTAGTGAACTCGAGTAGCCGTGTTTAATTAAAGTAATATTGAATTTTAATAATCTTAACTATTCGCCGTTGGCCGCCAATAGTCTCAATTTCAAAAATAACCACTGGCAGTCCCAACTATTGACATATTGGCCACAAATGGACTCTGACTAACAGAACCCTAACGCCGTTAGTCTTTGGTCGCCGGAAAACTGTTTGTGTCTATAAAAAGGTTTTTAAAGGTCCGATCTAAGGTTACAAAGAGGTTTGGGACAAAAATATTGAGTTTTCTGGCCAAAAAGTTGAGTTTTCCGGTCAAAAAGAAGTTTTCTGGCGACTTTAATAATTGAGGCTTTTACTAGAAAAAGGTTCCTAAAGGTTCGAAATAAGGTTACAAAGAGGTTTGGGATGAAAATGTTGAGTTTTCAGGCCAAAAATGAGTTTTCCGGCAAAAAACGTTTTTCCGGCAACCGGAGACTAACGGCGTTAGGGTTCTGTTAGTCAGGGTACATTGGAGGCTAATATGTTAATAGTTGGGACCACCAGTGGTTATTTTTAAAGTTGAGACTGCTGGCGGCCAATGACGAATAGTTGAGATTATTAAAATCCAATATTTCTTAATTAAATATGTCATTTTTCTTAAGCACTAACATGTTTAATAAGCGGGTTACACGACACAACACACTTAACATGATTAAAGGTAACCAGTTAAGTGATACAACATTATTAAATATAATCATTTCAATAACACGGCACGTTTAACATGACTTAATAGAACAAAAGTTACGAATAATTAAAACCAATCTTTTTCTTTACCTACAAAACATAAAACTATGTCATCTTAATAATAGGTTAAGGGGGAGGAGGAGGTGTTGTGGGTGTGCGTTTGCTGGTGAACAGGAGGGCGGAGCTAGATGAAGATGATTATCAAAATGAAAACCCTAATATGAAGGAGAAGAAGATGCAGCAGGTTTCTTATAAATAATAATAATAATAATAATAATAATAATAATAAATATGGGGTAAGATTACCAAAATACCCTTACCTATAACAGTCAAACATCCGTTGACTGACGGCAGGGGGTAATATTGCGAGTTGCGACATAACAACAACGTTGGGGGGTAAAATTGCAATTATTTCCATGGAGGGTGTCAGAGTGCCAATTGGCTTAAACCACAAGGGGTAAAATTACAGTTTACTCTATAATTTATATGTTGCATATTTATGACATATTACATATTTTTTAAATACAAATCTTAGAAACGTTATATAGTTACTTTTTAAAAATGATTGATAAATATAATGAAAGAAATGTTCAATTTATAAAAATGTTTTATGAACAAACTTAACTTTTATTAAAAAAATAAAAAAAGGGTTTTTAAAAAGAATTATAGAAATTTTTATTATTTAATTTAATAGGAAAGGGTTGGGCCTAAAGTAAGGAGCCCATCATTAAGTCCCCAACTCTGTTTTGATACATAAATTCTTAAATGTTTCACATCCAGTCATCCGGTCCGGATGGAACCTTTTGGGCTTCTCATAATTATCAGGTTAGACTAGAGCTGCACAAAATAACTGGTTAATTAACCGTAGCCGGTTATTAACCGAAACTGTAACCGGTTAATAACCGATCAAAGAATAACCTATTAGTGGTTATTTTTAACCGTAGGTTAGTAACCGTTTTTGATATTGTAAGACCCTAATACATATTTGACAAAAGTCGCAGCGGAAATTCGTACCATAAAATTTCTTTCGTTACAAACATCTTGACGCACTTAAATTCATTTTTAAAGTTAACTCTTTTACAATAAATACATTTATTGAACTTATTTACAATAAGAAAACATAACTTAGCTTCACTCAATTACGTACTCAAACACTCCCGTACAATCTATCTTGTGACTCGGTCTTTGATTGCTCCTCTTCAGAATGATAATCTGGCTCGAACAACCTGCACTTACCAAATACATACAAGACATTAATACATTTTATAAATATAAATGATGCTTAGCCTTGGATGATTTCCGTTCCATTATTCCTTTACATTAAACGTTCCCTCTGAGTACCTCACCTCTGGTGAGTCTTCGATACTGTACCTGCATTACACCTAAAACTCCAGGTACACGAATAACAACGTAAAAACTTAATCATACTGAATGACTTACATACATACCTAAACTTCATACATATTATCTCCTTACATACATACGTACACACATGCATACATACCTACTTGCATACATACTCACACACATACATGCCAACCTACATACATACCTACATATATATATACCCTCGAATGTACTTACCTACATACATACATTCGCATATACTTACTTACACACATTAAACATACATACGTATATACCTACATACAGTGGCGGAGCCAGAAATCTTTTCCTATGGTGTCATTTTTTTCTTGATATCCGGATTTGTAAAAATTTGGTGTCCAAATTTTCGGATCAGGTCGGGTCGAGTCGGACCGAATTACATAATAAAAATCAACATCATTCTGGCAACTTGACTTTTGGTATTATTCTGGCAACTTGATGCGATTCAACAGGAGGGAGGGAGATCAATCACGCAACATTTTTTTTGTTAAGTTAGGTTTAACAACTGAATTCACTAATTGGATATGACTTATAATAGTTATTTGGGTTATAAAATTTAGACAGATATGGGCCTTTTGATGATTTAAAGCTTACTATATACAAAAATCTAACTGGGCTTAATTTTTAAACTATAAATATGTTTATTATGTAAAACGTTTAGAAAAAAATAAAAGTGACTAAAAAAAACAATGGTGTCGCTCGTAAAAAAACAATGGTGTCACTCGTATTTTTTCTGTTATATGATACATACAAATCGCAAATTTGAATGGTGTCGGTCGACACCGTTGCTGAGTATGTGGCTCCGCCACTGCCTACATACATACTTACCCTCACACATACCTATATAACCTAAAACATAGAATAAATTGGCCGTACTTAGCTTAAAAGTGTTTAAAACGCGTTAAAACGGGTTCATAACTGAAAATAACTGAAGCGGAACATTTTTAACCAGATCAGGTGCCCTCGCGGGGCGCAACCAGCTAACCGTCTCACTCTCGCGGGCCGCGAGAGGCTTCGCGTCGCGCGACAACCTTTGCCTCATCCCATCGCGTGGCGCGACGGCCTATATTTGACAGCATGTTCGTTGCTGGTTGCTGCATATTCCCAGCACGACCAATTTTTACGGAAACGAGCATAACTCCTTCATTATTGACCCGAATCAGGTCACGTTTCTTCCTACGCGATCGTAATTTGATCCTCTACCCTATGGACTTAAAATCGGTCATCCGAGTTAACAAAATTCAAGAATTTTAAGCTTACGGCATATCACATATTTACAAGGTTTTGACCCATTCATACATTAATCAAAATAACCTGTTATTTGACCTCAATATCCTATGGACCTTTCGATCTCAATGTCGTCTATCATATAAGGCTCTAACTGCGAGTTTTTTGCATCATCTTAACCTATTATCGTTCATATGCTTATTTTGACCCGTTAAGGGTATTTGCGCATTAAATGGTCTATGACTAACAAAACCATACTCCCCACTTTCAAACTTGACCAAAACATTACACTAATCGAATAACTTGTTTCTAAACTACTTTTAAGATCGTTTGCCCAATATACCCACCAAGGGTGTTTTAGTCAACTTTAATCCCATCATTTAAGACGAAAGACTTCAACACATATTTGACCTCAAACATCATGTTTAATTAATTAAAACACTATATTACTTAAACAAACTAAGAAGTGATTACGGAAATCACTTACCTCGTGCCTCTAGGTTCGTATCCGCTTCCTTTCCCCCTCTTGACCAGTTAGTCTTTCATGCTTGAGTCTGTCTTGACATGATCCATATACTTTCATGTCAACAAATCACATTCTCGTTAGCATACACAATTGTACACGTTAACGATCATATCAATCACATATTTCACATTTGACTTTCTTTAGTCACAACTAACAAGCATAAAACATATAATCAAATTCATATCCTTTCCAACTCATGTAATTCAACATGTAATTACAAATAACGCATATTAACATAACATGTACCATACGACTTCCTATAATCCTACCTTTACGACAACGAGTCAAATCATGTTTCTTATACTTAGTTGACTTCCAAGAGTCAACTATTAACCATATTTAACTATCGACTTATCATCATATACTCGTAACATCATAATCGACTATACGGACGACACTATATACATTTTATCATACGCTTGGTGTGCGTACCACCTTTTAAGCATAACGTACAACTAATTCATGCATAAATCTTCTAAACCCATACATAACTCATCAAATCCTATTCTTAATCAACATGTATCACTCACACATAAGCATCAAACATATCAACCCCACATTTCATTCAATTCATCTAACAACAACCCATCATACCCACAAAATACATCAATCTTCCAACAAGAATTTGACATGGGTTTCACCTCTACACATCAAACTAACGCAAACCATACATAACCTATGTTCTATATGATGATTCTAACCCTTATACATGATCAATTCCATGTTAACTCACGGATTAAAACATAACCCACTTCCTAAATGATCACCAATTTTAGTTTTGAGACATACCTTATGATCCCCTTGTGTTGGTGATCATTAATCCGTGTTCCTTCTTGAATTTGAGCTTCGATTCACCCTTCAATTTGGTGATTTAGTTGAGTTAGGGTTTGGAGCTCTTGAGAGCTACTGAAGCTTCACGAACACACACGTATGTGTGTTTGTGTGTGTGTGTGTGTTGATCTTTTAATTAGTAATCAACTTTCATCTGTTCCACTTTAGCCCCTCGGGTTTGCCTTTAAATCATATCTGACACTACCTTCATCATTTAATACTTTTGAACATACCCTTAACTAGGTTAAATAGCCTAGTTATTTATTTCATGATATATCATATAGGGACATACGGCAATTTATATACACTCAGGTTTTGGGGCGTTACAGATATTCAGTGTAGGAACCGGTCGTTAACCAAAAAATGACTATAAAAAAAAACCAAGAAAACCGGTTATTAACAAAAAATAACCGGTTAAAATCAAAAAAATCAAATTAACCAATATAATTAGTTAACCGAACCATTTATTAAAATTAACCGGTTTGTGCATCTCTAGGTTAGACTCACATGCTAATATGTGCTTAAACTTAAAATGCTTACAATTTTACAACCCACTATTCCTGGCCTACACATTCATGATTTACCGGTTAATATTAACAAAATAACGTTATTTTAAATAAATATTATTTTCTCTCATATTATCTTTCTACCATTATAGCTATTCACATTTACATTTTACATTTAAATCTGTATTTATCCATTTATCTAATTTATCTAATTTGGATAAATACTATATATAGAACTGAGTCTGAATCTGTCAAAATTAGCCCTTTATTCTCAACTTACAAACTAACTAAAATCACTTCTTTATCCAAACTCTACCATTTTTTACGCCTTCTTTTACCAACATTCTATAAATACCCCCCTCCCCAACCCCTTTCATCCACCATTTTCCACATCTACAACAAACACACACACAAAACATTATATGATCCCAATGGAGCCATCTAAAGGAGAAGAAGCCGACGCCGGAAAGGTGAACTTTTCGGCCCCAAGGCCTTTTGCGACCGCCTTCAAGTCGGATTTGAAGGAAACTTTGTTTCCTGATGATCCGTTTCATGACTTCACAGGCAAAACATTGCCTGTGAAGGCGAAAAAGGCGGTACAGTATTTTGTACCGGTTTTTCAATGGCTTCCGGTTTATAACCGGAAGCTGTTTATGTATGATCTTCTTGCTGGGATCACCATTGCTAGCCTTGCAATTCCTCAAGGGATTAGTTATGCTAAACTTGCTAATATTCCTCCGGTTATCGGTTTATGTAAGTTTTTTCGATCCGCATTGTTTGATTTTTTTTTCGATCCAAATTAACGTTATCTAGAACCACGACATAAAAGAAACACGTTAGATGGGGTCAGAGACGATGTATATATAAGTGTATAACAAGTTTTCATGTATGTATAGAGAATGTATAAGTGGTAGAAGTGAAGCCATTATTACTACTAACAAAACTGGTTTTTTTTTTCTACCAAATTGCTTGTGTAGAAAACTTTTTTTTTTTGAAAATATGTCAGTTTTTTTAGTATTGCAGTCTTATTTGACGGTTAGGCCTTTAATACGTAAATGTATCTGGGCTAGGTTAGGTCATTGGGCCCGGTGGCAGAACTAGAAGGGGTCAAAAGGGTTCGCTGACCCCTCCGATCAGGGAAGTTCGTTGGATATTTATACATAAAATCTGAGATTTTTCTTAAAAAATATGATTTGGACCCTTTAGTTGTAGCCATTAAAAAAAATTGGCTTTGTATGCCCCCCCCCCCCCCCCCCCCCCACATAAAGAAGTTCTAGTTCCGCTTACGGGCCTTGTCACATTCGGCCTAAGTTCAAATATTAAGCCTGACAGGCCCGGCGCCCCGGCCAACCCGTGTCGTTTATCTTGTTAATTCATTTCCCCTTTAGCCACAATTTTGGGCCTATTTTTTTGTCGTCCGATGCCTAAATTTTTTTGAAAGTTCTCGAGGACGGCTCTAAAGCCTGATCTAGACGTACGTCATCAATATCTATTGCTTAATTAAAATTTTACATGCAGATTCGAGCTTCGTTCCCCCTTTGATCTACGCAATTTTTGGGAACTCGAAGCATCTAGCAGTCGGAACTGTAGCTTCAAGCTCGTTGATCATAGCTGACGCCATAGAAAAGAAAGTGCACGAAGCCGATAATCCACAACTCTATCTTAATCTAATCTTCACCGCTACACTCATATCCGGTGTAATTCAGTTGATTCTCGGAGTTTTCCGGTAAGCTCATCAACAAACAAAATTTAGTTTCATGTTCTATAACTAACTAACTAACTAACTATTTTTTTTTTATTTCAATATAAACAGGCTAGGAATTTTGGTAGATTTTTTGTCACATTCTACAATCACTGGCTTTATGGGAGGGACAGCAACAATCATCTGCCTACAACAACTGAAAGGCATTTTCGGTTTAAAGCATTTTACTACACATACTGATGTTGTATCTGTTACAAGCGCGATCTTTAAGTACAAACATGAGGTATAACACCCCAACGCATATTAAATTATTTCAACAGACAAAAAAGATAAAATAAACATTGATAGAGATGGGGCACACAGGTGCCCCTACTCTGTCTCGTTTGTTTTTCTGTTGTCTGATGAAATAATTTTTTGTATGCTTTCTCTTTCCTATAAAACAAGTTTGAAATTACTTATATATTAATTTAAAAAAAAAAAAATACTCACACAAACAATATTCAATTTTGTTTGACTTTTTTTTTTATACTTTTAAGTTTTATTTACTTTTAACGCTTTTGTTTTTTTTAATCTTTTACACTTTTAACTCTAATAGTTTTCATCTTTTACATAACCCTCATGGTTTTCATATTTTACACTTTTAACCTCATAGTTTTCATCTTTTACATATTTGTCACAAACATTTTCTATTTTTAAACTCAACATTTTTCCACTTTCAATTTTGGTCTCTATACTTTACATCTTTTACAAATTTATCGTTTTACAATTCGTTATAAACAATGTTGAGTTAAGTGTGAGTTAACATGCTACAACGCGCGCATGTGGTTCAACGTCTTTACGTCTATTTTTTTTTTACGGTTTAACAGCTCCGTCGAAACTCATAGGTACTGAGCCGACTTAGTTATTTTTTTCTATGTTTTACCTTTTCGGTCTATTTTTTGCGAGTTAATACACTGTAACGTGTGTGCATGATTCATCATTTTTACGTTTACTTGTTGTTCGGCATGTTGCAAAATGCGGGTCATTGATACTAGTTTTATTTATTATGTTTCACAGATAAGATGGGAATGTACACTTGTTGGTATAATCTTTTTGATCTTTCTCCAGCTTGCAAAAAAAGTGGTAAGTAACACTCAATTTTGTCGCGATTTATTGTCGCTAAATTGTTTACGCAATGCAACAATTTTATAGAGACGTGGCTTATCGTTTGTGACACTTTTTTTGTGGCAGACAATATGACCCATTAAACTAGTAATACTAATGATATGACATACTCCTAAAAGATAACATTGAATTTCGTTTTTAGTTTGTGACATCTTGTTTATTTTATAACAAATAGTCACGTCTTGTCTTAAAACTCAATGCCAAACACCCCTTTTGTAACGTGACATGATATATCATTCTACTTATCCTTGTAATTGTTTAAAAAAATAATTATTTTATAATTAGAAAGATGAATTATGAGGATTTACTACAAGAATATGTCATGTTGGCAACAAATGTATATGTGGTTAATTAACTAATTAGTTAACTAATAATAATAGTAATATATGAATGTTAAATGGTATTTCAGAAACAAAGGAAACCGAAGCTATTTTGGGTGTCTGCAATAGCTCCAATGGTGGCCGTCGCAGTTGGATGCATCTTTGCATTTATAGTAAACGCAGAGGAACATGGCATCGCGATAGTAAGTTTTGTGTTCGCAATTTCTATAAGGTTTTGTGTTTATGAGAGTTACAAAACAAAATTAAATAATCTAACTTTTTTTTTCGAATGGCGAAAATTTTATATAAAGTATAGAAATTGGGGCAACAAAAAGCTGAGACCCGACAGTTAAAGGATTACATCATGGACATTAAAATCACACCATCTATTAGTAATCCAAAGAAAAGAGTTTTCCTTTAAAATGATCTAACTGCTAATGACATTTGTTAAATATCATACTATTTGTTAATTTGGAATCATTACAAGAAAATGCATTAAAATTGAAAAATTAATCTGTTAAAACTTAAGTTTGCTAATCTAAGTGATTAATGCTAATCTAATTGGAATGTTTAGGTGGGTCCCTTGAAAAAAGGAATTAATCCTCCCTCTCTGAAAAATTTGGATTTTGATCCCAAATATATATCAGCACCTATTGAAGCAGGAGTCATAACAGCCTTGATTGCACTTGCGGTAACTACACTATTCTTTTATTAAAGTCAATTTTTTTAACGGTAAATTTGGATCACTGACAGACCACTTGTCAAAGTCAATAACTATTCAAGTTTTAGTATTGTGCTATTGTTTTAAAGTTTTTTTTAACAAGTTAAAATCAAGTGACCAAAATGATACATTTTATGATTCATTTAGACGTTTTTAGATGTGGTGTTATCAGTCGATCATATCATATCATATGATCATATCATTTTGAATTGATACAAATTTGAAGATAATTTGGGATTAATAATTGTAGGAAGGAATAGCAATTGGAAGAAGTTTTGCATTGATGGTAAATCAACAAATTGATGGTAACAAGGAGATGATTGCTTTTGGTCTCATGAATATTGTTGGATCTTTAACCTCTTGCTATTTAACTACAGGTTCCTTTTTCCTTTCTTAACTTTTTTCATAACCACAAAGTATTTTCTAAAAACTTTAGAAAAAAAAGTGACTAAATCAAAACATGTTCTTTAACTCACTTTGCAGGCCCGTTTTCAAAAACCGCAGTGAATTACAACGCGGGGTGTAAATCACAAATGTCCAATGTAGTGATGGCAGTATGTATGATGTTAACATTGTTCTTCTTGGCACCCCTCTTTAGTTACACTCCCCTTGTTGCTCTTTCCGCGATTATTATGTCAGCGATGCTTGGTCTTATTGAATATGACAAAGCCTACCATCTTTTCAAAACCGATAAATTTGATTTCGTAATTTGCATGGCGGCTTTCCTTGGCGTCGCCTTCATTAGCATGGATGTTGGCCTCATGTTGTCGGTAATTTTTCTTCTTACAAGTATTCAACTATTTCGCTGTTATGTTTTATCTATGTTTATAAATAAAAAGTTTTGATCTTTTGTATCTAGGTGGGATTAGCTTTGATTAGAGCACTTTTGTATGTAGCTAGACCATCAAGTTCCAAGCTTGGTAATATAGCGGATATGGGTTTGTATCGCGATGTAGAGCAATACCCTGGTGCAATAAGCATTCCCAAGACTCTAGTTTTGCAACTTGGTTCCCCAATTTACTTTGCAAATTCTGGTTACATTAGGGAAAGGTATAAATCTTGATTCCCATTTTATAAATAATATGAACTTTTGAAAATTGACATTGATATGATTATATATCTAACTATATTTTTTGGTTTTGGGATCTTTTGAAGGGTTTTGAGATGGGTTAGAGATGAAAAGGCTAATAAAGATTCCCATGGAGATGATGTTGAGTATGTTCTACTAGATTTAGGAGGTATGATTCAAAGGTTTTTGAATAAATGTTATCAAGTTATGTTTTTAAATGGCTCTCACTATTCCCACACTCCTAAAATCTTATTTTCACACCACTATATATATATGACCCGTATAGAGTTATACAGGTCGTATAGGAGAATGTTGCACAAAAAAATGTCAGAGAATGTTTTTGTCTCCATGTATACAACTCGTATAACATTATATGACCCATATAGAATCTTATATGACCCATATAATGTTATACGATCCTAATAAAATGTTATACAATCTAATATTTTATCCATCTATACGGGTCATATAACCCTGTACGACCCGTATAAAGGTTGTGAAAATAAAAATTTTAGGTGTGACTTTATTAACACCCATTTAGAAAGGTTCATCCAACCCAATGTTTTACAAGTTATCAATTAAATCTTTAAGAGTCCAATGTTTAATAAACACGTACTTTTATAGTGTTACGGCATACTTAAACTTTACCCATGTTTTGCGCGATAACGCTTGATGTGTTGTTTATTCAGGTGTTACATCTATTGATATAACCGGTGTCGAAACTCTAGTTGAAATTCGTAGATGTTTAGAAGTTCAAGAAATCAAGGTAAGTAACAAATCTCAACTCATGATGCATATTCTCCTTTCAAAATAACCCAACATTTTTAGTAACAAGTGTTTAATTTATATACTTATACAGGTTGTCATAGTAAATCCACGACTCGAGGTCATGGAGAAGTTGATTGTTACAAATTTTATAGACAAAATTGGGAAAGAGCGTGTTTTTCTATCTATTAAAGATGCGATTGAGGGGTGTAAATTTTCGCTCGCACGGGAGAAGGGCAATGAAGAACATTGACTATAAAAAAAGGCAGTTGAGTTATTTAAATTGCGGGAAATCCAGAACTAGATGAAGAAGAAGAAGAGTTATTTATTATCTTTGTTATTAGTTATTGTTATTAATTGTAGATGCATGAGTTGTTTTTGCAATATAAAGTTTGTATGGAAAATAAGTACATTTTTTTTTTTGAAAAATCATTGTTGATAGATTTGATAAAATGCATAGATGGTTTTTATACTATATTAATTTGAATCGATACTAGAAATCGAGCTTTTTAACGACACATAAGATTGTTAAATAACCTAAAGGACTACTATCGTATCAGTATATTTTGTATTTTTTACTTTATAAATTTTGTCTTGTATAATTTAAATGAAAAAGCCTGTAATTACCTTAGTTTTTTTTTTCTTTTATCCTTAGTTTTTTGTATCTTTATTTAGAGTGAATTTCAAGGATTGTCCTTTATCTTTATACCCATTTTCAGACGTCCTTTATGTTTAAAATTGACGAGTTTTGTCCTTTATGTTTTTATATCATACACGTTTATAGGGCTTTTTTAATCGATGGACAAGGCCCAAATACAGACTTTATAAAAAAAAATTACTCATGGGCTAGTGTTTAGAAAATACATTTATTAAAAATACCCTTTCTTAACTCTTTAAGTAAACATATACTACATAAATAATAGGTATGATTATATCTAATGAATATAGACATATCTTGGTGTAAGAGGAATCCGCATTTAGGCAAAATATATAGTTACATGACTTAAACAATAAAAATCCTGATGTGAAAATTTTCTAATATGCATTAATAAGATTATATGGGTGGGAGTTGGCTACAAAGTCCATTTTACCTACAAAGTGTAAAAAGTCATAAAACACTATCATGTCAACCATAAAACACACTCAAAACCCACAAATAACAAATTGAAGATTACTAAAACGCCATATTTGTGGGTTTTGTGTTGTGTTTTGGATGATAAGGCTTTGATTAGCGAATGACTGACATTAGTGTGTTTTATGTTGATTATCATAATGTGTTTTATATTCATAGTTATACGATGGTGTGTTTGAAGTTTTTATGGACTCTTAGGGTTTGGATATGTGTTTTAGTGATCTTCACTCTGTTATTTGTGAGTTTTGAGTGTGTTTTATGGTTGAAATTGTGGTGTTTTATGACTTTGTACACCTTGTGGGAAAAATAGACTTTATAGCCGAACCCCACCCTATGCCATATAAATTAACGATAACTCTCATATAATAAAACAAACCCCTTGTCATTTTCAAAACAAATTTAAAGATTTTAAACCAAATAACATCATAATTCACGACACAAACAAAGAACATATTTACGCAACATATTTACCTTTCTGTTATTAGTTATCTGTTAATAACCCATCACATCGGATATTAAGACTTGATCTTCTATGACCCGACATTAAACAACCTTGTTAGTCATCCAACATATTGACAATAACTCAAGTAAATGAAATTATAGGCTTAAGTATATGAAATTAAGTAATGTATTTTTTAACGACAAATGTTACTCCTACGTATTGTACACCAATAATTCTAAACTACTTCCATGCGTCCAACTATGAACACTAGACCTCCTTTTTAAGAGGCATGTGATTTTTAAAATCGATCAAACACCAATAAGCGCATCGATGGTTAAGGGAATAAGCATGTTTATGAGTCATCACAATCTCCAATGGAGCTAGCCACATTGTCAAGAGCATAGTTGCAATAAGAGACCATATCATCTCTAACCTTAAACAAGTAGGCCTTTAGCCGGAGATGAACTGGTCGTGGAACATGACTCCGACACAAGGGACATGTGGGGTGGTCTTTTAACCATGACTCAATGCACCCATCATGAAACTGGACTCCATGCTCACAGTTGGTGAGCCTTTTGGACCCATTGTCTTCTTGTTCTACTTCACAAAGACACACCACACAATCATACAGAATCAGACCACCACTGGCATTACATTGATCACCATCTTTCTTGTGTTCTTGTTGTGCCATTAGTAAATTAGCCACACAATATTATTGAGTTGTTGACTTAACTTCATCTCTCTCTGGGTGTGTATATATAAAGGGTATAAGGCATATACTTTGTGACAAAATATAGGTTTTTTTCAACTGTTGATCTTGATAGCACTTGCATCTTCAACGTCAAACTTCTATTGTTCAAAGTTTGACTTTTGACCAAACATGCACTTAAATCCATCCTTATTTACAATAGCTACCTTCGATATAAACATGTACAATATTTTATTTGTGTTTAAATACGTATTTAACGTATTAAATACAAACACATATTAAAAAAAACAACTTGCATGTGAGAGAGTTCTCCATATTATAAGAAGTGGTGTAAGTGGAGAGGAGAGAAAATTTTACTGTTTATCTGTAAATTTAGGGAGACACTGTTCACCCCATTAATCTTTTTAATATTTAAAAAAACTTTTTTTATGTTTGAAGAATGATTTTATAACTTGTTTTCAAGTTGTTTATATTTAGATGGTTGATGTTTGACATTCTCATATTTTTAACTAACTAATATATATTGTTAATTTCAAACATTCCGATGAATAGTGTAGTTTTGTGGTTTTATGTTTTTTGCCACTAGACTTTTTTATTCTTTCCTTTTAATATATTCGCTAATAGTGATTTTAGTAGTTCTTTGTTTTTTTTTATGGTTTTTGTGTTTAACTTTCAATATTAACCCTTAGAACCTCTCAACATTCTAATTTTTTTTGTAAAATATTATTTTTACCCCTTCGAGTTTTACGTGCTTATTTTAATATACGTGTTGGTATAAATATAAGTTGGTTTATGTTTTGACATAAACTTTTTTCTTTTGAGTTTTTGTCTTACGTTTTTCACGGATTTGGTTGTCGTTTTGTTGCTGCTTAACACGATGTTTGATGGTAACATAGGTTTTTTTCCCTCCCCTCAATTTTGCCCCCATTTTCTAAAAACTTGATACTATAGATCCACTTTGACCCCCTCGACTTTCTAATATGTTTCGGTACAAATTCAACTTCGTCTACGTTTTACGTTACATAAGTCATTTGGTGTTAAAAATTCGTTTTTTTTTACGTTTTTTCATGATTTTAGTTGTCATTCAGTTGCTACTAAGCACGGTTTACGCTCCCGCCCCGCAGCGCGGGGGCTTAAGACTAGTTATAACTAGTATTTAGAACTCGCACTTTGCGGCGAATCCGTTAAACCGAATCAAAAGTAGACGTAAAAACGATGAAACACGTACAAAGGTTGTAGCGTGTTAACTTGCAAAAAATATATTGAAACGTAAATCATATACAAGAATAACTAAGTCGACTTAGGACCCGCACATTGAGACAGAGCCGTTAATCGCAAAACAAAACAACGTAAAAACTTTGAACCACATACACACGTTGCAAGGTGTTAACTCGTAAAATTTAGATCGAAACGTAAAATAACAATTTTTTAAGGTTGAAAAGTATATGGAATCAAAGTTATAAGTGGAAAAGTATTGACGTAAAAATTAAAAAACAAAATTAAATCGAAACATAATACAAAACGTAAAACGACAAAGTTGTAAATGACAAAAACTATATGGGTGAAAAGTGTGAAAAAGTTGAATTGTAACTCTTAGTGACAAACCAAAGTTGGTAAAGTAAAAGTACATGAACCAATAACCAAAAAGAAAAATGAATCGTGCTTTGATTAATTGTACCCAAAGCTATAATGAGTTGTACATAATTGAATGAATGAATAGTAGATTTAACTAACAAAATCTTTTTTGTGAATTAATAGAGGGGAAATGTTATCTTTTTCTTTTAGAACCGCTAACTCACAATTAGTATATTCACTCTTAAATCTACACATTTTGTTCATTATAGAAGTAGAACCCTCAATCTCATGAGGAGAGACATCACACTCTGATTTCACTACAAGCCCTTTGCTAACTTTAACACTATCTAGTTTTATACTTTTCCCACTAGTGAATAGATAGAAAGATTAGATTAATGAACATTTCGGTTTTTATAACATAAATTTGATTTTTATCAATTGTGTATAACTGTATATATTACTAAAATGGGCGACCAAAACGGGCTTTAAAATTTATAAGATTGGGCCTATAAGATTTCTCAACAAGAAAAAAGGTTTGCGTATATTGTTGTGTATTTTTCTTTACCAGCCCATTGTTGTGTATTTAATTGTACATTCAAAACTTCGTTAAAAAAATTTAAAATCAATAAACCATACACATGTACAGTGGTGGCTACGATGGTGTGCAAAGAGGATCTCCGCACAAGGCTTGTGATTTTGAGGGGCGCACGATATTATTTTTTTTTTTATAAAATATGTTATTTTTTTAACAGGGTGCGTGAATTCTCAGAGACGCCTCTGCACATGTATCATACGAACAAGTCTCGTATATCTTATGATTCAATTGTGATGAAAAAATGGTTATTTAACAACTTACTCTACTGTTTTTTATTAACTCCCGTTGTATTTCTCAAGTACTAGATCTCATTATTCTCGACTTAAATAGTGGTTCCTTATAAAACATGCCCCATCATGATAGATGTAGAAATATTTGATAATCTAACTATTAATAAAAGATTTCAATTAATTTCACATGACAATCTATCCTTCAGCCTCACAATTTTACTTTTATTTTATTTAAAAATATGTTTGTCCTTATCCTTATTGTTGTTGCTTATAAATACTCTCGATTTTAATCTATCAATTATTTTTTACATTAAAAAATTAGTCAAACTTTCTAATATTATAAAATAATTATTATAACAAAGACATTATATAATAATACAAATAATATTATATTTCAATCTATAATATAACACCTCGGCACAAATCTTATAAAAAAACACGATTGAATTTATCACACGGGAAATGTAACTAAATTATAATTTATGAAATAGTTGATATACCCATCAATAATACACATATTCAACCGTGTGATAGGATTATAATAATATTATATTTAGAGTTTACATTTATCAACGGTATTACACATTTTTTTTAAGAATATAGTTTATATTTTCTCAATCGGTGTAAAAAAATTAATGAATTATAATGTATAAGATTGTAATATTATAACATTCTTGTGTGATAAGGATTATATAAAATTTTATGATTTACATCTTTTTTATTTAACCCATGAAATACATGGTTTATAACACCTTAAATTAAAACTATAGTCATTCTATATAGCTTATAAGCTATATATTTATATATGGCTCAATACAGAACTAGTTGATATTCTTAGGTACCAAGCCCAAATTGTAAAATAAATGGGCTTTGTAAGTTGTAACCCCAAGGAAATCAAACTTACGTGCACAAATCACAAATGTATATTTGGGACTAGATCTCATCGGTATCAATCAAGAACAATGAAAAGAACCAATTCAAAGCTTTTGGTTTGACTTAAATTGACCTTTTTTTTTTTTTTTTTTTTTTTTTTGCAAAATCCCTTCAATCGATTTCTCTAATTCTTTATATGTGATTTGTTGACTATCGACCTATAAAGTATAAAGGCTTAGGTGTCAAAACCCGACACTATATGTAGCGGCGGACCTATAATTTATTTTACGAGAAGGGGGGGGGGGGGGAGGAGCTTAACCAAACATTTAAGGGGGCGATCATGATTTTTGCCTGAGCATCATCGTCTCCGTTTATATAGCCTATGTAAACCTAGCCAAGACACTAACTTGTTGGGTACCTTGCTTCACAAGGCAACTTGAGAGGGCGAAACATCTCGTTGACCTTCTTGTCTCAACAAGACATGTGAGGATATGGATTTGTCATATTCAAGAAACAACACGCCGAGACATGGTAAAGTCAACCTCCACTTTCTCTCTTAACCGACTAGGTTCAATATGTTATGATGTATGATCTAATATGGGCCTAATATTTGACCTATCTTCGGTGGATGTTGTGGGAACATGTCACATAACTTTTTTGATTGTCATGGCAATTCAACTTGCAAACATGTTTGTTGATAGTGGAAATGTGGAACCAAGGACAACTCTATGAATGAAAACTCAAAGATATTATGTTAGGCCCAAAAGCATAGAAACTACCTTTCCTAAATAAAAAAAAAAAAAAAAAAAAAAAAAAAAAAAAAACCCTCTTGTTTTTATTAAATAATTTTAGTCATATATATTTCTCTGTAGAGATAAAAGATTAAGATTGTTAACTAAGTTAACTCTTAATTCAAAAAAAAAAAAAAGTTTGAATTTATGTTAAGCCTCGAGTTCTATGTGGACATTGCTATAACTGGTTGTGTTTCCTTCATTCGGTTATTGAAGATACAAAAAGTTTGCCACCAGCTTTGAGTGAAGATCGTGGAGCAGTGAATGACGCAAGATGATTGGTTACACGTCACTGTCCTCTGCTTTTTGTCACCCGCACGATTGACCATTGTGGGAGTTGTCTGGGAAGGGTCTAGTGCACGCTCATTGGCTGCAGTTCCTGCCATCTGTACTATTTGTACTTGTATTGCTTGTCACTGCATTGTGTGCGCAAACCAGGGCTTTTGTGTTAGCTCTGGTGATAGCTGAGTGTTGAGTTGTCAAGTCTTGGTATGGTCTTCTACGCGCATGCCTTATAATGCTTTGTGCATAATTTAAGACCATACCCCTTCAGTTATAGATACGTTGAAATATCTTGGCTTTGATGTTAGGTCTCATCAATGTGATTGTTTTTTTTGAACGTCCAACATAAGAATCGCCGGGTACTCCGTACGCGGCACCCATTGGCCGAAAGGTAGCCCGCGGCAGCCCAACCTGCACGCACGGAGCCCCTAGCCCACCATGCCACCAGTTCCGGGGAAAACCCGACCCTACACCCGCCCGAGGGCACAACAATGCAAAGCCGGTAAAACCCGGGTGGATCAGGAATCGAACTCGAGACCTTTCAGTCAGAAGTCTTCCCTCATTTCCATAACCACTGAGCTATAAGCCCAGGGTTATCAATGTGATTGTAAGGGCGAGTATGTGAGTGAGTTGTATGAAGATTCGGAAATGAAAAGGTCTTTTATAATTATAAGTTGCATGTCTTGTAGTCAGCATAAAAATGTTTCTAGTTAGACGCCTAAGAGTCAAAACGTTTCTATTTGTTTTTTTTATTTAAAGTTACGTATATTATCAATGACGTCCAGGTTTTATTTTTCCTATAAAAAATTATGTATTCTTCCCATGGTTTTACACTATCTTTTTGTGTTGCTATATCGAGTATCGGTACCGTATTTATACTCTAATGAAACGAACCAATACTAACCAAATTCTCGTCACAATGAGCAGAATGAAAATACTAGTTATTAGTATAAGAAGCTATTTACTGTATTTTGAATTTCACTTTAACCAACTTACAACTATAGTAATAGGACTTTTTATATGTCTTTGACTCAAAACCTTTTTATAAATTTTTTGGAACGATGATTTCATTAAAACAGTAAAACTAGTGAGAAGCTACAACACGAAACATGAAAGAAAAATAAACTTATTTTAAGTTGTTGCAACTTGCATGCCATGCAGTCGTACGTGTAATTGGTTTTATTTGTTTTTTTTTAGCATCTTGATTTGGGATTTTGAGTTAAATGCCATTTTAGTCTATGTGGTTTGGGTCATTTTCCCAGTTTAGTCTAAATGTTTTATTTTTTACCTATGGGTCCAAATAGGTTTCATCGTTGCCATTTTAGTCAACTGGGTTAACTTCATCCATTTTTATAGTCAACAAGAAGGGCAATTCGGTCATTTTGTATGTAATTTTATTAGCTAGAAAGGCAATTCGACCATATAAAATGACCGAATTGCCCTTCTCGTTAACAGAAAAAATGGATGAAGTTAACCCAGTGGACTAAAATGGCAACGGTGAAACCTTTTTAGAGCCACAAGCGAAAAATGAAACCTTTGGATTAAACTGACAAAATAGCCCAAATCACAGGGACTAAAATGACATTTAACTCTTGGATTTTCGTGGGTTGTAAATTACAGCCTCTCGCTAGCTTTTGTGGTTTAATAAATATTTCCTTTTCGTTGTTCAGAAAAAAAAAATGAATAGAAAGATAACCACAAATATTCCGACATACTTCGATCTAGCCAATAAAACAAGACATAGATTTTTAAAGGGTCCTAATAAAGAGATATACCAAAATCTTAATTTCACACTCTGTGTAATAATTTGACATGACAAATATTTAGCCGTATAATGTTATACGGCTAGTATAGATGGAGAAAATATTAGGTTGTATAACATTCTATACGGGTCGTATAACATTATAAGGGTCATATGACATAATATGAGGTTTGAGTCGTATAACATTATATGAGTCGTATAATGTTATAGTGGGGAACCCACGCGTTGCGGCAGAGTCGAGAATTCAGGACAGAACATAAGTCAAACCTTTTCTAATATTGTTCGGTTGGTTACAGTATTGAAACGATACCGACACTCATCTTTAATGAAAACAAAAGACAACCATCTAATGTAAATAAAAAATAGTAACAATAAACAGAGCACCATACGTCTAAAGCAGGCGGATTCTGCTGGCATGATGTTGGTCGTTAATAGCATTACTGACTCCTTTAAGTATAATAGACTTGTGAACACCACCAAGATATCCTTAATAACCTATGTCTCCATTTTCATCAATAAAAACCACAACTTTTGACGGTTCACGAACTATTAGCTGAACATTCGGTTCGTTTACAGCCCTAATCATATCTATACAACCGACTAATACAAGTGACTAACTATCTCGACAACATATACATACACTGAGATATATCTATACACACTGATATAATAATATTACTGTTAGCAACTTATACTAAAGCCTCATATCTCATTCAGCATAAGTTCAACAACTCAAAATCTTCACCAAATTCAGCACAAATAGGTTTCATTCCATTTGGATTATCAATCGTTATTCATTACAGACTCCAAACAAACAACTTAAAAACACGCGATTCACAAAATGCATAATTGACTTCCAAATTCAACTCAAATCCATTTCAATTATTACAGATTCTAAACAAACAGCAACAAACTGATCACATGAACGATGCTCAATCGATCAATAAACTTCAAATCATTCATAAAATGCATAATTGAATTAAGAAACAAACAGATCAAAGAAGAACGCGAACGATGGTTAATGTCTTTAAAAAAATATTTTTAATCAACCCGACCCGAAACCCGTTCCGACCCAAAACCCGTTCCGACCCGAACCCGGTTTGACCCGAACCAAAACAACCCCTTTTTCAATTGACCTGTTTTGACCCGAACCCATTTTGACCCATGACCCATGACCCGACCCGACCTAACCCGACCTGTTTGCCATTGTTAATACAGATCAGCACCGTTGTTGCAAATGAAGGCATCTATATCGGAAGGATTAGGCCATTCGAGATAAAAAAACATGAATATAAAAATCCATTGTGTATATCAATTATACAACTACAAAGAATCTTGAATGCTAAAGGATATAAATGCAATGAATTACCATGCAATTTCTAGGGACTCATCATCAGCAGTTAAAGATTTACAATCACTTTATATAGTTAAATAACCCATGAAGTAAAAAGATTTACAAATAAATGAACACACCTGTAAGTTTTTTCACATTTTGTGAATTATCCCCACTTCGAGCATGGAGCTGCATATAAAAAAACATTTTACACATTGATTCTATGAAAAGGCAAAAGAGAGGTCCGACTTGACTTGCCAACATAATGTGTTCGAAAACTTGTTTGTCAAGCTGCTCATCAATTTGTTTTACATTATCTCTGCCAACAATCCCACAGCAATTGCAAAAAAGTGGGTGATTTCTATATATTTCCATGTGAAAGTTGATTTCTACACGAGCTGTCCTTTAGTTCCGGTTGTACATCTACCCAAAAATTATATCATTAATAATAATAGACACGCACACTTGGTAGATACAATATAAATTATGCAAGCTAAATTCTATATTAGGAACGCTTACCATTATTGACTGACACTTTACTTGTTAACTCAAGAAAGTCTGTTCCATAAACTGCATATACCCAGTGGTTTGGTGCTGAACCTGAAATGTAAGCGCATGCTCTCTCATCAGTATCCTTCAAGAACACCTGGAAATAGGAAACAAGTACATGAGACAAGAATTAATTTATACAAAACATAAAATATAATACATTATATTTGCTCACTTGCTGAATATGCAAATCATGAGGAGACGGTCTACAGATGATCGGATCATAGCTCACCTGTCGGCACCTCTCCTCTCGATGTTCTAAGCGTGCTTAGGTAATCCATTACTCAAAAATCGCTATCCTTTTTCTGAAACATCCCCACCAGATTTGATATTGTCTTTTGTACCAGACTGATAAACACTCTCTCCACTTCCTTGTTCAAAACATAATCTACACAAGATCTAAGGAATCTTATTCGGCCACATAACCACCCCACACTTCTTGACATTTTTTATTTAAGCTTAAATTCCGGTAACTGAAAGTGCCATCTTCGACCCATTTTCGAAAATAACTAACGTTACCCAAAGTGTAAACTAATGCCTAAATCACTTTATTAAAAAGAATGATCAGCTACTGAAAGCACAAAAAAAGTTATGTAACCATAGCTAACATACCAATTATCTATAAAGAAAATAATTTATAGACAAAAAGTGTTTCGGGTCAACCCAACTGAACCCATACCAAGAATTACTTGTAATTGACACCAGCTCAACAACCTACGGCAACACATAAGTTGCATATGAAAAATGAAGACAACGGTTTAACCGATTATAACAACCCACCTGGAATTTTTCCGACACCCTAAAATATTTTAAAATATCCCTATATGTCATAAAATACACCCTATAGGCGAAAACGGACCCCGAATACCTTTATTTTATTAAAAATTAATTAAAAACAAGAAAATAGAGGCTGTCGCGGGGCGCGTAGCTTTTGGCTACAGCCTACGCGGGCCGCGACCGGGTGACGGCTGGCGCAACCCCAGGCCGCCACATGGCACAACACCCGTCGAAGCTATACCGATGACCAATCAACCATAGGCCCTACCACCTCTACTACGTGGGCCGTGTAAGCCTTCGCTTACTCTTACGCGGGCCGCGAGAAACTCGAATTACAGCCCTATAAATTGAGGGCATCGGCTTCAGTTTTCGATCGCTCATTTCTTTTCTTTCTTACGAATTTCCACATAGTAGAAGCTATTCTCGGGTATAATACCCCCTAAATAACGAAGTTCTGCTCCGTTGTAAGTATCATAACCCCTGGATGCGTATTAGATACGCTGCCCGATTGATCTAGGGTTCCGTAACGGCTGTCGTGGTTCTGCCCGACGTAGTCGTTGGAATGCCGTCTCGGGGAGGGTATTGCTAATGTTAAAATGGGTTATTATACTAACACGTGTGCATTTGTGTAATTTATAGATTGTCACCAGGAAACCCTAAAGGATAACCTAAGACAGCGATGTGAGTAATCTCCTTTTTGCAAATTGTTTTTACAAAATCTCACTTAATTAATGATACATTAAACAGTTATTGAGTATTTGAAAGGATACAATTATCGTCGGTATGTTGGGGTTTTGTATTCAAAATTTGTTACTACCTTGCGAGGAGTAAAATGACCACAAGTCGGGTTGACAGTACCGTGGGTGGTAATTGATATGACTTGGAAACAAATGTAATTGCGTGAACGCCCTCAATACTGTACAATGGTTTTTACTTAAACTTGATTAAACTGGGATTCACTCACCAGTATTTCCCACTGAAAAAATGTTTTTAAACGCGTTTCAGGTAACAAAATGTGAAAGCCAAATAGAAGCCAGCTGGACAGCACTAAAGGCTTGGAAAAGTGGCTATAAAGTTACCTAAAATGAATAGATGTTTTATTTAAATAAAATAGGGTTTTATCCCTATGAAAATGTGTGTACTTAAAACTTGGGATTTTCCCATGTGTGTAATATTATAAAAGCGTGGTATTTTACTCTGATAAAATATTTCCTAACTACGGTCCTGATGTAAATTCCGTTGCCAAATTGACAAACCCAGATACCACCAAAACTGGCTCGCGGCCGCCCGTTCCCGGGAGATAGGGATCGGGGGTTGCGACAGAAGGTGGTATCAGAGCTAAGCCACTGATTCAGCCACAGAAGTGTTCCGCTGACACCAAAATTCAACCTGTTAGGAAATAAATTGCGGAATTACGTGCATAATTGTATTTTATTGTTATGTGTTATTTGACTATTTGTTAGTTTACAGTATGAGCGACCAAGGACCATCCGACGCGTATTGTCAGTTATCTGGTTCGCCTAGAAGAGAAGGCGCCTCTTCACAGCCTGCCCTCTCAGGGTACTCTGCTGATAATGAAGAAGGAATATTCGTGTTTAAGGCTCAGTCTGAAGAGCCATTCTCTCAGAAAAAGAGAGGATGGTTCAGTAGGGGTGCACATGAGCGTAGGAAACGAATGAAAACGTTGCAAGAGCAGCGAGCCCTAGCAGCCGTTAAAAGAGAGACATATGCACATGCCCAGGATATAATTAATAGGTTTAGCCAATTTCCATATCCTAGCAACCACTGCAGCCGACCCTAACCTGGAGCAACTGATAGCACCCCAACCATTACATCCTATGGAGATAGAAAACAACCCTGAAAACCAAGTAGAAATGCATGATTTCAACCCGGAGGAGATACCTAGGGTACCAGCGCCCAATCCCTTAGACCCAAATTACGACCCGTGGTGGGACGACAATAGGGACTATGTGCAACGTTACCCACCCAATACAAGAAGACATACCCATGCAGAATCTAGGAGCATACCCAGGTTTGGACCCTCTAGATCCCTACTATGATAATGATGTATTCATTAGGGAGATTTTAGAGAATCCTTACCCATTCCAGGCACCCACACCCACACCCCATACCCTGAACCCATGCCCCAGATTCCAAACCTAGTCCTAGAACCTGCATCCCCAATGAGTGCAGAAAATGTGCAAGAACTCAGGACATTTGGTGAGGAAATTTTAGAGAGTAGCGAGAGGATGAGACAGGTGGGAGAGCGACTCGTCTGGAAGTATGACGAGCGCAATATGGATTTCTGGATGAATCCATATCCGTGAATGTGATGGTAGAAGATGGTGATAATAATAGTAATAATATAATATAATAAATATGTGTGTATGTGTATAAAAAAAACCACGGATGCCTACTACTAGTAGTGTAACTTTAATTTTCAGTTGGTATTCTAATTTTAATTTCGAGTGTTGGTTTGTACTAGATGCATATTATATTTTAAGAAAAAGTAAGTCGCAATGAGCGACGTTTTTGACCAACCTGCGTGTTGTGTGATTGGTTGTATTAAATATTATTTTGTGATATTAATACGTGGTAAATGTTTAAAATTCAGATGGACAACGAAGTGAACCAGGAAAACCAGAATGATAACAACCCGAATAACGATAATCTGAATAATGAGAATCCGAACAACAATAACAATGGAAACCAAGTGGATAATAGTGCCATCCAACACATAGTGGCACAAGGAATCATAGATGCAATGCCATTTATTATTCAAACTGTTAAGGAAGCAGATAATAAAAGTAAACATAACAGTAAGCGACCAGCTGTGTCACACCCTGACTTTTGCGGAAGCGTGATTTGGTGTGACTTGCTTAATATCATTGCATTCAACCATAACAAACAACTATATGATAAATCCAAGATGTTCATCCATTGATTAAGCTTTGAAACATTACAACAACATTGATTTAACCCCAAAAACACAGACTTCGTATTCAGAATACAACACCAACAGGTTCTAAGTTCCATAAAGACTTTTCAAAAACACTAATGATAACCAAGCTTCGAAGCATATATCCTATCCAGGATAGGATACACACTCTAAACCATTCGACACCGGATGACATCTTTTATTCCAGACAACACTTGAAACTTTAACGCCCGCCAGATCCATACTTAGTTTCATGAAATACATGTAGTTTGAAAATATCAACAAAAGTTGAGCGAGTTCATGTGTATGTTTGTGAATAAACCTTTGAAACCTTTGTATGTACTTGAAATCCAGTATGAAAGAAACAAGGAAACAAATCAATTAATGTGTAGCTAATACATTAATATACGTTACATGGTGCAGGAAGACTCAAACCTAGCAGACTTTTTCAATAAGACATAGTCACCACATGGTCCACTCGACGGACTCATGGGTGGGGCTCGCTACACCCAAATAGATCTATCACTCATGTCCCTCGGTCCTACAATGAGCATTAATGGCCTTAAGTGTCATACCCACCACTCACATGATTTAGCAGTACCCTTCCTTAGCTAACCATACCATGTATAAATGTTTGTAAACAGTTTGTAACATGTACTTCACCCCCGAAGTTATAAAAACGAAAACAGTTAAAGAGAAAATGGGGAAACATGAACTCACAGCTTTGCGTTCTTCGTATCCGCCTGTAACTCAAAGTTTCCTCTGGTGTACACGACTACCTACAACGTACTATGGTCTATTAGACGAGCGGGTCGTGCCTTGACTTGGTATTAATTAGTGTCTTTGAGTTACGTTTCTTTGTGTCATCAATGTTATTCCAAGTATATAATTATTTGTTAAAATAATAAATATTTTAACTTAAATTATATTTGTTAAATTTTGGAATAACAGTTAAAATAATATACTTTTAACTTATTATACTTTTGTATTTGTACATGATTATCCTTCCCAAGGATGGGAGTATTTGTATTCGTATTCTCATTCTTGTATATTTTTGCCATGTAACGGTGTCGTATTCCGGAGTGTATTTATACGTGCGAAAATACGTATCTCTATTGTATTCATTAAGTATTCTTATACTTAATTTCGTATTAATTCTTTCGGAATATTATCTTTAATAAAAGTTCACCAATATATATTTCCAAAATACATATTGTAATAAATATTACTTAGAAAAATTATTTATAATTTTTCTTCCGGCAAAAATATTCGTATTTTCTCATAAGTTTCAAAAATAATATATTTTCATGCCTAACTTTGAAAATATATATATAAACTCATTTTTCATCCAAAAATGATATATTTCATATTTATTTTGAGAAAATATATCTTTCACCCAAAAATATTGTATTTCATGTTTGTTTAAGAAATGTATATTTTCTCCCAAAATAATACATCTTCTAATAATTCCAAGAAAAATATATATATTTATACTTGCCCAAAAATAATATATTTTCCTTTTGTCAAAATATGATATATTCTTGTAATAATTGTAAAGATCATATTTTCATTTCCTTGGTGTCCAAAATATTATTTACCAAAATATGCATATGAATATTATTTCCGGAATATTTTGTGAGTTATATTCCTTGGTTCGGTTTCAACAGCATTTTGTGTATAACTTGTATCTTCATATCCTTGGAATTTTGGTAATATTTTGGATTGTAATTCTTGGTATTTTGATGAGTTATATTATTTCAAATCCTAAAATAATATAACCAATACACAAAGTATACAAATAATCACACACATGGTGTCATCTAAATATATATTTCCCAAATACATATTTAGTCACTTTTATTTATAAAAACCAACCTCTAATAACTATAACTTTTGTAGAAAAAAATATGGCAAAGTTTATTTAACAATTTATTGTTGAAAATACACTTGTAAGTGCATGTTTATAAATATTTTTCTAAGTGTTTAGATTTTTAGAAAATTTTGCCATAGTTTCCCCTAAAAATGGAGGTTCCCATGCTTTCAAGCATATCATTTTATTTTGTAAAAATCAACACAATCAATCCTTACTCAACATTAACCAATCTACAGTTACCAATCTTGCCAAAAACAGGCATAATCTAACACTTCATGAACTTGAATATTTGTAAAAATTTGTAGTAACTTACTAGTGTTATTAGTAAGCCTTGTTATCCTTTAAAGTGTGATTAGTTCTTTAAAAACTTTATTTTTAAAGATGTTAGATGTTTACAACTTCTTGTCACATTTTCTAAAAATGTTTCTTTATGAAATTATCTTATTACACAAGTGTTTCTACACTTGTTTAACCACCAAAAATAGAGTTTGTTTATGTAAGAACCAAGTTTTAACGAAACTTATATTTTTAACTCGGTTTCTTTAGAAATCATCCATAAAATTTCTAGATCTACAAGTATCACAACTTACTTTGATCATCATTTTACAAGAAAACAATCTATACTTCAAGTTCATGATTTACATAAGGATGATCTATTGATTTCTTAACATAATCATCCTCTCATCTTGCTAAATCATGTTTTTAATCATGATCTAGCAAGATCATATGATGATCTACATCATTTACACAAGCAAACAACAATCATCAAGTATAACAACACATAAATAACATGATTTTTTCATGATTTCTTATAATTTTAAGCTTATGTTCATGTTTCATCTTCTTGTTTCTTAGTGTTCTTCTTGTATCATCTTTTAACCACTTAAAATAGATGTAAAATGAAGAGTATAGTGTTCTTACTACTAGCTCAAGGCTAGGGATGATCAATGTAAGAAATGTAGTGGATAAAAGCAAATGAGAAAGGTCCTTGGACTTCCGAAGGCTCCAAGCTTCCTAACTTAGCTCCTTACACCCTTGAGTATGCATGGATTTAGTGAAGAATGAAAGATGAAGAGGATGATGGTGTAGGGGTGTTTGGCCGTGAGCATGATGAAGGGAAAGAAGGAAGATGATGTTGGTTATGTTGTGTAGGAAATGAAGGGTTATGTTATAATGGTCCTTCTTATAATCCTCCAACACTAAATCTCCTAATGGATATTATGTTTACAAAGTTGTAGGCAAGATCTTATAAAATAAACACATAAAATCCCATGTGGGGGGCCACACAATGGCCGTAGGTGTGGGGGGGGGGGGTCTAGAGTTAGGATGTAAGTATTGGTTAACTTATATAATTAGATTTCAAGTATAAGTTACATGTTTTAGTTATTAGATATTTGTATGGGGTGTTATGATGTTCGGGGACCATAACTAGCTTGGTAATGTCAAAATAATGCTTCTAGTGTAAATTTGGTGTTTCGGGTAGTGTCTGGTTGGTTACCGGTTCGTTAAGGTGCTAAACTACGCAGTTTAGTGCGCTTTATGTACCCTTTTATGACAGTTTTGATTCCCGACACTTAGGAAAGCATTCAGGACCATTTATCCATGTTTCTGCATGATATTAGTTTGCTTAAATGCTGAATTTGCTGATTTTCTGCAGAATTCTGCAGTTTACGTGAGTTTTAGGCACTTTCCGGCACTTATACTATTTCTAGGAAGACAGTTTTGTGATCCTTACTTTCCTACACACTATACTAGTGTCATACTTGGTTTCTGGCCCATTCTGTGTCTCAATACCTTGTCTGTCTATGTACTGACTCGGTCAGCATTTTTCTGATTTGTCGGATAACTGTGCTTACTGTGTTTCGTGCATCTTTTGAGTCAATAAAGTTCTCATGCAATAATGACATGACTTCAAGCAATATATGATGCACATGTAGGTATATGGTAATAATCAGAAGCAATTCAAGTAAATAAATTGTAATTTAGCGAAGTCATAAAGCACTAATCATTATTTAATAATTGTACGGATGTATGCAAATTTGACAGTTGTCACATTCTCCCCCTATTAAGAAAATTTCGTCCTCGAAATTTATTCTACATTAACTCCTTAGGATTACCTTATGCGTGCATGGATATGAATAATACTGAGGTAGATAACCACAAAACCGAATCAAAGCTTATTCGAAACAGGTGCATCCAATGACATATTACAATAATCAGAATCCAGCAGTTAAAAGGTATGTGTTTCAGAATTTGATGTCAAAGGACACGAGATGTATAGATGTATAATCTAGTGTAACTTAGTTAACAGGGGTGCAACAAAGGAGTTTCGACCAATAGAATTTCAAACAATCGATCTCAATATGCTAATGAGTTTTCAGAAACAATAGCATCCGCTATATGAACTCAAAATCAATAGCTCGAATATGATGGTAACATGAAAATGATCTGTTAGCTTTCGAATAAGTAATGGTTAAGATTAGTGTGTTGACATTCTTGAATCGCGAAAATACACCGAAATGAAATACAAACGAATCTGGTGTATCATTGTCTTAATCCGTAGTTGCATTAAGAACGTTTAAATGACAAGTCAAACAAAAGTATGTGTAGTTTTGTTGAAACGGTTGACCATGATTAGCACAAGCTACAAGTTCGTAATGACATCACAAGGTGTCATAATGACATAATTCAATAATAGTGGTGACTGAACAAGTTCACCGTATTTGAAATCAAATGAAAGTGTACTGAAACAATCCGAAGATTTGATTTACACAATGTCATAGAGTTTTCAACTGAATATGGATCATCAAAGAACTACTGTTTCCGATCGAAGATGAAAAAGCAATAAATACTGTAAGGCATTCGATCGATAGTGAAAGACCGTTTGGAGGTACATTGGTAAATATAAAATAAGTTTATGTACCATTGTCTTAACACATGATTGTGTTAAGACTTAAGACTACTTTAATCATGATAAAACAGAAGGGATTTAGAGCAAGTCAATAAATAAACAATTAAATCCGTGTATGAGGTGCATAACGAAATTAGCGCAAGCTTCAATTTTGTGAAAGCATCACCACAAGGTGTTGAAACCAACAAACGATTTAGTGGAGCCGTAGACCAAATAAGTCTACTACGTATCGAAACAAAAGAACTTTTGCAAAAATAAATTTGAATATGATGCTCTCAATACATCATATGGCGTCTTGCATTGAATATGCGAAATGGACAGGTTCAAGCAATTGAACTTGGTTTCAGCGCAATCTGACAATAAACGTATGTATCGACAAGGGAATCTCGGCATGGTTGCAAAGATAAACCATGAATGTAACTTGAAAGTAAAGAAGTTTCAAGAAAGTGTGTTGACTTGACAGCCAAGGAGCCAACAATTACAATAATGTAGGTCATTCGAACCACAAATCAATAATTAGATTTAGCAAAATAATATTTGAACTTCCATGAAGCGTTTATTTGAAACGATACCACATGCATAACAAATGGTGCATGCGTAGCATATGAGTTTCCAAGAAATGACACAATGGTTATTTGCTGTAATGAAGAAATGATCAAGTATCGAGACAAAGGAGTGTTTGCCCTAACGGAGGAAATTGTCATGATGCAACCACCATTAAGAGAAGTAGAGATGTAAAAATATACTTGCTAGAAGCAAAAGTGGAAATTTCAATATAAAAATTTCGAGTATTTTATTCATTCGGTTAACTAAAATAGCTTGCATGACAAAATAATAGTGTTTGCCCGAGTTAATAGACGTGGTTCTTACGTGGTGACCTTTAATGGATCTCGTCATAAGGTCCCGAAGGTCTTAAGTGCATGATTCCTAAACCTTCAAGGTTTTGTATTCTGTGTGTAACTGTTTTGTGCATCGTGTAGAAAACACAATACTAGCGTATGTTTAAAACAAGTTGCTGACTCGCTGTACTTTGGTATGGTTTTATCCTGAATTCACAGCTAATGATACTCGATCAACGATCAGTCTTAGGATAGTAGTTGGATCCTCACAGTTAGTTAAAGAAATAATTCATTAATCCTTAGCAAGAGTTACCGACTCTTGTTGGTTAGCTCGTTCGGCTCCTGGTAGTTGATGCTCATTTGAAAACCATCGTCCTTCTTCTTGAAAAACAGTACTGAAACTCCCTAGGGCAAAAAGCTTGCCTTATAAATCCCCTATTTAGCAACTTCTGAAGCTGTGTTGACAAATCTTGTATCTCAGGAAGTGCAAGTCGATAGGGTGCCTTGGCTACAGACGTGGCGCCTGGAACCAAATCGATGCGAAATTCGACTTGTCGTTGAGGAGGTAATACTGACAAGTCTTTGGGGAAGACTTCAGGATGTTCCCTCCTCACAGGGGTATCTTTGAGCTTAGGTTCTTCAGCTTCTTTGCCCATGACATGAGCCAAAAAGGCAATACATCCTTTACGCGAAAACTTCCGTGCCTTCACACAACTAATAATTCGTAGAGGCGTATCATGCTTCATGAATCACGATCGTTTATTCGTTTGCCATCGGGATGCGGATAACAATCTCCGCTCGATTGCTCGACAACCAATCCATCCCAATTACCACGTCGAAGCTTCCCTTTAGCTAGTTCTATCGAGTACGGGTTATCCAACTTACTTGCTACTAAACCAAGTATACTCTCAAACTCTAGAGATGCGAAGCTAAAATTGGCAACAGTATCTAGCAGCACAGAGGCATAACGTTGACTAATATGGGGCGTACCGATGACCACGTTTAGATCCTGGCGTGCTTCCCTAGCTCCGCTGTTGAGCTTTCATCCACATGCCTGAATGTTTTTAGGGCAGTATTTTCTGAAATACTTTGTGCTTCCACAGTTGAAACAACCTTCAGCACGTTTTTGTTTGTCACTCTTCCTGCCTTGATAGTCGTTGTTGTCGTTGTTTCCTTCGTGATTCTCGCTACCATCTTGGCCTCCATTTCTAAGTTCAGTATCTTGCCTACAAGTCTCCTTGGGATGCCCCCTCTTGCCACAGTTATCACATTTTCCATATTTACATCGCCCGACATGATAACGTAGACAATTGTCACACTTAGGTAGGATACCCATGTATTCCTTTCCCTTTTTGGCCTTCTTCTTGTTACTCGCCCGAGTACCCTTCTTGAAATTTGCGAGCTTCCTCTTGTTATCTCCAGATGGCTCCACAGGAATCTCCTTTTTCTCCTCCGAGGTGGAAAATTTTCCTAGTCTAACCGCTTCTTCAGTGAGTGCCACACTTAAGTCGATAACATCAGTGATTTTTGGAGGTTTAGATGTTGTCACCAGGCTTAGAATCTGAGGTGCCAATCCCCCGATAAAGCGTTCGATCCTCTTAAACTCTGGTTCCACCAGATATGGAACAACTTGTGATAAATAATGAAATCTCTGCACATACTTGGCTATCTTTGGACCTTCCATTTTCAAGTTCCAAAGTTCAGTCTCCAACTTCTGGACTTCTGCCCTCGAGCAATATCTCTTACACATTAGCTGTTTCAGTTCATCCCACGTTAAAGCATACGCAACAGTCTCGCCCAACGTCTGAACCTGAAGGTTCCACCATGACAGAGCCCCATCTAGAAACAGTCCAGCTATGTACGTGACCTGATGTTCGGGGGTGCATTTACTTAAGCGCAAAACATAATCCGTCTTCTCAACCCAACGCACAAAAGCTATGGCACCCCCACTGCCGTCGAAATCCCGGGGCTTACAGCTCAAGAACTGCTTGTAGGTGCAGCCTGCGACATAAGCAACATCATTCACATAAGGCATTAGCAAATCACTCTTGGAAATGTCCAAACGTTTTGTAATGTGTCTTAAGTGACTAAACATTACCGTTGGATGGGTTATTTCCTGAGGTACCTCCGCTGCGTTCGGAGCGAAGGGCCTCGTGCTGTGGGATGGCCTGTGAGATGCGCTCTTGTAATTCCGCCTCTGTCGTCAGCATAGGGTTGTTGGTATCGGTGTTCCTTTGAATCGACATCTTCTAAGAAGAAGATTGGTTAGGTCAGGTCTTATTAAAGACACAGGCACATAAGCCTCTACTTAAGGAATAAGACCTAGGAGGTGCGTATACATATGTATATAAGCAATCGTCATAGCAAGCAATCATATAACTTCACAATTATAGCACAAACATGTAGGTGTGAACATATTTAATGAGAACATAACAAGTAAGCACGTAGCATCACAATTATAGCACAAACACGCAGATCAATAATGTGCTTAGTGAGGACATAGCGACTAAGCTTTCATTAGTCATTGACCACAAAGTATTGTTACATGTTTAATGGGGAATACGACGATTGGGCTTTCATTATTTTTCGACCACAATCACATTGTCTACAAAGTGTATCACATCAAAATGGACACATGGTCACCCTACCCTTGCCCAATAAGTCTACCAGTGTATCAAAATCACGTGGTCAAAAGTAGTCTTCAAAAAGTCTCCACAATCTTGACTCATTAGTAGTGTCTTTACCCAAAAGTAATGCAATCCGCATAAAACCAAAAACCAACTATACTGTTGACTGAGGTGGAGAAGGGAAGAAAAGCAAACTGTTAACGTGTGCATGCTCCTCCTCGAGCTTGTATACACGTCGAAGTAAGTAACTGATCTGCTGCTTGATAGTAAAGAAACGAGCATCAAAACCTAAGAAAGGTGTAATAGCAGCAGGTGAGGGTGCAAAAGGAGACAGTGATGAATGTGGAGGATCATAGTATACTGGTATAGACAGGGTGGAAGACGTGGTGTCAGCTCAAGCTCCAAAACTCTGCGACTTAAAACCTCAAACTGTAGCTGAAGTGACATGAGCAACTCATTCCTTGCGTAGCCTCTATATTCTGAGGGATGGTAGGGGTCTGCAATCAGCATAGTGCATGATAGGAACCATCGGAATGGCTCGTCCAGCGGTGAAGAAATGGAAGGAGCAAACGGTGCAGCCTGTGAGGTCGGAGAAAATGCTGCTGTAGCAAAAGGATCATCGCGCGGGTGCTGACCTGGAGTACCTTCCCCTGAATGGGGTGCAAGGACGTCCTGAAGGAAAAACAATCGGCAATTCAGTGCGATGGTCATCAGATTCTACAAGAGGGAGAGGAACAACATCAGCAGGTGTAGGAGGGGGAATAAATGGCTCGACAAAAGGGAGAATCAACAGGTGCAGGAACTGAATTAGGTATAAGGGGTGCAATGTCTGGTAACTCAAAAGAAGCATGGTTCGGATCAGGAATCAGCTCAAGATCAATAGGTGCAACATCAGGCTGACCCAAAAGGAACTGGAGCTGGCTCAGGAGCAGGCTCTGGGTCGTGTGAAGGTGTGGGATCTCGAGCAGGTGATAGTGCAGCAGTCATCACGGTGTCGTCGTCTGAGTCAGTAGTAGAAAGCTGCAATCCGGCCGTCTGTAAGGCTGTAGATGTCACGGACTCAAAGGAGTCTGAAAACGAGTGTAAAATGGAAGCAGAGGATACTTCAATGGAAGGAATCCCAGGAGGTAGAATAGCAACGACATCCTCAGCTATCTCCCCACCACCCTGGGCGTCAACAGGAGGATCATCAACAAATAATCAACGCCATCATCAAACAAATCGTCGAAAGGGCAGATCCTCGTGAGGAATGACCACGAGAGGTACGGCATCGAGGATCGGAGCTACGATGTGCTCGCCATCGAGGTGTCCAAATGACGAGATGGCCATGGACTGGAACAGGGATGTCAGAAAGGGTCCTTGTCAGGGAAGCCATCAGCAAGGCGGTAAATCATCGCCCAAGTCTGGTAGCGTGAACGGCTGGAAGTCGTCCTCGTCCTTGGTCAGCGTGTCAGGGTAACTCTCAGTGTCTGATGTAAACATCTCTGGCGCAGGGGCAATCTCATTATCTGTTGCCCTAAACACGAATTAGGAGCTTGTGGAATCTTGCTTGAAGTCCAGAGAGCTCCAGAGAGTGTGTTTTGAATAAATTTTGAAAGATGCAAATGAACTAGCAACAAACAAGTTCTTATATAGGACATTAGAACTCACAAGATCAATCCAACAAGGTCTACACATGTTTCCCGATCATCCCAGGTGTCCCCTATGCATGAAATACCATTGGTGCAGCCCCTTAATTCGAAAACCATGCTTCTAAGGTGGTGGAACAGGCTGAACCTGCAGCTGTCCATTATTTTCTGCCCAGTTACAGGTCTTACGGACCGTAAGCTAAGGGCCTTACGGTCCGTATCCGCCTTTTAATCTTTATCGCCCAGATCAGCCACCTTACGGTCCGTAAGGTGGTCTCTTTGCGGTCCATAAGACTTGGTCAGAAGACAAAAATTTTGAGAACTTTTGGCATTTGACCATGCAACCTGTAATACCTTGAATCTCTGGTCATTATCAGCAGTAAAGGCCCATATGATCAGGTCTGCATTGCTAAGAATGCATTGCCATGCATTGGTTGCCTTGGAGTCTTGTAAAAAGAGGTTATTGAATAAAATTGGTCGATTTTGCACATGGGATTCCAAATTCTTGGATTTGCATATTGAATTATTCATTACATGATTTAACCGGATACCCATGAAATCTTAAATCAGATTTTTATGGGAATGTAATTATATTTTACTAAAGTTGAAAAAATGTTAAAAGGTCACTCAGAGGTAATAATTAACATGTTGACACTTTTAATTTCTTCATATATCCTTTTTAATCATGATCCAGGTTTATAACATGTTTAGAATCCATGACACGTGTCTTTATTATATTGGTCGTGATTTTACGAGATGTTACATCCTCACCCCCTTAAAAGAAATCTCGACCTCGAGATTTACTGAAATAAATGAGGGTACTTCTGTTTCATTGTGGACTCAACCTCCCATGTGTATTCGGGACCTCTACGGGCATCCCATTTAACCTTCACAATCGGTACATGCTTCTTTCGAAGCTTCTTAACCTGTCGGTCCTCAATCGACAAAGGTTTTTCAAAAAACTTTAAGCTTTAATCTATATGCACATCCTTATGTGACATGGCTAGCGATTCATCAGCTAGACACTTTTTCAAGTTGCAAATGTGAAACACATTATGAATCCCACTGAGCTCTTCAGGCATGTTTAACTTGTAAGCCACTGTTCCGACACATTCGATGATCTCGAATAGTCCTATGTATCTTGGGCTTAACTTGCCTTTCTTGCCAAAACGCATTATCCCTTTCCAGGGTGATACCTTAAGTAACACTTTGTCACCTACCTTGAATTTTAGAGGTTTACGTCTTTTATCTGCGTAGCTTTTCTGTCTATCCCTGGCAGCTTTGAGACGATCACGTATTTGCACAATCTTGTCTGTCATCTCCAGGACTATATCAGGTCCTGTTAGTTGAACATCTCCAACATCTACCCAACAAACGGGCGTCCTGCACTTTCTTCCATACAAAGCTTCAAAAGGTGCAGCTTGAATACTGGAGTGATAGCTATTATTATACGAGAATTCAATCAACGGAAGATGATCATCCCAACTTCCACCTAAATCAATAACACAAGCTCGTAGCATATCCTCGAGTGTTTGTATAGTACGCTCGCTTTGACCATCCGTCTGAGGATGATATGCAGTGCTGAAGTTCAATCGAGTGCCTAGTGATTGCTGAAAGCTTTTCCAAAAATGTGATGTATACCTCGTATCCCTATCAGAGATGATAGACACTGGCACTCCGTGGAGAGATACAATCTCGTCCACGTATAGCTGAGCAAACTTATCTGAGCTGTGTGTTTGCTTAATAGGTAAGAAGTGGGCTGACTTGGTTAGTCTATCTACTATTACCCAAATAGTATCATTTCCTCGCTTCGTCTTTGGTAACTTAGTAATGAAATCCATAGTTACCATTTCCCACTTCCAGGTGGGAAGTTCAGGCTGTTGTAGCAAACCTGACGACTTCTGGTGTTCTGCTTTAACTTGAGCACACGTCAGACATTTGGCCACATAAGTGGCTATAGATTTCTTCAAACCTATCCACCAATAATTTGCCTTTAAATCCTGGTACATCTTATCATTACCAGGATGGACAGAATATTTGGAGCAATGGGCTTCCTGAAGAATCACATCCCTAAGTCCTCCATAAATTGGTACCCATATTCATCCATTTAGTCTTAGGATCCCATCCTTGCCATACGATAACTGTTCAGCAGTTATGCCCAACTTTTCATTCGGATAGTTAGCTTCTAGTACAGCTTCCTTCTGAGCGGCTAACAACCTTTCATTCAAGCTGTTCTTCAATTCAATGCTCTTGGCATTGATCCTAATGGGCTAAACTCTTTCCTTCCTGCTCAAAGCATCGACGACTACATTCGCCTTGCCTGGATGGTATCGGATTTCACAATCATAGTCGTTCAGTGTCTCCATCCATCGACGCTGTCTCATGTTCAGATCCTTCTGGTTGAACAAGTGTTGAAGGCTCTTATGATCAGAATAGATCACGCACTTGGTACCATATAAATAATGCCTCCAAAGTTTTAGTGCAAACACAACAACACCCAATTCCAAATCGTGGGTGGTGTAATTCTTTTCGTGCACCTTTAATTATCGGGAAGCATAGGCAATGACCTTGCTTCTTTGCATGAGTACGCAACCCATTCCAGTGTGTGAGGCGTCGCAGTAAACCACAAATTCTTTGATCCCTTCAGGAAATGTCAACACAGGAGCATTACTCAACTTCTGCTTAAGAATCTCAAAGGATTCTTGTTGCTTAGGACCCCAATCAAACTTGATATTCTTCCTAGTCAACGAAGTTAGGGGTGCAGCAATCCTTGAGAAATTTTCAATAAAACGCCTGTAGTATCCTGCCAGACCCAAGAAGCTGCGAATCTCTGTGGGCGTCTTCGGCTCTTACCAATTCATGATAGCTTCAATCTTAGCGGGATCCACTTGGATACCACGCTCACTAACCACATGTCCAAGGAATTGGACTTCACGAATCCAAAATTCACACTTTGAAAACTTGGCGTAGAGCTTTTATTGTTGAAGAAGTTTAAGAATACAATGAAGATGCTTCTCATGATCAGCCTGATTCTTTGAATAAATAAGAATGTCATCAATGAAGACAATGACAAACTTGTGCAAGTAGGGTTTACAAACGCGATTCATGAGATCCATGAACTCTGCTGGTGCATTATTGAGTCCGAACGGCATCACTAAGAACTCGTAGTGTCCATAGCGCTATAAGAATGCAGTCTTGTGCACATCTTCATGTCTAACCATAAGCTGATGATATCCTGATCTCAAGTCGATCTTGGAGAAGTAACTGGCTCCATGAAGCTGATCGAATAGATCGTCGATCCTGGGCAATGGATATCTGTTCTTGATTGTAACCTTGTTCAGCTCTCGATAATCAATGCATAAACGCATTGATCCATCCTTTTTCTTCACAAACAGGATCGGTGCTCCCCAAGGAGATGAGCTAGGCCTAATAAATCCTTTCGCCAACAAATCATCCAACTCAGTTCTCAACTCTTTCATCTCAGTTGGGGCCAACCGGTAAGGTGCTCTTGCAACAGGTGCTGCTCCAGGAATAATGTTGATTCTGAACTCCACTTGCCTATCTGGGGGCAAACCAGGTAGTTCTTCAGAGAATACGCCTGGATATTCAGATATAACAAGAATGTCTTCAATCTTCGGTTTTGGTTCATCAATAGTTACTTGTGCCATGTAAATGACACAAGCCTTCTTCAAACACCTTGACGCCTTAAGCATAGACACTTGCTTAGGCAACCCATACTGAGTATCTCCTTGTATCGTGAGTGGCTCACCATACGGAGTCTTGATCACTACTTGTTTCTTGTCACAAAAAATCTGGGCTTGGTTATGAGCTAACCAATCCATGCCTATCACTATGTCGAAACCAGCTAATTTCAAAGGAAGCAAAGATAACGGAAAGGAGTGATTCCTAATGGATATAAAGCATCCATCTAGCACGGTCGAAGCAGTTTCTACAGTACCATCAGCCAATTCTACTTCATATTTTATGCTTAGTGTTTTAACAGGCAGATTTAATAACTTGCAAAACTTATCATCAACAAACGACTTATCTGCACCCGAATCAAATAATACCCTAGCATAAACATCATTAATAAGAAAGGTACCTGTTATCACGTTATCATTTTGAATCGCTTCTTGTGCGTTCATCTGGAAGACCCTAGCATTGGTCTTCTTACCTTCCTCAGGTTTCTTTGCATATTTCGGGCAGTTTATCTTAATATGCCCCTTCTCGTTACAGTTGTAACAAGTTGCATCCTTTATCTTCTTGCAATCCAAAGTCTTATGTTCCTTGGATTTGCATATCCCGCATCCAATTGGCTTTGACTGTGACTTTGATTCAAACCTGTATTTTCCAAAATGACGCTTCTGGCAGGTTTTGCATTTAGGCTTCTCATCCGTTTGCTGGTTGCCCTTGTTAGACCCATAATTCTTCTTGTGGTATGTGTTCCCTTTACGCTTCTTATCAGAACGTCGTGAGTTATCATCCTCACGTTTCCTTTTTCCTTCTTCCTAATTCTTAAGGGATCTCAGCCTGACCGCATCCAGAGTAAGGGATAACAACAATTCAGCCGCAGACCTAAAAGTAGTAGGTCGAGACGCCTTCACACTAGCTTTAATCTCCGGGGCTAAACCCCCAATAAATCGAGTTATACGTTTTGGTTTCGGGGTCACCAAGTAAGGAACCAATCGAGACATAGTGTTGAAGCTCGTAAGGTATGCTTGACAGTCTAGGTTCTTCATAACCAATGACAAGAAATCGGACTCGATTTTCTCAACTTCATGTTGAGGACAGTAATTTTCTTTAATCAAAGCAACAAACTGAGCCCAAGATAAGTTGTATAACGGAATCTTTCCAGTAGCTTGGATTAAGGACCTCTACCAAGCTAGAGCTTCTCCCTTGAACGATTGCGAAACATACTTCACAATATCTTGCTCCGCACATACGCTAATATCAACCACTGTATCCATCTCGTCTAGCCACATCATGCAGTCAATGGCTCCTTTTTCCCTAGTGAAATCCCTGGGCTTGCAGGATACAAAATACATATATGAACAGGTCTTTGTACGTGGTTCTTGGTTAAATAAGACCTGTCTAGACGGAACACTCCTCTGATTTGAGGAATGATGAGTATCATCCTTATGAGATGCATGCGACTTGGAGGGTGGTTTAGTATGTTGTACCGATAGGGTCCTGCTGCGGGTACTGCTTGATTCATTGTCTCGTATATCCAGAGCTCGAGTAACGGCATTGTCTATCAATGCCTGCGGTTCTGCACCAACTATGTTGATTCTGGTGGTATCATGATTCTCCCTCGGATGACTGTTGACTTCTTCAGATTCTGCCATGTAGCTTGATTTCTACATAAGATAATGACAATAATTTATTCAAAAGTATATTATGGGATTGTCTTTTATGGCAATCTTTTAACCATGGTATAATTTAAGCCATATTGGTTAATTTTAATTTATTTAAATTCTTATTATATTTTATCCCAGTTATAAATTATTTGGGATTATACGGTGGCATACAAAAGGCCTAGTCACAAGGACAATTTTAAATTATAAGCCATGATCATATAGGATCGAGGCATTAAGGCTTGAACATAGTTCATTACCTTATCTTAACAGAGAGTCGTAGACTACAACTGTCTTTTTGTCTTAAAGGACAATATGGCCCGTAGGCACTTCATCACTAATGGTTGATTAAATAAAATAGAAAAATAGGAATTGAAAGGATCCAATATAAGGATGACTTATGCGATTTTATCGAATCACATTTGCCAAGAGTGTTAACATGTTTTCAGGTGTTAACAAGGATTTTGAATCTTACAAGGAACTACCATCATGGCCCGGTCTTAAATGACACATGGCTAGGTTTTGCCTTTAAGATTTTCTTTTATATTTAATGGCAGATTAATTTTTAAAAGGAATGATATTTTATTTTATATGTTATATTTATGCATATAATGATAACTAAAATTTTAAACTCAACACATTCCATCATTAAATAAAAGAGTACATAAATGCCCTTAACGGGACTTTAACAAAAATAACTTGCCCACGCTGGGGCTAAACTGAAAATACAAGTCCTCGCAGGGACTGAATACATAAATAGATGTCCACGCAGGGACTTGATTGAAACAAGGAAATTACAATACAATTAAATAAATAAGGAATCTTCAAAAATCCCTCTTCTTCTTCCCCTTGATCAGATTCGCCAAACCCTTAAGAAATCCCTGGTGGTTTCTACGCTCCTCTTGAACATCTCATTCCACCTGGTCAACCTCTGAAGAATCTCCTGTTGCTGCTGAGGCTGAATCAATGGTGGCTGTGGCGGCTGCTGCTGCGGAGGTTGAGGTGGTGGTGGGTATTGATACCCATATGCTTGGTACCCAGACTGATACGAAGCTGCATAAGGTTCTTTAGGGTGAAGAGCATTGTAGTTAGCCGCCTCGAGGTATGGGTCGACGGCAGGGACATTGTAGTAGTTGTAGCCAGGGTAAGCTGGCTGCTCGAAAGGGTTATACACCACTGTACCAGCGTATGAAGGGATTGGGTTATCGTAACCCATGTGCGGTGGTGGTGGTGCGACTGGCGTAGAATCCACCTCAGAAACTGGGTTTGAAGGCCCACCCTACTACGGGTCTTCATATAGTTGCGGGTAGTGGTTGCCACTGGAGTGTTGAGGGGTGCTGAAATGGAAATCCCCTCCTTGCATGGACATCCGTGCACCTGATCTTCTTCGCCTCGGTGGCTCCGGAGGCAGTTGCTGCTCAAGTGGTGGTGGTGGCAGTGGCGTGACCGCTACAAAATATGAATCCTCAGAGGGATCCTGCTACCGGTGTTGTTGTTGGTTGGATAAAGGAGTAAACTCCCAGGGGTATGAGGCAAACCTCGCCTCATAGCTGTCTGGACCTCGATAAGGTGATCCATGAAAAGATGACCCATCAGATATCTCTATGGGATGCGTGGGTGTCCCAGATGGTGGTTCGGCAGGATCGGGGTCATCATCCATATCCATACCCTGAGCTTCAGGGAAATGGTCTTCAGGGCCCAATGGGTTGTAACCCATTGGTTCTTCACTCACGTTTGCCGGATTAAACCGGCTCTGAAAGAACGGGGTCGGGTCCTGAAAGGCGCGGTGAGAACCCGACCGCTGCAACGGCAAGTAAGAATGGCGTGAATGATCGGACTCATTGTCTTGATGGAGCCCGAAAGAGTCATGGTTGGAAGGTGAGGAGCTAAGCGAGACAGAACGCCTCGCAGGCTCTAAGTAGGTCCTCCAGTCTTCTTGAGGACTTGTGCTCATTGTAACTGACGGAGTTCGTCGGTGGGAAGACCCGGCCTCATGATCGTTGGGGGCGTTGATTGGCCCCTTGCCTCGTCCTCCTCTTCGGAACCTTGGTGGCATTTTTGTTGATCCTGTCAAAACAAACAAAAGAAACAACAAAGGAAAAACAATAAAGGACAAAATAAAATGAATTAGGATTAGTCCTAAGTTCTTTGCCTAGACTCGGAAGTCGAGGAATGTGCAAACTATGTCATTGAGATTAAACACAAAATACTAGTATTTAATTCACTCAATGTTGGCTCTGATACCAACCTGTCACACCCTGATATTTCCACGTATTACCGGTGGGCCCGGTGGGGAGTATCGTGACGTAGTTGATAGCATCATAGTCAATAATCACAGTTTAATGCACAGCGGAAGTCTAAAAGTAAAATATTACAAACCGAATTGAAAGTAACAAAGTATTACAACGGAATGTAAAGGATCCACAGGTGGATCAAAAACAAAAGAAGATAATTATTCAACAGATTTTAAGTGACAAAGCTTGCAAGACTCTTATTTATTCACTCAGGAGTAGCCAACCTATTCCGCCTAGTACCTGCACTTTAGCCTTTTGGAAAATACGTCAGTTTACTCTGGTAAATACAACTAACCGACTCATTTTGAAAAAAGTTTAATAAAATTGATTTGAATGCACAAGGCACAAATAATCTTTTATAACTTGGGACAATTATTTTAAAAATAATCTTGTATACAGATTTATATGTTTGTCGTCCGTCAGGGCCGGTTAGAAGAGCCAAACAAGATTAACTGACACACCACAGGTATAATGCCCACAAGGAGAACTCCTTATTGTGGATTACCATTTATACATACGCAACTGTCAGGTGTATGCCTACACCTCGTGCTTAAGTCGTGGCCATTTCAATTAATGAGCCGAGGATATCCAGGACATGGTCATTAACCCCCCAAAAGGCCATATACCAAACAAAACAGATTAAAACGGGTTATGTAAATATACCAATCATAATCCGATTTAAATAATTACACACCCGACCAAGCGGTATTATTATAATACCGTATCCCAAGCCCGTATAACGAAAAATAAGTTAAAAGTATTTACTTGAGAAAATTATACAAATTTATCCCAGCCGTATACAATCAGCAAGTGCAAATATCTTTTACTGGGCTCCTAAATCTGGAACGAAGGTTTTAATAACTTATTAGATTCCTAACGGGTCTTACTTAAGTTTAAACTTAGACCGGTTAGTTTTAAAGAAAAGTTTACGGTTCAAAACGCAAGATTAAGCAAAGATCGGATTAGAATGTGATTTAGACCCGACAAGTATGAAGACTTGTATAATATGGGTAAATTAAACACATTCTGGATTTTGAGGTAAAAGTGATAAGGTTTGACCCGTTTCGGTCAATTTATGCAAACTAGTCACATAAACCGTACCGAACGCGAAAAATGCATAAAATTAACCAAATGAGTCATGAACAGGTTTCCAAAGTTAATATGCCTTAAATATGTTGTGATATCAGTAGGATACCTTCCATTATGCCCAAAACAGATTTAAAATCAATTTAAGCCCCGTAGGGGTATTTTGGTCATTTTAAGGATTATAAAAGAAGTTAAATATTAATCTGAGGTTCTGGTCTAAAAGATCAGTAAAAATATTTAATTTAATAAGTTATATCAGTAGGGTATTGCGTATATGTGAAATTTATCATTTATAACCAAACTATGCACCGTAGGGGCATTTTGGTAATTTCAAATAACCTTTAAAGGTCAAATTTAGAAAATTGAGTTCAAAACTTTTGCTTACTGTTAAAGTATAAAAATTTACTTAAAACATCAGTAGGTATTAAGTCTTATATGTCAAAAATAGTTTTAACCCATACTATGCGTTTAAAACGCGTAAAAATCGGTTTTAAGCGATTTTTGGGTTATAATAAGAAATCTGAGTTTTTTGATCAGTTTATAAAGTTCAAAATATTTTATTTATCATATAAAATCAGTAGCAAAAGGTTTGGTGCCAAAATGTTATGTAAAACTCATTTTATTAGCAAAAAGGGTATAACCGACAATTACCGAATCAAAGTAAGAACCCTATGTTATGATCAGTTTAAAAATAATTAAAAATCTTCAAAAATCCCAAAATATTATAGTACATCAGTGGGTAAAAGGTTTAGTTTCAAAATCCGGGTTTAAATAGGCTTTATGCCAAAAATGTCGTTTAATTAATAAAAAGCTTTCAAATTACGATATTGAGCATAACTCCTAATTTAGACCTCAAACTGATGTCAAATTTTTAGGACAAGTTTATAAATTATTAATAAAGGGTTTTGTCGTCTCACATTTTCAAAAATCTCATTTTAAGGTCAAAAGGGCCTAATGGTCAACATTTAAGCAATTAACGGAAACATGCAAATGAATCGGATTAATTAGGAACCAAGTTGTATAACCTCAGAGGGTTTTACTAACTTATAATATGGTTCTAAAGGAACCCTAAGGCATATCTAAAACAAGCTAAATCGGGTCAGAACTGAAAGTCAAAGCAAAAGTCTACTTTTGCGACTTTCGGTTCCGAACCGAGCCTAAACTCAAAATTGTCAGGTTGAACATGCTTAGACATGTTCTTACATTAATTACCAAGTTATATAAGTGTTAAAACAGGTTTCATGGCTTCTACATTGTTAATTATGAGTTTATTTGCAAAATAGCTTTCTGTTGACTTTTTAATATTAAGTTTGAACCGACAATTGACCAAGTTAGAGTGATAATCAGGGGGTACCCTTTTAAGGACTTATTACCCACATAATTACCAACTCATAGCCATTTTCAATTCGAAAAATGACTGGACCATTAGTGATTAATCACTAAGTCAAAGCTTAATTACGATGACTTTGACTTTTGGTCATTAGACTAATAAAACATGAACTAGAGAGGCTAAGATTGCTTACAAAGGCCCTTAGCACGAATTAGGAGCTTGTGGAATCTTGCTTGAAGTCCAGAGAGTGTGTTTTGAGTAAATTTCGAAAGATGCAAATGAACTAGCAACAAACAAGTTCTTATATAGGACATTAGAACTCACAAGATCAATCCAACAAGGTCTACACATGTTTCCTGATCATCCCAGGTGTCCCCTATGCATGAAATACCATTGGTGCAGCCCCTTAATTCGAAAACCATGCTTCTAAGGTGGTGGAACAGGCTGAACCTGCAGCTGTCCATTATTTTCTGCCCAGTTACAGGTCTTACGGACCGTAAGCTAAGGGCCTTACGGTCCGTATCCGCCTTTTAATCTTTATCGCCCAGATCAGCCACCTTACGGTCCGTAAGGTGGTCTCTTTGCGGTCTGTAAGACTTGGTCAGAAGACAAAAATTTTGAGAACTTTTGGCATTTGACCATGCAACCTGTAATACCTTGAATCTCTGGTCATTATCAGCAGTAAAGGCCCATATGATCAGGTCTGCATTGCTAAGAATGCATTGCCATGCATTGGTTGCCTTGGAGTCTTGTAAAAAGAGGTTATTGAATAAAATTGGTCGATTTTGCACATGGGATTCCAAATTCTTGGATTTGAATATTGAATTATTCATTACATGATTTAACCAGATACCTATGAAATCTTAAATCAGATTTTTATGGGAATGTAATTATATTTTACTAAAGTTGAAAAAATGTTAAAAGGTCACTCAGAGGTAATAATTAACATGTTGACACTTTTAATTTCTTCATATATCCTTTTCAATCATGATCCAGGTTTATAACATGTTTAGAATCCATGACATGTGTCTTTATTATATTGGTCATGATTTTACGAGGTGTTACAATATCCATAGTAATCATTAACACTTAGTGTATTGCAAGCAAAGACAATTCATCATGTAATCATGTATTCACATTATTCTTCATGAAACTTTCTATCCTTCCTAGTCTCCCAGACTAAACCACCTAGTCTCCCAGACTAAACCAACCAGTCTCCCAGACCAAACCACCTAGTCTCCCAGACTAAACCACCCAGTCTCTCAGAATGAAACACCCAGTCTCTCAGACTGAACCACCTAGTCTCTCAGACTGAACCACCCAGTCTCTCAGACTGAACCGCCCAGTCTCTCAGACTGAAACACCCAGTCTCTCAGACTGAACCACCTAGTCTCTCAGACTGAACCACCCAGTCTCTCAGACTGAATCACAAACATGAACCATGAAATGTGTTTTGTGTCTTTTCTTTATAAAAATTGTTTTGTTTACTGGATCTGGGCGTTTCGTGTATGCAATGAAAACATGTTGTAAAAAAATTTTCGTGAGAGCCCTAATGATTGTAGTCTAGACTCAAGAAGGAATCCTAGTTCACTACAATCGAAGCTCTGATACCAAACTGTCACACCTTGACTTTTACGGAAGCATGATTTGGTGTGACTTGCTTAATATCATTGCATTCAACCATAACAAACAACTATATGATAAATCCAAGATGTTCATCCATTGATTAAGTTTTGAAAAATTACAACAACATTGATTTAACCCCAAAAACACAGACTTCGTATTCAGAATACAACACCAACAGGTTTTAAGTTCCATAAAGACTTTTCAAAGACACTAATGATAACCAAGCTTCGAAGCATATATCCTATCCAGGATTGGATACACACTTTAAACCATTCGACACCGGATGACATCTTTTTATTCCAGACAACACTTGAAACTTTAACGCCCGCCAGATCCATACTTAGTTTCCTAAAATACATGTAGTTTGAAAATATCAACAAAAGTTGAGTGAGTTTATGTGTATGTTTGTGAATAAACCTTTGAAACCTTTGTATGTACTTGAAATCCGGTATGAAAGAAACAAGGAAACAGATCAATTAATGTGTAGCTAATACATTAATATACGTTACATGGTGCAGGAAGACTCAAACCAAGCAGACTTTGTCAATAAGACATAGTCACCACATGGTCCACTCGACGGACTCATGGGTGGGGCTCGCTACACCCAAATAGATCTATCACTCATGTTCCTCGGTCCTACAAAGAGGATTAATGGCCTTAAGCGTCATACCCACCACTCACATGATCTAGCAGTACCCTTCCTTAGCTAACCATACCATGTATAAATGTTTGTAAACAGTTTGTAACATGTACTTCACCCCCGAAGTTATAAAACCGAAAACAGTTAAAGAGAAAAAGGGGAAACATGAACTCACAGCTTTGCGTTCTTCGTATCCGCCTGTAACTCAAAGTTTCCTCTGGTGTACACGACTACCTACAATGTACTATGGTCTATTAGACGAGCGGGTCGTGCCTTGACTTGGTATTAATTAGTGTCTTTGAGTTACGTTTCTTTGTGTCATCAATGTTATTCCAAGTGTATGATTATTTGTTAAAATAATAAATATTTTAACTTAAATTATATTTGTTAGATTTTGGAATAATAGTTAAAATAATATACTTTTAACTTATTATACTTTTGTATTTGTACATGATTATCCTTCCCAAGGATGGGAGTATTTGTATTCGTATTCTCATTCTTGTATATTTTTTCCATGTAACGGTGTCGTATTCCGGAGTGTATTTATACGTGCGAAAATATGTATCTCTATTGTATTCATTAAGTATTCTTATACTTAATTTCGTATTAATTTTTCCAGAATATTATCTTTAATAAAAGTTCATATCCTTGGAATTTTGGTAATATTTTGGATTGTAATTCTTGGTATTTTGATGAGTTATATTATTTCAAGTCCTAAAATAATATAACTAATACACAAAGTATAAAAATAATCACACACATGGTGTCATCTAAATATATATTTCCCAATGTAACACCCCGAAAATGGGTTTGGCAATCACGTTAATAATAATGAACGGGTAAAATACCGTTTGTGGTGAAATTAACCGGTAAATATTAGGATTTAAATAACTAAACCTAATATTAAATTAAAGAGGGAATAAAAGCTTTAGAGGAAATAAAGTTTATAAGAGTCCCGAGTTAACGGGACTTAAAATAAAACGGGATTTTAACTCCCCGAACCCATTAAGGTAACTAGGAATATCAACCTAGTTAGTTAAATGTTGTCAAAATGCCAATGAAACTAGATTGATAATACTTGTATAACTCTACAAAAGTTGAGGGACTAAACATGGGCAAATGGAATGAAGTTTTAATTAAAACAAATAAATTAAACAAAAACACACACATACGTGTGTGTTCCTGCGATCGACCAGAGCCAGGAGAAAAAGGGTTATAAACCCTAGCTCAACAATATCTTCAATTGGAGGATCAAACGAAGGCCAAATTCAGATTGGAATATATATAAACGATCACCAAGTCAAGGGGATCGTAAGGTATGTCGAATTTTTGACATTCATGAAGTTGTGAAAATTAGTTAACTTTGCATGACGCGATCTATGTATGAATCGTAGAGGCTATGGCCGAATTAATGAAGTGTGATTGCTTAGGAACAAACCCTAAGTAGAAATATGAAGTAAATTCAGATTCGTTGATGCTAAATTCATGTATGTGATGTTTTTAGGGTTTTGATTGCTAAAACTAGTGTTATGATGTCATGAACATGCTTTAATTGAAAGCTGAATTCAAACAGCTTCTGATCAGAATTTACAGCCGACTTGTATTGGCTGTAACATGGACAAAACGTGACAAAAACATGTGTTTCTTGAGCCTAAAATGTAATTCCAGGAAATATCTTTAAAACCCCACTGGAATCGCATTTTTTCGACGAAAATTGAGCATTTTATGAATTTTTCCGTATCGAAGGTTCAAGCTGCGTTTTCTGATAGAATTTGCAGCCCATTACGAATGTCATAAATCAATTTAGGAATTTAGTTATGACCTCAAATTTGTACTGTAGAAAGTTTTAAGTGATTGGAAAAATCGCCAATTGGAATTTCGTCAATCGGATAAATGAGGAATTTTAAATGAATTTTTCCGTAAGCTGCAGTCAGAAGTGACGAATCTGATTACAGCTTAGTAAATGAATTTTTACGAATTTTTGGTAAAGAGTTAGATCTTGAAGTTTTAACACAAGGCCTAACCCTCCGAGAGGTACGCCACATAAAAAATCATAATTTTTGAAGACTTATAAACAGGTTAAACAAGTCACCAAAACAGCCCATTTTTCAGTGATATGAAATACCTAAATGAAATCGCGGTCTACTTGGTTGTCTTATTATGTGAATATGAAATGTAAACGATGTCCGTAGTATAAACGACTATAAAAGTACTTGCTTTATCAATATGTGCTATATGTGACGACATGAAGAATTATGTGGAATGAAAATATGCGACTCTAGTTGTACTTTGATATGTTGGAAATTGACGAGTAAAGTTAAAACGAAGCCGAATGTGAAATATAAATTGACATGATCATTCATATGTATAATTTTATATGCTAACGAGAATGTGGATGCAACGCATTGAAAGTATAGGGATCATGTCAAGATGGATGGAAGCATAACGGGCTAACGGGTCATGAGGACGTGAGGAAACGAGAGTGGATATGGACGCGTAAGGTAAGTAAATTCCCGGACTTTCTCTTCAGTAGTAAATGAAAGTATTGGAATATTATTGTAAATTGTTAGTAGTTATGTTGAGATACGCTTTTAATGGTGATATCAAGTAAGGATATTAAGTAAGTAATTTCCGTAATCACTTCTTAGATGTTTACGTAAAGATATGTGTTAGTTAATTAAAGTAATGGTAGTCGAGGTTAAATAAGGATGGATTATATGAAATTGATGATTTTCGTTAAGTAGAAATAATGGGGACTTGTAGTTATATCGAAATGAAAAGTAGGAATTGGCTACGGTTTATTAACCGGGTAAAAAGGTAGGAATGTACATAGGTACGCTAATTGGTAAAAGGAAATGTGGATAAGTATTCGAAAGATTCGGTTGTGAGTTGTGGTTAATGAGTAAACATTCTCCCGAATGAAATTTGGATTAACAAAGGTTGAAGTAGTATGATGGTATATGATGAATGAACTAACGCACAACAGGTATCAGGTGCGTAAACCCCAAGTAAGAAACTCCGGATAACGTAAAAGTATTATGGCTATAGTGTTCATGTAAGTTTTGGACTAAAACGAATGTGTTGTTGGATGTAAACATAAACGGGTCGAATAAATCGTAAATGAATAATAAGCCGATAGCGCGTAATTTAAGAATTTCTTTAATCCGGATATGGGATTGTAAGTTTACATGATAGAATGTCAAATTACGGTCATGTAGGAAGAAACGAGAGGTTAAACGGGTAAACGGGTCAAAAGTTATGCAAGTTTTAGCATTAACGGACGACAAAACGGAGCTGCAGAAAAACAACATTTAGAGGGGCCGTCGCCGACGCCCTCCCCATGTCCAAAAACCTGAAATTTGTTATTTTAGTTGATGTATGTATAGTAGGCTTCGGTATGATATCCTGGACTACGGCGGGCCTCCCAAACATGATTTCGAGTGTTCCTTTGACGTTTATGAGTTGTCTAAGCCTCATATAATTAATATAAGAGTATGATAGATGTATGTAATGAAGTTGGACATGTAGTACATGTAAATGGTATACAAGAATGCGTACGAAACACGTAGGTATGAATACATGATTGTAGGTATGATTGAATGTATATAGGTATGTAGATGTGTATGATTGTACGCATGTATGTGTGTAAGTATGTGCGAATGCATGATTTTGATGCATTTGAGAATTAACGTTACTAACAATGCCCTTGAGTTTGGAATATAACGCAGGAATGAGAATGTTGGATTCTTATGAAGTTGAAGCCGAACTCGGAACAAGAGACTTCGAGAGAATAGTCGAATGAATCGAAGCTATATTGTCAAATATTATACGAAAGTTATTTGTGTGAGAATAGTGTTGTGTGAGGTTGTCAATGACTAATGATTAAGTTGTATGTGATGTTCACAGGTACCACACGGATTTCTTCTACTACTATCGAAGATGAGCGGACATAGATCGAGTCAAGAGCAAGGATTGTACGGGAAGGATCGGTCACATAGTTTAACAAATATAGGTCCGAAGTATTAATATAATGGAATGTGGTAAATCCTTTTTAATGAGTGTATGACATTTGGTATTCGAACCTTCCTGTAAGTATTATGTCTATAAAGAACAAAATTTTGGGTTCATATTTTCCGCTGTGTTGTATTTTTAAGTTATTACAAGTTAGTCTTACAGGGAATTGTTCATAATACGAACAGGTCATGCCCGATTTTTGTTAAATTATAGTATGACAATATCATAATTTGGAAGGTGAATTAAGGGCGTTACAAGTTGGTATCAGAGCCCTGGTTTGAGAGAAATCAAGTAGAAGGAAGTATATACTTGAACTCAAACCTGTGTGCTTTTGTGACAAGGAACCCATACAATCCAAGACTCAATCAAGGCCTAAAGTTAAAAGCGAATGTAAGTATGTATTAATTTATGTATTTAAAGGAAACTAATAGTATGTTATGTGAAGGGTAAGCACAATTGCTTGGAAAGGATGATCTGTGGATGTGGTCTAGGACCAGCACCAAGGCATGTAATAAGACATAATGACCCAGGTACGTAAATTTAGCATATGGGTGCATGTAATGCTAAAATTTATTGAGCGAAGGAAAATTTTAATGAAATATAATAATAGAATGGAAACGAAGTTATGAAAATGATACACGTGCCGAAACCTAATTCTTCGGACATAAGGTGACGATTACACAAAGATACGAAACTAGTATGTGGAATGTGTACCTGGCCAGTACACAAGAAACATATGACGTTCGTGAGACTGTGATGATTGTTACAGGTATGTCCGCTAGAATTAGGTGGTAGGTGGACGTGAGGGTAAAAAGAAATGTAAGACTTTCAGGAATGAAAGTATGAATGATATGTTAGAATCCGCGAGACGGATTCGAGACATGAAAGGAAGGAAAGTATGAATGATATGTTAGAATCCGCGAGACGGATTCGAGACATGAAAGGAAGAAAAGTATGAATGATATTTTAGAATCCGCGAGACGGATTCGAAACATGAAAGGAAGGAAAGTATGAATGATATGATTAGAATCCGTTAGACGGATTCGAAACAAAGAAGGAATGAAAGTATAAATGATATGTTAGAAACAGCATGACGGGTTCGAAACATAACAAACAATAACATGAAAAGATTCGAATGTGTAGGTAATTACAGATTAAGCAATTAAATGTTCTTTAAAAAGCAAATATTATTCAAGTTATGTCTTAAACTTATACATATATGATAAATAAGAAATGTCAGTTTGACCTCGAAAAGTTAAACTGTAAAGGTTAACGAAATAAGAAACTGGAATAAAAGAATTGCATGTAAGGGATGAAATGTGGGATGTATTATAGCATGTATGTAGGAAGAAATAAAAGGATAATAGGTGGGTAACCATCTGGAATAATGAATGTTTGAATGAAAAGTGCTAATCGCCGATTTTGTAGATGATAATGGTGGAATTCTGAATGTGATGAAACCGATCAAATTGGTGAAAGGAGGTGTACGAGTGGGAGCCCATTTCAAGGATGAATAAAAAACTGGCTGGTACGGTTAGTACTTGTGAAGAAGCGGATCGATCTAGTTCACGGATCGCTGATGTATGAAATGAAATCAAGGTGAGTAAAATGTTTTAACTCATGTCAGATAGATATGAATTAGTAAATTAAAAACGACTTACGAGATGAATGATGGAATAGGTATAGTAATGTATGGAATGTTTGACTTTAACAGTTGACGTTAGAAGAAAACTATGCCATTAAGAACTTAATCTTAAGGGTTTTGAGCAAAAATTTTGGGTATTAGTTAAGCTCTCGTCTAATGAACTTGCATGACACGTTTGCTTATGCAACTTAAGTAATGTATGAAATGAGAGGAATAGTAATATAGAATGGATGATGTGAGTTGAAGGTAACATAAGGGTATGTATGGTACAAACCACTATAGGAAATGAGGATGTTAGGTGGAAGCATGGTATAGAAAGTATAGACTTGTTAGAGTAAAGTCAATTGAATGAATAATATATGAATTGAGATCGGGTGGTTACTTATAATTATGATGCAACTGTTAAAGTTAAACATAAAGGGGGTAGGTATAAATTACGAAGGGAAGATATTAGTGTCAAATGGAAACGAGAAAGAGGTTTCGGGGACGAAACCTCCTTTAAGGGGGGGGGGGGTAGACTTGTAACACCCCGAAAACTGGTTTGGCAATCAAACCACGTTAATAATAATGAACGGGTAAAATACCGTTAGTGGTGAAATTAACCCGGTAAATATTAGGATTTAAATAACTAAACCTAATATTAAATTAAAAAGGGAATAAAAGCTTTAGAGGAAATAAAGTTTATAAGAGTCCCGAGTTAACGGGACTTAAAATAAGACGGTATTTTAACTCCCCGAACCCATTAAGGTAACTAGGAATATCAACCTAGTTAGTTAAATGTTGTCAAAATGCCAATGAAACTAGATTGATAATACTTGTATAACTCTACAAAAGTTGAGGGACTAAACATGGGCAAATGGAATGAAGTTTTAATTAAAACAAATAAATTAAACAAAAACACACACATACGTGTGTGTTCCTGCGATCGACCAGAGCCAGGAGAAAAAGGGTTATAAACCCTAGCTCAACAATATCTTCAATTGAAGGATCAAACGAAGGCCAAATTCAGATTGGAATATATATAAACGATCACCAAGTCAAGGGGATCGTAAGGTATGTCGAATTTTTGACATTCATGAAGTTGTGAAAATTAGTTAACTTTGCATGATGCGATCTATGTATGAATCGTAGAGGCTATGGCCGAATTAATGAAGTGTGATTGCTTAGGAACAAACCCTAAGTAGAAATATGAAGTAAATTCAGATTCATTGATGCTAAATTAATGTATGTGATGTTTTTAGGGTTTTGATTGCTAAAACTAGTGTTATGATGTCATGAACATGCTTTAATTGAAAACTGAATTCAAACAGCTTCTGATCAGAATTTACAGCCGACTTGTATTGGCAGTAACATGGACAAAACGTGACAAAAACATGTGTTTATTGAGCCTAAAATGTAATTCCAGGAAATATCTTTAAAACCCCACTGGAATCGCATTTTTTCGACGAAAATTGAGCATTTTATGAATTTTTCCGTATCGAAGATTCAAGCTGCGTTTTCTGACAGAATTTGCATCCCATTACGAATGTCATAAATCAATTTAGAAATTTAGTTATGACCTCAAATTTGTACTGTAGAAATTTTTAAGTGATTAGAAAAATCGCCAATTGGAATTTCGTCAATCGGATAAACGAGGAATTTTAAATGAATTTTTCCGTAAGCTGCAGTCAGAAGTGACGAATCTGATTGCAGCTTAGTAAATGAATTTTTACGAATTTTTGGTAAAGAGTTAGATCTTGAAGTTTTAACACAAGGCCTAACCTTCCGAGAGGTACTCCACATAAAAATATTATAATTTTTGAAGACTTGTAAACAGGTTAAACAAGTCACCAAAACAGCCCATTTTTCAGTGATATGAAATGCCTAAATGAAATCGAGGTCTACTTGGTTGTGTTATTATGTGAGTATGAAATGTAAACGATGTCCGTAGTATAAACGACTATAAAGTTGTGGATGTGTGAAATTAGATCTCATTAAGTACATGCTTTATCAATATGTGCTATATGTGACGACATGAAGAATTATGTGGAATGAAAATATGCGACTCTAGTTGTACTTTGATATGTTGGAAATTGACGAGTAAAGTTAAAACGAAGCCGAATATGAAATATAAATTGACATGATCATTCATATGTATAATTTTATATGCTAACAAGAATGTGGATGCAACGCAATGAAAGTATAGGGATCATGTCAAGATGGATGGAAGCATAAAGGGCTAACGGGTCATGAGGACGTGAGGAAACGAGAGCGGATCTGGACGCGTAAGGTAAGTAAATTCCCGGACTTTCTCTTCAGTAGTAAATGAAAGTATTGGAATATTATTGTAAATTGTTAGTAGTTATGTTAAGATACGCTTTTAATGGTGATATCAAGTAAGGCTATTAAGTAAGTGATTTCCGTAATCACTTCTTAGATGTTTACGTAAAGATATGTGTTAGTTAATTAAAGTAATGGTAGTCGAGGTCAAATAAGGATGGATTATATGAAATTGATGATTTTCGTTAAGTAGAAATAATGGGGACTTGTAGTTATATCGAAATGAAAAGTAGGAATTGGCTACGGTTTATTAACCGGGTAAAAAGGTAGGAATGTACATAGGTACGCTAATTGGTAAACGGAAATGTGGATAAGTATTCGAAAGATTCGGTTGTGAGTTGCGGTTAATGAGTAAACATTCTCTCGAATGGAATTTGGATTAACAAAGGTTGAAGTAGTTTGATGGTATATGATGAATGAACTAACGCACAACAGGTATCGGGTGCGTAAACCCCAAGTAAGAAACTCCGGATAACGTAAAAGTATTATGGCTATAGTGTTCATGTAAGTTTTGGACTAAAACGAATGTGTTGTTGGATGTAAACATAAACGGGTCGAATAAATCGTAAATGAATAATAAGCCGATAGCACGTAAGTTGAGAATTTTTTAATCCGGATATGGGATTGTAAGTTCACATGATAGAATGTCAAATTACGGTCATGTAGGAAGAAACGAGAGGTTAAACGGGTAAACGGGTCAAAAGTTATGCAAGTTTTAGCATTAACGGACGACAAAACGGAGCTGCAGAAAAACAACATTTAGAGGGGCCGTCGCCGACGCCCCGATGGGCCGTCGCCAACGCCCTCCCCATGTCCAAAAACCTGAAATTTGTTATTTTAGTTGATGTATGTATAGTAGGCTTCGGTATGATATCCGTGGACTACGGCGGGCCTCCCAAACATGATTTCGAGTGTTCCTTTGATGTTTATGAGTTGTAAACCCACGTTTAAGCCTCATATAATTAATATAAGAGTATGATAGATGTATGTAATGAAGTTGGACATGTAGTACATGTAAATGGTATACAAGAATGCGTACGAAACACGTAGGTATGAATACATGATTGTAGGTATGATTGAATGTATATAGGTATGTAGATGTGTATGATTGTAAGCATGTATGTGTGTAAGTATGTGCGAATGCATGATTTTGATGCATTTGAGAATTAACGTTACTAACAATGCCCTTGAGTTTGGAATATAACGCAGGAATGAGAATGTCGGATTCTTATGAAGTTGAAGCCGAACTCGGAACAAGAGTGTCACGACCCCCGACCCCACCCTGGATGGAACCGAGAGTCGCGAGCAGCCAAGTGGTACCGGTGGTTATTTTGAAAAGTAGTGCAGCGGAAATTTCATCAGAACCGTGAGTTAGGAAAAATATCAGAATTTAGAAAACACCGGATTTTTATTTATTAAATAGATGGGATAAAACCATGTTTTGAAAGGTAGCTTTAATATAGAATAAATCAAAATACATAAAACAACTTTTGTTAATTTAATTTAATTGATAAAATAAGCCACTTCTGTAAGCCTTGTTGGTGCCGCATCCAACTCTAATTCCTGATCTACTGTAATTACCTGAAACGTGTTTTAAAAATATTTGGTCAGCAGGAAATACTGGAGAGTTCATTCAGTTTTTATAAAATGACCCTTAGTTATAAATTACAGCATAAGAACGATTACAATGGCTTCTATCTTATTTTTATCTGGCGCCGTGTCACCTGGTGACGATGGTCATACCACTATTGGGTCTTTCCCCAAGTAGTGACGTTTATCACTATTAGGATTTATTAGCCTAACCCGTGAGAAATTAGTAATGTGCACAAATACCCCACTAGCCAGTGATTAAGATAACCACGACTTACTCCCTGTAATTATAACATTTGAAAATGGAGTATTGTAAAATACTTTTGATAAAAAGAGAATGACTCACATTGCAAGTTTATACGGGCAGAGTTTAGCCTATTGATTAGCCTTGATAGCTAGTTTAAATAACAATGCACATGAAACTAGGTAAGTAACTGAATACAACTTTTACGATAAGCTCACGAGATAAAAACCCTCATGACGAATGACAAAGTGCAACACTTAAACATCCATCGGATTCGCAACGAATGACAGAGTCTGCCCCGAGTTTGGGTGGCACTCAAACATCCTGTCGGATTCATGACTAATGACAAAGTATAGCATTTAACCATCCTGTCGGATAGTTTCAATCGATTGGATATTGAATCGTAGCAGCGATCGAGTTAATACCATGTATCGCAGCAGCGCCTAGCTATTATGAAAGTAAAATTCGAATTGGAGCAGTAGAACTTCGTTTCTAAAAGAAACTTTCGACACCAGAGGACTGCTCATAGCCTGCTCTATTTATAGCTGGAATTTGGATCTCACGCGGCCCGCGTGAACCTCCAGCCGATCCTTACGCTGCCCGCGTAGCCACCTAGTCTACGTATAGGTTTGCTGGGTCACGAGTAGGGTTGCCAGGTGGATGCCACGTGGATCTGTACGCTTATCCGGTCAAACTTCACTTTGACGCGGCCCGCGTAAGACTATGTTGAATCTTTACGCGGCCCGTCTGAAAGCCACAAATCTTGATTTTCCATGCACAATAGGATTTCAGAGGTCCGGGTTCGTACTTACGGGTCAATTTAGGATTTTTTTTGAATATAATTATATCACCAAAAAGGGGATAAAATGGTGAGAAAAGAGAATGGACTTGCCTTGTAACTTTAGGGTTCAACTAGAAAGTCTCCTGGTAGAATATTGGGTATAACTTCTGAGCTATTTAAAATATATATATATATAGAGGCCGGTTATCATACAATATGCCTAATCCTACATTACGTACGCTATAATCATGGCCGTCAGATCATCTCAAAAATCCCCCGTGTTTATCTATTAAATTAATCAAATAAAGATATATATATATATATATATATATATATATATATATATGTAACCGCCAAGGTTAAAATCGTCAATTACGAAATAAAAAACCCTGATAATCAGCAAACAAAACCTCGAAATCAAAACGTAAGATTCTTAAACAAAACGGTAATAAAAAATATAACAATTACTAAAAAATTGATCGATTTTTGGAAATTCAGACCTGAAGATGATGATAATGCAGTGTGAAATTCAGACCTGAAATTTCCTATTCACCATATCCTGCTGTGAAATTAAACTTCTGATGAATTTGGAAATTCAGACCTGAAGATGATGATAATGCAGTGTTAAAATCAAATAAGAATATGCGAAATACATAACAAATTTGCGAAAAAGACAATTCAGACAAAAACACTTAGGGTGTAATATAATGTGCGAATTCATATCAATACACATGCGATTTCACTAAGAGTTAATAATCTTTGAAATTTCTTATAATGTGCGAATTTATGCTTTAATACATGCGAAATTGTTATGTTACACATGCGATTATGAATAAAACACCAACAAATACTTTCAAATTACTTTGTCCTAAAAATGCAAAAAAAAAAAAAAAAAAAAAATCGAATCTTACAAACTAAAATAGTAGTATTTTATATAAAACAAAACTTAATTTATTGCCGATGTGACTGTAAATTGACATGTAATGATCAATTTTACAATAATTACTACTGAAACTTACCACCCTACCTACATAATAAATTAACTATATTAATATAAAAAAACCTATATATAACTAACTTCCATATTAAGTAATACATAGAAGACGAAAGAAACACACACAAAACACACAAACAAAAATGGCATCTGATGATTCAGAACAAATAAAAAACATTGCAATCAAAGAGCTATTGTCAACTCGCACGTTGACAGAACTAAGCACTGATGTCAACTCTTCTCATCTGGTTCTTGATGTGCAGGGTAAAATTCTTGAACAAATCAAGAAAAATCAAGATTTATGGGAACGCCTACTTCAAGAACCACCATCAAGCTTCAAGAACATAGCTTTGGAGCACATAAAGGAGCAATCTAGAGCTGATGACTTAGCCTTCTCTTTCCTGACAGATGCTCTAAACACTGTGAAGGAGAATATGGAGTTCAGCTCTTCTGAACGTGATAAAATCTTTTCTTCATGTAACTAAATTATCTTTTTAATCCTTTTGTGGTTGTGGCTGTGTTAGACAATAACAATTATTTTATATTTTGGGGATGTATTTAGAACACATATTATGCTTGCTTATAAAAAATATTAAATCGCATGAATGATGTTGCCCTGTTTGTCACATAAAAAAACAATATAACTCAACAAATCGCATGTAATAAAAGTGAATTCGCATGTAAGAATTATTATAAAGAAAATCATATAAAATCGCATGTTTATACACTATAAATCGCATGTGAAAAAGATATAAACAGAAGAATATAAATCGCATGTATTTCGTATAATTCGCATGTACATTTATAAAAAAACTACTCATCCTCATCATCTTCTGAAACCTCCTCCCACTGATCTTCTTCTTCTTCAGATCCATCATCACTACTGTAATCTTCAAACTCATCTTCCTCTTCGTCGTCTTCAACCTCCTTGTCTTTGTCTCTGGCAACATTTTCAATCTGGACGCCCTTCATCTTCTTTTTTTGCTGTTTACCTTGTAGTTTGGCTTTCAGCTCCTCGCAAGTCCGAATGTCATGACCTTTTTGGTTGCATACGCTACATGTCCTTGACCTTTTCCCTATCCGGCTGATCATTTGTTCCTTCTTAGATTTAATCCTTTTATGTGATCCGCGACCTTTGTTTCTTATGCCAGCCGGCACACGAACAGTAGGAGGAGCATTAGTTACCGGTTGTTGATAACCAATTAACTTGGAAAATCGGTCAAATTTTGGATCAAGTTGCTTGGTTATACGACTCTGATCCACTCTCTCTTTGAGCTGCATCATTTGATCCCTCACTAAAACAAGTTGATCGAGGTCGGAAATCAAATTGCTAACCAAATACTCCCCTGTGTGGATGATTTCACGAGCAATCCGTTTAGCCTTTTGTTGCACATCCTTGCCACCAACATTTAAATTGTACTTCACGTTTAACTCATTCGGCACCACATCCTTCATCCATCTCTTCGTAACATACTTGTTTGGTATTTCTTTAACACCAAACATCTTGAAAAGGAAATAGATGTGTTTGCAAAGCAGCCCATACTGCTCAAAACGCAAACAGCTACATTGTGCAGTTACATCATTTTCAAAGTTCTTGAACCACACCTAGGAAAAACCAACAAAAAAGATATATATATTCAAAATTAAATTCGCATGTGAAACATGACAATTTCGCATGTCTTAAAAAACATGTAAATGAATAAGTTTTAAAATCACATGTGTAACATATTAAATTCGCATGTCTTACAAACATGAAAACGGATAACTTTAAAATCGCATGTGTAACATAATAAATTCGCATGTCTTATAATACCTCCAATAAACCATCTCCACGGGCTTTAAATTCCTTCAACAATATCCTGATCTGTGCACCCTCTATTTTGGTGTCCATCGGCAGACATTCAGAAATTGTACCCTGAATCTCTATTTGCTGATCAAAGAATATAGACCTGGTGAATATCTTAGCAGCATCTTTTTCCAAAGAAGTTTCGGTCCAATCAGCAGGCTCGGTATATCTTGAAATATGATCGTTCTTTATATGTTTAAAACGTTGGACATCCATTGCACCGTCGAAATGATTCATAAACTCTACGAGAGTGAGTTGGGAATTAGCCACCTGGCAGAAAAAATGGTTCTCACTCTCTGATCTTGAGGTTGTTCTCATAAGTCCCGACATTGGCTCGTGTCGGTAAAAATTCGGAATCCACATGGATCTCATCACAAACATATCATCAATCCATTTGTTTTCTATGAGGCCGAACTCAATCATCACCAACTTCCACTGTCTCTCGAATTCTTCGGGCTCAATCGAATCAGTCCATACAAACTCACACATCCTCCTTTTAAACTCGTCGTTATTGCACAACTCGTGTCCAACCTACAACAATAAATGCTTTTTATATCAACCTATAACAAAAATATATAATATAAAAAAATAACGCTAACAGAAGACAATATAGCATACTATACCTTATCTGCCACTTTTTTCATTATGTGCCACATGCACAATCTGTGTCTGCTGATAGGGAAAACCTCCTCAATTGCCTGTTTCATAGCAGGGTCTTGATCAGTCACTACAACCTTTGGCTGCTGTCCAAATGACTTTAAAAATGAATTCAGAAGCCATTTATATGATTCAATACTCTTCGATGCCAACAACCTAGCTCCAAGTGTTACATTTCGACAGTGGTTCTCAATGCCAGTGAACGGGACAAACACCATCTTGTACCTGAACAACACATGCGAAAACACATTGAAACATGCGAATTACAAAAAACCACATGCGAAAACAAAAAGTATAACATGCGATATAGTCAACACCACTTATACACATGCGATATAACAGCTCATGAAGACATATAACATGCGAAAATAGTAAAAAAAAACATGTTTGTCTTCGAACACTAACCTGTTTGTCTTGAAAGTTGCATCGAAGGATATCACATCACCAAATTCCATATAGTTAAGCTTGCATAAACCATCAGCTCAGAACAAACCAGTTAAACGTTTGTCATCATCAACAGAATATTCAAACGAATAATCAGCTAAATACTGTTTTTTGTTGGTCATCCTATTAATCACCATGTCAGCATCATATTCTCCTATATAACTGTTAATTCGCTTCCTGAAATTTTTGCAATCATCAACCGTGGCACCAACGTTCTCGAAACCACCATAACGTTTCCTCATTATATGGAAAGCTTTGACAGGACCAAGGTTTAAAGTGCCTAGTTCCCATACCATCTCCTCCTGGACATTTGACAATTGTCTGTAAGCTGGCAACATATGAATATCATCTTGACATACAAACTTATGATTATGGCCATCAACAAATCTCTTTACTGTATATAATCTACCATCCACAGTGCAAATCATAAGTTGAGCTTTGCATCCAGTTCTAATAGTCCCCCTGTTCCTTGTTTTAAATTTCTTTTTTGACTTCGAACGATCATCAATACACAGTGGCTTATGTCCCTCTTTAGAGCAAACAAAATACTTAGTTTTGATTATACCACCACTGTGTACTTCACCACCTTTACGAGTAGAAAACCCCGCTAACTTAGCATATGATTGGTAAAACGCATATGCTTGTTCAATAGAGATAAATTGCATTCCAACAACAGGTGTAGCTGATGCTTGAACCTCCGGAGTGTAGACCCTTTCATCTACATGAATCAAAATGAGAAAACAAAAAACGTGCGAAATATGGGACTAGTTACATGCGAAATCTTAATAACAGAATAATTTCATCATAAAAACAAAGTCACATGCGAAATGTATATACGATAACATGCGAAAATGATAATTTTGATTAATTTGTTTTACATATGCGATTTATAATGCAATAACATGCGAAAAAGCGTAAAGAAAATAAAATCAAATGCGAATTGTAATAGTAGTAACATGCGAATTTGTGCATTTTGCTTTCATATCAAAAATATAATCAACATTCAAACTTCAAAAAACAGCTACAACAATATAAAATCTTTGCTACGATTAAACACAAAAAACAAGTATACGAACAATTAAGAGATCTGAATTAACATAATTACCATTAAACAATTCGTTTACAGCACTTGTACTTGTAATTCGATTTGGATTTGCATGTGGCGGATTTAATACATCCTCAATCGAAACTCTCTGATATGAAGATAATTGAGCATGATCACCGATCGGTCGAGTTTCTTCAAGATCAACCTCTGTTCGTCCAGTGCTGCTCTGTGGATGCATCGAAAAAAAACAATTGAATGAAACCCTAACACAGACGAACGAAAACTGTAATTTGAGAATTATGAAAAATTTGAAACTGATTCGAATGATAATTACCGGGATATTAGTGTAACGAACATCTCGCTGATTGAATGAAGAGACGAATTTGCCCTCAGATGATTGAATTAATTGTTTGATTTAACCCTATTAAAGAAAAACTGAATCAGGACACGTGTATGGCTCAAAATCTCGCGTACGTAATGCACGATAACCATATTTGTACCATACTCTTTACCTATATATATATATATTTGTACTTGTGTTAAGTATAGTACCCCTAATTCAACCTTATCCCTATGTCATGAGACGGAACCCCAGCGGTGATCGGGAGTTAAAACACTTAAAACGGAACAGGACTTTATTATTATTATTGGTATAATATTAATGAAAAAAAAATAAAAGAATATAGAAAGAGGGAGGCGAGACAACGAAGGGAAGGAAAGAAAAGGTTGGCTGTTGGAATTTTAGACAGTGTCCCCTATTTATACTAAATAAGGTTCTTTTCTAAATCTTAGTCATGAAGGAAATCTTTCAACTTTAGACACGTACCTGTACACACGTCCACTTCATATGTTTTGATTTTATTTATTATTTTAAATGGGACACGAAATTGAGAAAGAGGGACACGACAGTTTCCTTTAGTGATTTCATTTGTTTGGTATTGTTATTATTATATTATTTATTATTATTATTATTATTATTATTAATTTAACTACTTTATTCTTTTGGCGTATATAACTTCTAAAATATGATGTTTTACAAAACAACGAATATGTCTTTAGAACGAGAACATTTTTGTCTACATTTTGAACCAAGTTTCATTAAAAACGGAGTAGGTTCAAATATAATGTATTTTTATAGTTTAATTATTAAACGGTTCCTGGGCCCGTCCAGGTACTTTATATTTCTTACAGTCAACTTATCCGTAAGCTACCTGTCTAATAATATAAGTTTTTATATACTTTTATTTTATTTAGAAAGGTCACCCATATACAGGCCAATTAATTTATAATATTTCACCCAACTATATATAAAATAGTTTTTTTAAAACTATTTGGGTCGAATAATTATATTTAAAAATAAAACTGGTTACTAGTGGTTAATAAATTTAAATAACCCTATAATTCTTATATGATAAAAATGGGAATGTTACATCCTCCACACCTTGTTTTAAATCTCGTCCTCGAGATTTGGGCTACGATATCTCTTTTAGAGTTATGTCTTAGTCAATAAAAACAATATTAAAGTAAATGATACAGAATCAAAACATCAAATTTTGTGAATATGAGTTGTACAATAAATAGGACTCAATGGTTCAACTGATTTATTTGAAAAAAAATCAATGTCAAATGAACGAGATGAAATGATATAATTTCCAAAGTGACTAGGTTCAAGCCAAAAGAGATATATGATCAAATTGACTGTTTATATGTTGTAACTGACTTTTAGAAATAATAGAATTCACGGTCAAAAGAAAATTTACTTTGATTGTCAACTGAGGAAGATTCAGAGTCAACAAGCTCAAATGAAATAGAAGCACGAAAATAATTTGTCAATTATCGAATTATGATATGAGAAAAATCAATGTGTTGACATTTATGGAATTGCAATGATACACCGAAATACAACAGAGTTAGTGTATCATTGTCTTAATACATAATTGCATTAAAACTATTTTCAATGATGAGTCAAGCGAAAGGTATATAGATTAGCTCAAGCTACAAGTCTATAGCGACGCCACAAGGTGTCGTAGTAATCGAAATAATAATAGCGGTGACTGGATGAGTTCACCGTGTTTTAAATCAAATGAAAGTTCAACGAAGTAAGTCCGATGTTTGTTTCAAACAAATCTAGTAGGATTTTTTTTTCGATTGAAGATAATAAAGCAATAATTATCACAAAAGGCTCGATTGATGCTTTAAGAAGAGATACACTGAAATATGACATGAATTTGTGTATCATTATCTTAGCACACGATTGTGTTAAGATTACTTTTATAGGATAAACCAACGAAGCAGATTTAATATAAATAAATAATTAAATCCGTATATGATATGTGCAAACGAGATTAGTGCAAGCTTCAGATTTTTGTGAAAACGTCACCACAAGGTGATCGTGATCAAAGAAATAATTCAATGAAGTCGAAGACCAAACAAGCAAGTTATGGTTCAAAAGAATTGAAGTGCTTTGTTGGGATTATTTCGAATATGATGGCTTCAATTCATCATATGGGACCTTGAATTGAATATGTAATACGAGCAGGTTCAAACAATTGAACTTGGTTTAAACAAAACGAGTTTTAATAAGAAAGTTCGGACATGGCCACAACAAAAACCATGTATGCCAAAGAAAATTTGAGTTTTTCAAAAATTCATTGACTCGATATCAAAGAGTCATCGTTTTGCAATAATGCGGTTCACAGTGCCAAAAATCAAGTATAGCGAAATGATATTTGAGTTTTGATAAAACAGCAACTTAGAATGAAGCCCTCCAATGGTCTTCATAATTCAAACGAACCACATGCACAACAAACAGTGCACGTGTAATGTGTGGATTTACAAAGAAATGAAATAGATAAATATTCGCTACTATGAAAGAAATCCTCATGGTATGACGACCATGCGAAAGTCAACTTATTATATGCAGAAATCAGAATTTCAACGAAAGAAATATAAGAACTTTTATCTGGAATTTCGTGTGATAATCGTTGTTAAGTGACATTACCAGGGAATGTTGAATATTGCATATTTGAAATAGGGGAATTGAAAAGTTATGTGAATTCTTTTGCAGAGCAAGTAATTATGCCTCTGATTAGATTGTGCACCAATGGTTGTGAAACCTTGTTCCAACGTACCTTAGCGAGATTCATGTCGTTTGTAGGATCATGAGGCAAAGTGCCACTTTTTGATCAGTAGTTCTCCCACTGTCGGGATTAGCATTGTTGTTGTCGTGCCAATCATATTTTCCAAAGGTCTTGCCTCGAAAGTCGTGTGTGATATACTTCGACGTCTGTGGACGTATAATTTAAGTTTCATGTGTTTTCTTGTGCACTAGCACAACTTTACATGCTTCTTACTTGCGTTAGTAGTCCATGGTAACGCATTGGAAAATTATACTTTTGATGGCGTCCCAACTTAAAGGGTTCCCATTGCACGAGTTACGAGGTAGATGATCAAACGAAATAATGTTTGATATCGGTATTATAGATATATGTAAGAGATTCCTGATAAAGAAATCTAGATTTATTATTAACACATATGCTTGTGCTTTATTCCAAATTATCAATCCTTATGGTTTTTGGATTTCCTTATAGATATACATATCTATATAATCATATATTTCATATGCTGTAATATACATACCCTTAGTAAGGTCAATGTATTTAACAAATTTATATTTCCAAGAACCAGTCAGATATCTGGTCATGATACTATTTAGGGAATTTTGTCACTTGCTGACATATTATATACCTTCTTACCCGGTTCTAGCCGGAGAGGTAACCCTGTTATATCCGGACAAGCTGGAGAGTCTGCTACACCATACCCAGTCTTGCCAGAGAAAAATTTGTATTTCCCATAAATAGTATTTTTCTTAAATCATGATTTGGAAAGTGCATTATGACTTTCAATAATGAATCAGGAAATTAATATTTACCTGACGGATCATATTTTAGAACAAAGTAGTATCAATAAATAAGAAATAACAGTGGTCAAGTGTTATTGCTTATTTATTATACTTGCAATGTTCTAGTTATTATTTTCACGATATACCAAAACCCATCACACTTTATTTACACAAGTATTTAGCTTATCTCAAAGCTGATACTAAGGCATATTTTCTTAAGTTCAAGTCTAAATGTTATTATGTGTGCTACCAGTTAATAGCAATCTCCTAACTCTTTTATATAAGCATAGGTATTATTATCACAACACCTATTGGCATAGATCAGTGGCTCTGATACCACCTTCTGTCACGACCCCCGACCCCACCCTGGATGGAATCGAGAGTCGCGAGCAGCCAAGTGGTACCGGTGGTTATTTTGAAAAGTAGTGCAGCGGAAATTTCATCAGAACCGTGAGTTAGGAAAAATATCAGAGTTTAGAAAACACCGGATTTTTATTTATTAAATAGATGGGATAAAACCATCTTTTGAAATGTAGCTTTAATACAGAATAAATCAAAATACATAAAACAACTTTTGTTAATTTAATTTAATTGATAAAATAAGCCACTTCTGTAAGCCTTGTTTGTGCCGCATCCAACTCTAATTCCTGATCTACTGTAATTACCTGAAACGCGTTTTAAAAATATTTGGTCAGCAGGAAATACTGGTGAGTTCATTCAGTTTTTATAAAATGACCCTTAGTTATAAATTACAGCATAAGAACGATTACAATGGCTTCTATCTTATTTTTATCTGGCGCCGTGTCACCTGGTGACGATGGTCATACCACTATTGGGTCTTTCCCCAAGTAGTGACGTTTATCAATGTTAGGATTTATTAGCCTAACCCGTGAGAAATTAGTAATGTGCACAATACCCCACTAGCCAGTGATTAAGATAACCACGACTTACTCCCTATAATTATAACATTTGAAAATGGAGTATTGTAAAATACTTTTGATAAAAAGAGAATAACTCACATTGCAAGTTTATACGGGCAGAGTTTAGCCTATTGATTAGCCTTGATAGCTAGTTTAAATAACAATGCACATGAAACTAGGTAAGTAACTGAATACAACTTTTACGATAAGCTCACGAGATAAAAACCCTCATGACGAATGACAAAGTGCAACACTTAAACATCCATCGGATTCGCAACGAATGACAGAGTCTACCCCGAGTTTGGGTGGCACTCAAACATCCTGTCGGATTCATGACTAATGACAAAGTATAGCATTTAACCATCCCGTCGGATAGTTTCAATCGATTGGATATTGAATCGTAGCAGCGATCGAGTTAATACCCTGTATCACAGCAGCGCCTAGCTATTATGAAAGTAAAATTCGAATTGGAGCAGTAGAACTTCGTTTCTAAAAGAAACTTTCGACACCAGAGGACTGCTCGTAGCCTGCTCTATTTATAGCTGGAATTTGGATCTCACGCGGCCCGCGTGAACCTCCAGCCGATCCTTACGCTGCCCGCGTAGCCACCTAGTCTACGTATAGGTTTGATGGGTCATGAGTAGGGTTGCCAGGTGGATGCCACGTGGATCTGTACGCTTATCCGGTCAAACTTCACTTTGACGCGGCCCGCGTAAGACTATGTTGAATCTTTACGCGGCCCGTCTGAAAACCACAAATCTTGATTTCTTGATTTTCCATGCACAGTAGGATTTCAGAGGTCCGGGTTCGTACTTACGTGTCAATTTAGGATTTTTTTGAATATAATTATATCACCAAAAAGGTGATAAAATGGTGAGAAAGGAGAATGGACTTGCCTTGTAACTTTAGGGTTCAACTAGAAAGTCTCCTGGTAGAATATTGGGTATAACTTCTGAGCTATTTAAAATATATATATATATACATATATATATATATATATATATTTGTACTTGTGTTAAGTATAGTACCCCTAATTCAACATTATCCCTATGTCACGAGACAGAACCCCAACGAACTTAGTCAGGCAGAGCCTTGACATGCGTTATGGGGCTCAGATCAATCGGAAAGGGTAGCGGTGATCGGGAGTTAAAACACTTAAAACGGAACAGGACTTTATTATTATTATTGGTATAATATTAATGAAAAAAATAAAAGAATATAGAAAGAGGGAGGCTAGACAACAAAGGGAAGGAAAAAAAAGGTTGGCTGTTGGAATTTTAGACAGTGTCCCCCTATTTATACTAAATAAGGTTCTTTTCTAAATCTTAGTCATGAAGGAAATCTTTCAACTTTAGACACATACCTGTACACACGTCCACTTCATATGTTTTGATTTTATTTATTATTTTAAATGGGACACGAAATTGAGAAAGAGGGACACGACAGTTTCCTTTAGTGATTTCATTTGTTTGGTATTGTTATTATTATATTATTTATTATTATTATTATTATTATTATTATTATTATTAATTTAACTACTTTATTCTTTTGGCGTATATAACTTCTAAAATATGATGTTTTACAAAACAACGAATATGTCTTTAGAACGAGAACATTTTTGTCTACATTTTGAACCAAGTTTCATTAAAAATGGAGTAGGTTCAAATATAATGTATTTTTATAGTTTAATTATTAAACGGTTCCTGGGCCCGTCCAGGTACTTTATATTTCTTACAGTCAACTTATCCGTAAGCTACCTGTCTAATAATATAAGTTTTTATACACTTTTATTTTATTTAGAAAGGTCACCCATATACAGGCCGATTAATTTATAATATTTCACCCAACTATATATAAAATAGTTTTTTTAAAACTATTTGGGTCGAGTAATTATATTTAAAAATAAAACTGGTTACTAGTGGTTAATAAATTTAAATAACCCTATAATTCTTATATGATAAAAATGGGAATGTTACATCCTCCACACCTTGTTTTAAATCTCGTCCTCGAGATTTGGGCTACGATATCTCTTTTAGAGTTATGTCTTAGTCAATAAAAACAATATTAAAGTAAATGATACAGAATCAAAACATCAAATTTTGTGAATATGAGTTGTACAATAAATAGGACTCAATGGTTCAACTGATTTATTTGAAAAAAAATCAATGTCAAATGAACGAGATGAAATGATATAATTTCCAAAGTGACTAGGTTCAAGCCAAAAGAGATATATGATCAAATTGACTGTTTATATGTTGTATCTGACTTTTAGAAATAATAGAATTCACGGTCAAAAGAAAATTTACTTTGATTGTCAACTGAGGAAGATTCAGAGTCAACAAGCTCAAATGAAATAGAAGCACGAAAATAATTTGTCCATTATCGAATTATGATATGAGAAAAATCAATGTGTTGACATTTATGGAATTGCAATGATACACCGAAATACAACAGAGTTAGTGTATCATTGTCTTAATACATAATTGCATTAAAACTATTTTCAATGATGAGTCAAGTGAAAGGTATATAGATTAGCTCAAGCTACAAGTCTATAGCGACGCCACAAGGTGTCGTAGTAATCGAAATAATAATAGCGGTGACTGGATGAGTTCACCGTGTTTTAAATCAAATGAAAGTTCAACGAAGTAAGTCCGATGTTTGTTTCAAACAAATCTAGTAGGATTTTTTTTTCGATTGAAGATAATAAAGCAATAATTATCACAAAAGGCTCGATTGATGCTTTAAGAACCATTAAGAGATACACTGAAATATGACATGAATTTGTGTATCATTATCTTAGCACACGATTGTGTTAAGATTACTTTTATAGGATAAACCAACGAAGCAGATTTAATATAAATAAATAAATAATTAAATCCGTATATGATATGTGCAAACGAGATTAGTGCAAGCTTCAGATTTTTGTGAAAACGTCAGCACAAGGTGATTGTGATCAAAGAAATAATTCAATGAAGTCGAAGACCAAACAAGCATGTTATGGTTCAAAAGAATTGAAGTGCTTTGTTGGGATTATTTCGAATATGATGGCTTCAATTCATCATATGGGACCTTGAATTGAATATGTAATACGAGCAGGTTCAAACAATTGAACTTGGTTTAAAAAAAACGAGTTTTAATAAGAAAGTTCGGACATGGCCATAACAAAAACCATGTATGCCAAAGAAAATTTGAGTTTTTCAAAAATTCATTGACTCGATATCAAAGAGTCATCGTTTTGCAACAATGCGGTTCACAGTGCCAAAAATCAAGTATAGCGAAATGATATTTGAGTTTTGATAAAACAACAACTTAGAATGAAGCCCTCCAATGGTCTTCATAATTCAAACGAACCACATGCACAACAAACAGTGCATGTGTAATGTGTGGATTTACAAAGAAATGAAATAGATCAATATTCGCTACTATGAAAGAAATCCTCATGGTATGACGACCATGCGAAAGTCAACTTATTATATGCAGAAATCAGAATTTCAACGAAAGAAATATAAGAACTTTTATCTGGAATTTCGTGTGATAATCGTTGTTAAGTGACATTACCAGGGAATGTTGAATATTGCATATTTGAAATAGGGGAATTGAAAAGATATGTGACTTCTTTTGCAGAGCAAGTAATTATGCCTCTGATTAGACTGTGCACCAATGGTTGTGAAACCTTGTTCCAACGTACCTCAGCGAGATTCATGTCGTTTGTAGGATCATGAGGCAAAGTGCCACTTTTTGATCAGTAGTTCTCCCACTGCCGGGATTAGCATTGTTGTTGTCGTGCCAATCATATTTTCCAAAGGTCTTGCCTCGAAAGTCGTGTGTGATATACTTCGACGTCTGTGGACGTATAATTTAAGTTTCATGTGTTTTCTTGTGCACTAGCACAACTTTACATGCTTCTTACTTGCGTTAGTAGTCCATGGTAACGCATTGGAAAATTATACTTTTGATGGCGTCCCAACTTAAAGGGTTCCCATTGCACGAGTTACGAGGTAGATGATCAAACGAAATAATGTTTGATATCGGAATTATAGATATATGCAAGAGATTCCTGATAAAGAAATCTAGATTTATTATTAACACATATGCTTGTGCTTTATTCCAAATTATCAATCCTTATGGTTTTTGGATTTCCTTATAGATATACATATCTATATAATCATATATTTCACATGCTGTAATATACATACCCTTAGTAAGGTCAATGTATTTAACAAATTTATATTTCCAAGAACCAGTCAGATATCTGGTCATGATACTATTTAGGGAATTTTGTCACTTGCTGACATATTATATACCTTCTTACCCGGTTCTAGCCGGAGAGGTAACCCTGTTATATCCGGACAAGATGGAGAGTCTGCTACACCATACCCAGTCTTGCCAGAGAAAAATTTGTATTTCCCATAAATAGTATTTTTCTTAAATCATGATTTGGAAAGTGCATTATGACTTTCAACAATGAATCAGGAAATTATTATTTACCTGACGGATCATATTTTAGAACAAAGTAGTATCAATAAATAAGAAATAACAGTGGTCAAGTGTTATTGCTTATTTATTATACTTGCAATGTTCTAGTTATTATTTTCACGATATACCAAAACCCATCACACTTTATTTACACAAGTATTTAGCTTATCTCAAAGCTGATACTAAGGCATATTTTCTTAAATTCAAGTCTAAATGTTATTATGTGTGCTACCAGTTAATAGCAATCTCCTAACTCTTTTATATAAGCATAGATATTATTATCACAACACCTATTGGCATAGATCAGTGGCTCTGATACCACCTTCTGTCACGACCCCCGACCCCACCCTGGATGGAATCGAGAGTCGCGAGCAGCCAAGTGGTACCGGTGGTTATTTTGAAAAGTAGTGCAGCGGAAATTTCATCAGAACCGTGAGTTAGGAAAAATATCAGAGTTTAGAAAACACCGGATTTTTATTTATTAAATAGATGGGATAAAACCATCTTTTGAAAGGTAGCTTTAATACAGAATAAATCAAAATACATAAAACAACTTTTGTTAATTTAATTTAATTGATAAAATAAGCCACTTCTGTAAGCCTTGTTGGTGCCGCATCCAACTCTAATTCCTGATCTACTGTAATTACCTGAAACGCGTTTTAAAAATATTTGGTCAGCAGGAAATACTGGTGAGTTCATTCAGTTTTTATAAAATGACCCTTAGTTATAAATTACAGCATAAGAACGATTACAATGGCTTCTATCTTATTTTTATCTGGCGCCGTGTCACCTGGTGACGATGGTCATACCACTATTGGGTCTTTCCCCAAGTAATGACGTTTATCTCTGTTAGGATTTATTAGCCTAACCCGTGAGAAATTAGTAATGTGCACAATACCCCACTAGCCAGTGATTAAGATAACCACGACTTACTCCCTGTAATTATAACATTTGAAAATGGAGTATTGTAAAATACTTTTGATAAAAAGAGAATGACTCACATTGCAAGTTTATACGGGCAGAGTTTAGCCTATTGATTAGCCTTGATAGCTAGTTTAAATAACAATGCACATGAAACTAGGTAAGTAACTGAATACAACTTTTACGATAAGCTCACGAGATAAAAACCCTCATGACGAATGACAAAGTGCAACACTTAAACATCCATCGGATTCGCAACGAATGACAGAGTCTACCCCGAGTTTGGGTGGCACTCAAACATCCTGTCGGATTCATGGCTAATGACAAAGTATAGCATTTAACCATCCTGTCGGATAGTTTCAATCGATTGGATATTGAATCGTAGCACCGATCGAGTTAATACCCTGTATCGCAGCAGCGCCTAGCTATTATGAAAGTAAAATTCGAATTGGAGCAGTAGAACTTCGTTTCTAAAAGAAACTTTCGACACCAGAGGACTGCTCGTAGCCTGCTCTATTTATAGCTGGAATTTGGATCTCACGCGGCCCGCGTGAACCTCCAGCCGATCCTTACGCTGCCCGCGTAGCCACCTAGTCTACGTATAGGTTTGCTGGGTCACGAGTAGGGTTGCCAGGTGGATGCCACGTGGATCTGTACGCTTATCCGGTCAAAATTCACTTTGACGCGGCCCGCGTAAGACTATGTTGAATCTTTACGCGGCTCGTCTGAAAACCACAAATCTTGATTTCTTGATTTTCCAAGCACAGTAGGATTTCAGAGGCCCGGGTTCGTACTTACGGGTCAATTTAGGATTTTTTTGAATATAATTATATCACCAAAAAGGTGATAAAATGGTGAGAAAGGAGAATGGACTTGCCTTGTAACTTTAGGGTTCAACTAGAAAGTCTCCTGGTAGAATATTGGGTATAACTTCTGAGCTATTTAAAAAATATATATATATATATATATATTTGTACTTGTGTTAAGTATAGTACCCCTAATTCAACATTATCCCTATGTCACGAGACAGAACCCCAACGAACTTAGTCAGGCAGAGCCTTGACTTGCGTTATGGGGCTCAGATCAATCGGAAAGGGTAGCGGTGATCGGGAGTTAAAACACTTAAAACGGAACAGGATTTTATTATTATTATTGGTATAATATTAATGAAAAAAATAAAAGAATATAGAAAGAGGGAGGCTAGACATCGAAGGGAAGGAAAGAAAAGGTTGGCTGTTGGAATTTTAGACAGTGTCCCCCTATTTATACTAAATAAGGTTCTTTTCTAAATCTTAGTCATGAAGGAAATCTTTCAACTTTAGACACGTACCTGTACACACGTCCACTTCATATGTTTTGATTTTATTTATTATTTTAAATGGGACACGAAATTGAGAAAGAGGGACACGACAGTTTCCTTTAGTGATTTCATTTGTTTGGTATTGTTATTATTATATTATTTATTTATTTATTTATTTATTATTATTATTAATTTAACTACTTTATTCTTTTGGCGTATATAACTTCTAAAATATGATGTTTTACAAAACAACGAATATGTCTTTAGAACGAGAACATTTTTGTCTACATTTTGAACCAAGTTTCATTAAAAACGGAGTAGGTTCAAATATAATGTATTTTTATAGTTTAATTATTAAACGGTTTCTGGGCCCGTCCAGGTACTTTATATTTCTTATAGTCAACTTATCCGTAAGCTACCTGTCTAATAATATAAGTTTTTATATACTTTTATTTTATTTAGAAAGGTCACCCATATACAGGCCAATTAATTTATAATATTTCACCCAACTATATATAAAATAGTTTTTTTAAAACTATTTGGGTCGAATAATTATATTTAAAAATAAAACTGGTTACTAGTGGTTAATAAATTTAAATAACCCTATAATTCTTATATGATAAAAATGGGAATGTTACAAAGAGACTTTGAGAGAATAGTCGAATGAATCGAAGCTATATTGTCGAATGTTATACGAAAGTTATTTGTGTGAGAATAGTGTTGTATGAGGTTGTCAATGACTAATGATTTAGTTGTATGTGATGTTCACAGGTACCACACGGATTTCTTCTACTACTATCGAAGATGAGCAGACATAGATCGAGTCAAGAGCAAGGATTGTACGGGAAGGATTGGTCACATAGTTTAACAAATATAGGTCCGAAGTATTAATATAATGGAATGTGGTAAATCCTTTTTATTGAGTGTATGACATTTGGTATTCGAACCTTCCTGTAAGTATTATGTCTATAAAGAACAAAATTTTGGGTTCATATTTTTCGCTGTGTTGTATTTTTAAGTTATTACAAGTTAGTCTTACAGGGAATTGTTCATAATACGAACGGGTCATGCCTGATTTTTGTTAAATTATAGTATGACAATATCACAATTTGGAAGGTGAATTATGGGCGTTACATCCAAATACATATTTAGTCACTTTTATTTATAAAAACCAATCTCCAATAACTATAACTTTTGTAGCAAAAATTATGGCAAAGTTTATGTAACAATCTATTGTTGAAAATACACTTGTAAGTGCATGTTTATAAATATTTTTCTAAGTGTTTAGATTTTTATAAAATTTTGCCATAGTTTCCCCTAAAAAGGGAGGTTCCCAGGCTTTCAAGCATATCATTTTCTTTTGTAAAAATCTACACAATCAATCCTTACTCAACATTAACCAATCTACACTTACCAATCTTGCCAAAAACAGGCATAATCTAACACTTCATGAACTTGAATATTTGTAAATATTTGTAGTAACTTACTAGTGTTATTAGTAAGCCTTGTTATCCTTTAAAGTGTGATTAGTTCTTTAAAAACTTCATTTTTAAAGATGTTAGATGTTTACAACTTCTTGTCACATTTTCTAAAAATGTTTCTTTATGAAATTTTCTTGTTACACAAGTGTTTCTACACTTGTTTAACCACCAAAAATAGAGTTTGTTTATGTAAGAACAAAGTTTTAACGAAACTTATATTTTTAACTCGGTTTCTTTAGAAATCATCCATAAAATTTCTAGATCTACAATTATCACAACTTACTTTGATCATCATTTTGCAAGAAAAAAATCTATACTTCAAGTTCATGATTTACATAAGGATGATCTATTGATTTCTTAACATAATCATCCTATCATCTTGCTAAATCATGTTTTTAATCATGATCTAGCAAGATCATATGATGATCTACATCATTTACACAAGCAAACAACAATCATCAAGTATAACAACACATAAATAACATGAGTTCTTCATGATTTCTTATAATTTTAAGCTTATGTTCATGTTTCATCTTCTTTTTTCTTAGTTTTCTTCTTGATAGTCATCTTGTATCATCTTTTAACCACTTAAAATAGATGTAAAATGAAGAGTATAGTGTTCTTACTACTAGCTCAAGGCTAGGGATGATCAATGTAAGAAATGTAGTGGATAAAACCAAATGAGAAAGGTCCTTGGACTTCCGAAGGCTCCAAGCTTCCTAACTTAGCTCCTTACACCCTTGAGTATGCATGGATTTAGTGAAGAATGAAAGATGAAGAGGATGATGGTGTAGGGGTGTTTGGCCGTGAGCGTGATGAAGGGAAAGGAGGAAGATGATGTGTCACAACCCTCGTCCCCTAACAACCCAGGAATGGGCGGTCGTGAGCCAATCTCAGTGGTATCGGTGTTTATCAATTTGGTAGCGGAAAATTTCATCAGGACCGTAGTTAGGAAATATTTTATCAGAGTTAAACACCAAAATATTTTAATAAAGAAATGGGATAAAACCCGATTTTTCATTTTGATACATCTATAGGGAATAATCCCAATTATTGGAAACAATTCTCCTTTTTAATTAGGTTACTTTTATTGCCACTTTTCTAAGCCTTCAGTGCTCTCCAGCTGGCTTTTATTGGCTTCAAACTAAGTTACCTGAAACACGTGTTTAAAACATTTTATCAGCAGAAAATACTGGTGAGCGAATCTCAGTTTAATCAAAACAGGTTTTATCATTTCACAGTATTGAGAGCGATTATAATGTTTATATCTACACAATTACTCATTCAGTACTTGCCACTCGACCGGATCTGTGGCTATGGTCATATCACACATTGGCTAACCCGTTGTCCAATTGTGAAGGTTATCAAGTAATGTATACAAAACCCCATAATACTGGCAGTAATTGAAGAATTACAAAGACTCAATCACTGCTAAATTGCATTGTAAAACATTTAAGGTTTTGTAAAAATTGTTTACAAAAAGGAGATTACTCACATTGCTATTATAGGCTTTCCTTTGTGACTTCCTGATTATAATCTAATTAAATAAACAATGCACACGTGTTAGTATAATAACCCATTTTAACATTAGTAATACCCTCCCCGAGACGGCATTCCAACGACTACGTCGGGCAGAACCACGACAGCCGTTACGGAACCCTAGATCAATCGGGTAGAGTATCTAATACGTATCCAGGGGTTACGATACTTACAACGAGGCAGAGCTTCGCTAATTAGGGGGTATAATGCCCGGGTATAGGGCCTACACTACAGAAATTGAGAGAGGAAATTGAATTCTAAACGAATTGGAATGGACAGCCGATGCCTCCTATTTATATTTGCTGATTTCGAGTTTTACGCGGCCCGCGTAAGGTGTAGCTAAGGGCTACGCGGCCCGCGAGGTCCAGAAAGGCGGCTAGGGTTTGCTGAGTCATTGACACGTGGCGACACCAGGTTTTCGCTTATCGTTGAGCTGTCGCGGCCCGCGAGCGACCCCTGGATTTTGTTTTTTAATGAAATAAAGGTTATTCGGGGCTGATTTTCGTATACGGGGTGTATTTTAGGACATATAGGGGTATTCTAAATATATTAGGGGTGTCGGAAATATTTTAGGAGGGTTGATATATCTTGGTATAACTCCTGGATTATTTAATAAAATATATAGTGCATTCACATTAAGTATAGTAACCCAATTCCATTTTATCCCTACGTCACGAGACAGAACCCCAACGAATTTAGGCAGAGCCTTGACATACGTTACGGGGCCCTACGTCAGTCAGACAGGGTATCAGTGATCAAGGGTTAAAATACTTAAAACAGGGCAAGACCTTATTATTATTAAAAGGGTAGAATTTTAGAGAGAGGGATTGAAAGGGACTGAGCAGTTTGAAACTTCAATACCTGCCTGTTATTTATACTCGTTATTGAACTTGGATTTCACGCAATACTGACACGTACACAATGGAAATTGAATTTATGCTTATCTAAATTGTCATGCATACGTACACATGTATGCAAAAGTCTTTAATTGTAAGTTTTATTATTTTATTATTATATATTATAATTAATTTAACTGCTTTACTTATTTGGCGCTTATAACTTCTAAAATATGATGTTTTGCAAAATAATGAATATGTTTTTAGAACGAGAATAATCTTATCCACATTTTGAACCAAGTTTCATTAAAAATGGAGTAGGTCCAAATATAATGTATTTTTATCGCTATAATTATTACACGGTTTTTACGTTTGCCAAAATACTTTATATTTCTATTGGTCAATTTACCCATGACCTATTCGTGTAGTAACTTTATTTAAAAATTTTGGGAACGTTACATGATGTTGGTTATGTTGTGTAGGAAATGAAGGGTTATGTTATAATGGTCCTTCTTATAATCCTCCAACACTAAATCTCCTAATGGATATTATGTTTACAAAGTAGTAGGCAAGATCTTATAAAATAAACACATAAAATCCCAGGTGGGGGGGGGGGGTCTAGAGTTAGGATGTAAGTATTGGTTAACTTATATAATTAGATTTCAAGTATAAGTTACATGTTTTAGTTATTAGATATTTGTATGGGGTGTTACGATGTTCGGGGACCATAACTAGCTTGGTAATGTCAAAATAACGCTTCTAGTGTAAATTTGGTGTTTCGGGTAGTGTCCGGTTGTTCGGTTGGTTACCGGTTCGTTAAGGTGCTAAACTACGCAGTTTGGTGCGCTTTATGTACCCTTTTATGACAGTTTTGATTCCCGACACTTAGGAAAGCATTCATGACCATTTATCCATGTTTCTGCATGATATTAGTTTGCTTAAATGCTGAATTTGCTGATTTTCTGCAGAATTCTGCAGTTTACGTGAGTTTTAGGCACTTTCCGGCACTTATACTATTTCTAGGAAGGCAGATTTGTGATCCATACTTTCCTACACACTATACTAGTGTCATACTTGGTTTCTGGCCCATTCTGTGTCTCAATACCTTCTCTGTCTATGTACTTGTCTATGTACTGAACTCCATCAGCATTTTTCTGATTTGCCGGATAACTGTGCTTACTGTGTTTCTGTAACACCCCAAAAACGGGTTTGGTAAATTAGAACCCGGTTAATATAAAGAAGTGAGTTTTAGTCTCTTATATAATTAAAATGAAACTTGAGGGACCAAAACCGTTAAGTGGGGAAACATGATTTTATTAAAATGAACTTAAAACACCAGTGTGTGTGTGTGTGTCGACATCCAGGAAGAAGAAACAAGGTTCCAAACCCTAGTTTCACAAAAATCCTCCAATTGGAAGGGTAAATGAAGTCTAAATCCATAACCGAGTACGGATTAACGATCACCTTCTCAATGGGATCCTAAGGTATGTTTTAAAAGTTAGATTGGTGATCTTTCACGAAGTGGGTTATGATGTAAATTGCGAAATTGTATGAAATTGATGATGGGTATGTGTTAGAATCATCATATATAACATGGATTATGCATGGTTTAGGTTAATTTGATGTTTAATGGTGAAACCCATTTCTAGTAGTAATGTTATGAAGATGATGATGTTGCATGTGTTAAATCAAGTATGGTTTTGATGTATATGAAGTTGAATATTGTAGATTATTGTTAATGACCTTGATTTAGGATGAAAGTTATGTGAGGATTAGTGGGAATTTGATGATCTTGATATGAACTAGTAAGAAGATGCAAAGAATGCTTGTACTTTATGCTTAGGAAGTAGTATGCACACCAAGTGTATGATAAAATGTCTAAGTGAAGTTAAGATGTGAAATTTTAGAAAGCGGCTTGACATATATGAATGATGTATGATAATGATGTAATTAGTGGTATACTAACTTAAAGAGTGTGCTTTGGATGGAACTAGTACAAGAATTCGGGTTGAATGTATGTGTTGTCAAGGTTATGCATTAGAGGCTTGTACATTATGCTTGAATGGGCGATGCTCGCCATGTGTTTCTATTGATCACTTAATTGCGATTAAGAAGTGAATGTATATTAAATGTATAACATATGACCATACTAGTAAAGAGTGATGTTATGAATTACGTTAAGTTGTCTAACTTAGCTATGTGATTGTCAAATGTAGAATCATGAAAGCATAAGTATGTGTATATTGTGTATGTGAATAGGCAATCATGTAGTTGTTTGTGTTGTACAACATTATGTATGAAATGAATATCATGTCATTAATATGGTCCACTATATCAACATGAATGCGTGTTCATAAGTTGGGAGTTATATGCTAAAAGGTTGACTTTCTGAAAGTCAACCGAGAGATTATAACATGGTTAGGTATTTTGACACAAATATAAGAATCGAGAGATCAAGGAATACGTGTTAGACCAATTATGTGTTACGTGTGATAACGAATTTAGATTTCGAAGATATTGAACTATGTGATTGACGAGTCATGTCATATGCGTGTTAGTGAAAGTCAAATAGATAAAAATTGGAAAATATGTGTTAATATGAATAAGCATGAATACTAACATAATCATGGCTTGACGGCATGAAAGAATAGGAACCACACTAGCACGGACCAAGCATGAAAGGCTAACGGGTCAAGATGAGGCAAGGAAGATGTTACGAACGCGGATGCACAAGGTAAGTGATTTCCGTAATCACTTCTTAGTTGTTTACGTAAGGATATGTGTTAGTAATTAAAGTATGATCATTGAGGGCAATTGAGGATGGATGGTATGAAATCGATGATTTTCGTTAAGAAGATATAATGGGTCAAAGATGGGGTTTGTTGTTATATCGGGAATAAGAGTATAAAAGGGTTACGGTATGATAACCGGGTAACGGGGATTGGGTGTGTAAACCCCAAGTACGAAACTCCGGATAATGTAAAGGTATCTTGGTAGTAATGTTCATGCAAGTTTCGGGGTAAAACAAATGAGTTGTGTGATGAAAACAAGAATGGTAAAGTTGTCCGAAAATGAAAATATAGGTGTAAACGCGTAAGTTAGGAATTTCCTTAACCCGGATATGGGATTTTAAGTTTATATGTTAGAATGTGAATTTACAAGCATGTAGGAAGAAACGGGAGGTTAAACGGGTAAACGGTTCAAAAGTTACGCGCGTTTTAGTGCGTACGAACGACAAATCAACACAGCAGAAAAATGATGTTTCTGATAGGCGTCGACGACGCGGGTAGGTGGCGTCGCCGACGCCGCTTGGAAAATTCGTTTTCCTGTCGACGCCACTTCCCCCTGGTTGACGCGGTCCCGACGCCATAACCCGGAAAAATGTTATTTTTGGTCATTTTTAACCCCGACGGGTTCCAGGGCCGTCGCCGACTCCCTCCCCATGTCCATAGACATGAAATTTGCTATTTAAGCTGTTTTATGCATCGTAGGCTTCGGTTTGTTACCCGTGGACTACGACGGACTTTCTAAACGTGATTTTGAGCGATCATTAGATGCTTATGAGCTATAAACCAAAGTCTAAGTCCCATGTAAATGACGTATGAGTATGTAAGAAGTATGCAAGATCTAGTACGCATGTAGATGTGTATGTATGTAGGTATAAAGATATGTATGAATGTATACATGTAAGTAAAGATGTAGGAAAGGTATGTACACACGTAGATGTGTATGTATGCATGTATAAGGGTATGTATGAGTGTAGACATGTATGTAGAGAGGTAGGAAAGGTATGTACGTATGTAGTTGTGTATGTATGTATGTATAAGGACGTGTATGAGTGTATGCATGTATGTAAAGTTGTAGGAAAGATATGCACGTAAGTAGATGTGTATGTGTGTATGTATGCGTGTATGTAAGTACGTATGTATGTATGGAATAGACACGTTGAGTGTTAATGTTATTAATGGTATACCTCGAGGATGAAAAGTAATGCAGGTACATTATTGAAGCCTCACCAGGAAATGGATATGCAGATGAAATGCTTAAAGCTTAAAAGATGACGAAGTGTGAAGTGTACGCGAATGAACTTTGTTTCTTTAATGTGTACTAATGTTATGAATGTATGTGGTGAATGCAAGTTGTACGGATGATGAGCGATTATCACAAGGATTAGGGATCGAAGACCGAGTCACTAGAGAGATTGTACGGGGACGTTGAATGTAAAACGTAGTAACCGTAAGCTATGTTTAATTAGTAAGTAAGAGGATGACGGATTTATGAATAAGAATTATGTTAAAGTTAAATTTTAAATGAGTAGAGGTATTTATAATGAAAGAAATTTTATGGTTAGTGTTTCCGCTGCGACTTTTTGTCAAATACGATTTAGGGTCTAACAGTTTCGTGCATCTTTTGAGTCAATAAAGTTCTCATGCAATAATGACATGACTTTAAGCAATATATGATGCACATGTAGGTATATGGTAATAATCAGAAGCAATTCAAGTAAATAAATTGTAATTTAGCACAGTCATTAAGCACTAATCATTATTTAATAATTGTACGGATGTATGCAAATTTGACAGTTGTCACAAACTGAATCGGAACACAGCGTGAACAATGGACCCATACATCAAGTGCCCATTCCCAAAAGAAGAAAAACCATGCCTTATGGTTGTTCTTACAAAGAATTCTGGTCCTGCAAACCGATATAATTCTCGGGCAAAGTAGGACCCATTGCAGCTCTACGCTGGATAGAAAATGTGACAACCCTCACCAAACCAGGTATCCGTACGAATTAATTAGTATTTAATTACTGCTCAATTACTGTGCTTGCTTGCAGTGGTAAATAAACTTTTACGTGATTTCTGAAATATGCATAACCATGCCTCATATTCTATTTGTTGTTACTCTATTATTTACATACAGAACTTCAGTGACAACCTTGATGCACAAAGGCACAGTAGCACAATGAACGGATAACCCATTTAACACGCTGATATAGCCAGCACCAGGCAGACACTGCCTCTAAGGCCTGTATGAGCCAAAGATAGTTTACTACACTAATAGAAAGTGTAGGGAAGTGAGGATTGTAGAACTGCGTCACTAGGAAATAATTACAGTGACCGGATGTGCCTAAAACGTACTCTAAGTACAAAATTCAGCACTTTAATTAAAAATTCAGCATTAAGCTACCTAATAAAGTGCCAAAGCACGGAAAAATATTACTAGTCACTTTCCAAAGTGTCGGGAATAAGTTGTGTCACTAAAAATAGTAATAACGACACTTTAAAGCTTTGTTAAGCACTTAAACGGATCGCTATCCAACCTAACAACCGGACTTTATCCGGAACATAAAAATATTGCCATCAACACTGTTTTTCTTTTCTGAGCCAGTTAGGGTCCCCGAATACCCTAACACCCGCTACAATGCATAACATACTAGTAAATGGTTTAACCTCCTAAATATCTTACTAATACTTACTATTTAGTTGAAATCTAACTAGGAGACCCCCCCCCCCAACCGAACTCGTCCCCTAGGGGGGGACACCCTTGTCCTAATTTTGATTATAATATTCACTCTTGTCTAATATCTAGCTTACATGTAATCCATTGGACAATGTTCATAACTTTGTCTATAAGAATCCACCTTGATCCATCATTCACTTTCAACACTTAAACATCACAACAAAACTCTCCCTCTCCTCTCTAATAGCTCACGACCGAACACCCCTATATCATCCATCCATTTTTCGATTTTGTTCAAGCTATTCCAAGGGTATACAAGTGTTAAGGATCACATACGAGGAAGCTTGGTGCATTCGGAACGTGAAGGACCTCACCCTCTTGCTTTTATCCACCCAATCTTCGACTAGATTCTTCCCTAGCCTCGAGCTAGTAGTAAGTGACTATAAACACACTCTCGATCTATTTTAAAGTGGGTAAAATGAAATATGACGGTTAAAACTCATGAACTTACAAGATGATATGTTAAAAGTCTACTAAAATGATGAATATGTTGGTTAAAAGCCATGATGTTGTGTAAATCTTGTAAGACTTGTTTTGTTGTGATTATTTAGTGCCGATCTATGTTGTGGTAGTTCGGATCATCGTCTAACCCGGATCGGTCATGATCATGGATCATGACATAGAGTTGTTTAAGTATGAAAAGGGTTAAATGATGAAACTCTACTACACACTAAACATGAACTTGTGTAAAATCGATTTTTCTTACGAAATAGTGTTTTAAACTAGTAGATCTACGGATCTACAAACGGTATTTTCAAAGGACCAAGTGTCAAAGAAATCATATTTTCTAAAACCGGATCTTACACGAACAAGAATGATTTTTAAACACACAAGTGTGTAGACACTTGTGTAACACTAAATTTCGACAAGGAACTAGTTTTGTCAAATTTTACTAGAAGTTGTAAAGATGGAATTTCGTTAGAAACGAGGCTTTTACGAAACCGGATTGATTTATACAAAAGATCCACTAAAAGTAATGAGATTTACTTCATATTTTAGATAAACCACAAGTTCATGCATTTTTGCGATTTACATCTATTTTGACTAGTTTGATGGTTTGAATATTGTTTATTGTTGATTGAGAAAATTGTTGATTTGAATTTTAAAAGAAAATGATACGCTTGAAAGCGTGGCCACCTCCAGTTACAGGGGAAACTCTGGCGAAATCTTTTTTTCTCAAAACCTAACACTAGGGAATATTTTCACTACAAGTGTTGTAAATCTATTTTTGACTTGTTTTCAAAACGCAAGTTTCGCCACGACTTTATTTACGAAACATCGGGGGTGGGATTTTCACAAAATAAAACTTGATAAATATATATTTGATATATATATATATATATATATATATATATATAGGAGAAGGTTAAAATGAGAACCACCTCGAGTTGTAAGAACCCGCGAGAACCACCCCCGCGGGGGGCGTTGACCACGATTTTTTTTTACAACTAGATGTGTATATTTTAACAACCTACGTAAAGTTTGGGTTTAAACGGCGTGCCCGAGGGGTTAGTTTTTTACGCCCAAAGTTTGGGTTTTTTTTTTTTTTTAACCAAACTTTGGGCGTAAAAAACTACCCCCTCGGGCGCGCCGTTTAAACCCAAACTTTACGTAGGTTGTTAAAATATACACATCTAGTTGTAAAAAAAAAATCGTGGTCAACGCCCCCCCCGCGGGGGTGGTTCTCGCGGGTTCTTACAACTCGAGGTGGTTCTCATTTTAACTTATTCCTATATATATATATATATTTTTCATAACCACACTTGTGAGATTTTTATGATTATTTTGTGAACTATACAAATATTATTTTTAGGGTAAAAATAATATTACCGAATTTTAACGATTCCAAAATAATACGAACGCCTTCACAATAAATAATGAGTTACAACGGTATAATTATTACCACCCGATCTTTATCCGTAACTTACGCAATTCAGAAGATACCAATGAACGCGTATTTGTCAAGAATATTATTTCGGAAAATTGTATGAAATAAAATATAATATTTTTGGGAAGAATGATTATATTTTGAAGTAAGAAAAAAAAAATATTAAGTGAGACTTAATAACGTATTTCGAATGTTACGAACACGCATGTATTAAATCCCCCATCCTTGGGAAGGAGAATAATTACCAAGTATTTACAAAATACAAACACGAAATAGTTGTCTAACTATTTCCCAAAAACTTAAACCTTAAGCTAAGGCACGGCCATCCGTCTAATAGATTTAGTACATGTAGGTCGTCACACAGCTGCTTGAATCAGGAGATATACTTGGTAGAGACGCACCACTGTGAGTTCATGTCCCCCTTTTCTCTTAACTGTTTTCAGTTTTTATACTTCGGGGGTGAAATACATGTTGCTATGATTACGAATACTTTTTACATGGTATGGTTAGCGTAAGGAGGGTTATTACTTAGATCATGTGAGTGGGTAGGCGGAAACTTGAGGCCATTAATCCTCAGGGTAGGACCGAGGGGCAGGAGCGGTAGATCTATCTGGGTGTAGCGAGCCCAGCCCCAGGCCTAATCAGTACGGACCTCGGGGTGACTTTGTACCCAACGCATAAATCTGCTAGGTTTGAGTCTTCCTACTTGCACTTCACACATATCAATGGCCTTGCAAACCATTGGTGATCTCTTTTTCCTTATTTGCTACATACCAGGATTTTATACTTACAAAGGTTTTACTTACTCACTACACATGAACTTGCTCAACAATTTTTGTTGATTTTTCCCAACTTACATGTATTTCAGGTAATTAAGGATCTGGCATGGTATGCTACGTTTTCCCGCTGCATAAGGGTTATGAGGTCATCCAAGTTTAGGAGATGTGGCTTTTTCCTGGACGAGTCACAGTCCTTAAACTGCGTTTATTTCACGTTGGTGTTGTGTCTTTTCAAACAACGTTTCTTTTTATGTTATCAGGTTGTAGTGTCTATCGCATGAGTTAATGCCTTAAGACAATGTTGTGTCACTTATGTTTTAAAACTTAATTCAATGGATGATCTTGCATGATTTTTATTTCATATAGCTTTGTTATGATTAAGCTATGGTATTAAGAAGTCACACCAAATTAACCACGCTTCCGCAAAGCCAGGGTGTGACAGCTTGGTATCAGAGCTCTGATCATAGCGAACTAGGATTCCTTCTCGAGTCTAGACTATGATCACTAGGGCTCTCACGAAAACATTTTTACACTGCATACCACTTAAGTCCAGATCCAAAACTTTTTACAAACAAATGTTGAGCACATTTATTTATTATTTATAGGCTCAGTCTGGGAGGCTGAGGCTCGGTCTGGAAGACCGAGGCTCGGTCTAGGAGACCGGGTAGTTGGCTAGTGGGACTAGGAAGAGCAGTCTGAGAGGCTGGGAGAATAGGCTAGTGGGACTAGGAAGAGCAGTCTGAGAGGCTGGGAGAATAGGCTAGTGGGACTAGGAAGAGCAGTCTGAGAGGCTGGGAGAATTTGGCTAGTGGGACTAGGAAGAGCAGTCTGAGAGGCTGGGAGAATTTGGCTAGTGGGACTAGGAAGAGCAGTCTGAGAGGCTGGGAGAATTTGGCTAGTGGGACTAGGAAGAGCAGTCTGAGAGGCTGGGAGAATTTGGCTAGTGGGACTAGGAAGAGCAGTCTGAGAGGCTGGGAGAATTTGGCTAGTGGGACTAGGAAGAGCAGTCTGAGAGGTTGGGAGAATTTGGCTAGTGGGACTAGGAAGAGTAGTCTGAGAGGCTGGGAGAATTTGGCTAGTGGGACTAGGAAGAGCAGTCTGAGAGGCTGGGAGGCTAGTGGGACTAGGAGAATTGTTTGATTGCTTACTTGGTGACTAATGTGCTTTTCTGATTATATGATTGATTATTTGTACATATTTGTGTTTGTGTTACTGACACCACGGACCCTAGTGTTGGGATTGAACCCTACCAGAGGAACAGATAATGTAAAGCCAAAACCAGGTCACAACAGAGGATTCACAATAAGCAGCAGTTTACACTTTGCTCTCCCCTTGAAAGTGATTTATAACAACTGATGGTCTTTATCCGCTGTTCAGATACAACTACTGCTGGTCCTTCAACTGCTGATCAAAACCCTGAAGTATCCAACACTGCTGGTCCTATCTACTGATGATAAAGCACTGCCCAGTCAAGGACTGATCAACCTTGAGTAAAGCACTGACATAAAGGGAGAGCAACTGTTTAGTGAATTGTTTGTTTATGTATAGTCAGTGGTTAGGATAGCAGTGTTTGTGTAAGGACAGTAGATACAGGTTGTTAGGCTGTTAGACGTCGTTTTCATGGTGACGTCAGATTAGATACCTCAGTGGTTTGGTTTGCCTATAAATGTAACAGTATTCTGTACTGTTACATTTGATTGACTGAGCGGGTTCTTCTCCTCATGTCTAATCCTTTCATCTTGTGTGCAAACCAACCTTGGGGCATCAGGCTGAGGGGGAGTTTAGTTTGTAAGCATATCTGTAATCTTTTGCTTTGATTTGTAAATCCTTCGACTCTATGAGAAGCAATTGTTTATCAAACTATTTTCTCCTTTGATTGTGTTTACAAAGTTTGTTTTCATTTCCGCTGCACTTTACATGTTTTCATATTCACAAATTGTTCAAAACATACAAACAAACATAATCATGAGAGCCTCCGATCCTAACAATTGGTATCAGAGCCTGGACAGTCAAATTCGATCTAACAATCAATTTGACATACAGTTTGGCTCAAAATTCATTGATACTAAGGTTGGTTGTATTTAGTTGAAAAACAGAGTATCGATTAAATCATGTTCAAAATGGTTATTCAAAAACTCTGTAAATCAACCAAGATGTCATATGACACACAAATTTCACACAACAAGTAAATTCATGCACAAGACACTCATGGTTTCTAGATCTGAAAGCAATATCTGTTAAACCATGAGATTATTTTCTAAATTGATTTAAACTGTTGATGTGTAATCTGTGATGTTTTCAATAAATACTAAAGTACAAATCTCAGATTAACAAAACCTATGTTCATAAAAACATTGTTGTTTTGTTAACACAAAAAGAGGGAAATTAAAACTTTAGTTATTTAGATCTTATGTGTTGAAAACAGGTTGAGTTCCTAAAAAGGACAAAATCAACTATGTTCAAATACATTAAGAAAACAGGGGTCAACATAGTCCGTATCATATGTAATGTGAGATTGGGCGAAAAACTTGTGAAAACATGATCAAGTCTCTCAAAACATTACTGCAAAATGATTTTGGACTAATATTCACAAAAACTCTGAAGTGTGTTTATCTCAAAACTTTTGAATTCAGAAGAAAAGGGAATAAACTTAAAACACTGAAAGAGTCAAAGCTTGGGGTAATAATGGTCAATTAAGCAACTGTTTGTGCTCATTGGTTCAAAAAAAAAAAAAAAAATTCAAGTGACATTAGTGTTCCCAGTGATTGAACTTACAAAAGGACTAGAAAAATTTTCAAAATCATCACATAGAAATTAGATCTACAACAGGATCTTCAAAACTCATGTGTCCATGTGTCCTCATGTTTGCAATCAACTGACAAAGGAAATGGTACCAAACAGTGGTCAAAATGTTGTCAAAATATTCTACCACTGATGTCAAACCACTGACCATCTTCATAAAACTTGAGAATGATATGATTATGTTTTCTATTGAAAATTCACCAGATCCTTTTTGATACTGTTCTCAGGAAATCCTTTAACCATTTTTTTTTCAAAGGATTTTCTCGAAATAACCAGGATATATCATTCATTTTTTTTAAGGATATATTTGGAACTTTTGCTTGTTTTTGTTGGCAATAGTTTCAGCTCCTGACAGGATGTAATACCTTATTTTTAGTGGTATTATTGTCCTCATAAATGGGTCAAAAGGAAATGGTATATATGTTAAGATCATGTCATACTCAGGTTTGCTCCTAAATTTTCATCAAAAGTTGGTTGCTAACTTGCTTGAATTACTAGGGTACTCATATTTTAATTGAATATTAAACGAAAATGAGTTGCCTTAGCAAAAAGTTCTCATCATCTGGGGTACTAAACCACTGTCTTTCAAAATTGACATGTGGCAAAACCTTGATTGAAAAATTTTCAAAACTGTTGCTGAAACACTTGTCCTTCAGATCTGTACCATTTACCCTAACCACTGTTTTGTTCCAACATCTGATCTCTAAACACTGTCCACTGCTGAAAGTTAATCACTGATTTCTCATTTTCTTGAAAAGCACTGATGTTCAAAATCAGTGTCTTATTCACTGATATGCTATCCACTGATAGTAAAAATCATCCACTGCCCACAATTTTTACCGTTGTAACCACTGATACTTGATACGTCAGTGGCTTTTAAAACAACTGTTCTCCATACTTCATCCGTTTCATCAGTGTTTGACACGTGGTCAGTTTTTAGCCCTCAGATCGTAATAACCGCTGCCACATCAGCGATCAATTTTTTTTCGTAAATAAAACCCTGCCCTAAACCCCAAACAGGGTTTTTACACTGTCGAATTGAATTCCAAAATTCTCTTCTCATAGCAGTTTCCAACCCTTCTTCTCAAAAACTTCAAAATCATTCTTCGTTCTTCTCTGCAAAAATGACAAAATCAAAGTCAAAATCAAAATCACAACCAAAACCAAAATCACCACCATCTTCAAAAGAGGTCGCTCAAACAGCCGAAGAACCCATCGAAATACCATACAAACAATCTCACAACTATCTGGGTTTACTCACAAAACCTACTGATAATCACACCTTTGACACCATCATTGATACATTATCTGCATCAAAGTACACAACTTTGTTAACAGCAAATGCTCCCATCTATCTGCGAACCCAGAGAGAGTTTTGGAAAAAGGCGACGCTTGAAAAACAAGACGATAAAGTCATAGCCATTAACTCCTCATTACAGGGTAAAGTGATTCAAATCACACCACAATCAATCTTCGAAGTCCTTAATCTTGACGATCAGGAAGGTAAAATCTCTTTTGATAAAGCCGAGATGAAAACTGATTTCGTAAAAAGGGGATATGCAGAAGAATCAAAGGTAGATACCTTACAAAAAAGTTATTTTCCATCTGCACCCAGATTTTTATTTCACACACTTTTGATGTGTGCTTCGAATAAAACAACATCTTTTAACGAAATACCATTGAAAATTCAATGCCTGGGTTACGCTATTTTAAATAATAAGGACTACAACTACTCCCAGGAGATTTTCAATGACATGGTGAAAAACGTTGAAAGTAAAGCATTTTTACCTTTTCCAAGATTTTTGAGTTACTATTTTGAACAAAAATTTGAAAAGGAAAATGTAAATTTGCTCAAACAATGTGTTCATTGTCAAATAAAAGGCTTAACAAAAGAAACATTTTCCAGAATGATGGCACCAATAAAAACAAAAGCAGGGGTACCTGAGCAGATTTTAGCGGTTACAACTGCTCCTCAGGTATCAGCTGCTGAGCCCACTGCTCCAGGTGATCATAGCAGCACAACCACTGCTTTGAAACCCACACCTGACATAACCAAAAAGACCAAAAGAAAAACATCCAGAAAACCCACCAAACCCAAAACAAAGGTAACTCTGGAAGATGAGATCCCAGAGGAAATGCCTGTGACAACACAAAAGTCACTACAAACCACTGCTGCTACTTCCTCACAGCAGTTGGAAGAAAGATCTCAACCCATGCCTAAAACTCCTCCTGCATCCTCACAAAAGGATCAGGTTGTAAGCACAGGGACACCACAATATGAAGCTCTGAATCCACTCGGATCCATCTTCCTCAGTCCTGATCCCAATGACATGTCTCTTTCAACTCCCATCCCCTCACCAATAATAATGCCACAATCCATGCTACCTTTGTTGCATGCAGCTGCTATAGCTCAGACACAAACCAGTTCCTTTCTATCACCTGTCACTGAGAGTATATCCCCACAGGTGACTGGGTCTGATGCTACTACTCCTGCTATCCCAGCAACAATTGAGGAGGTTACACCCCCTGAGTTACAAGTAACTCTCGGTGGTAGTTCAAGTGGAGCAGCAACTACAGCTGGTGTATCAATAGGTCTCCAGTTGGCCAGTTGTTTCATAAATCAGACTCCCTTGAAGGCAATTTCTTCCATGGCAGCTTCGGTAACCACCAGTGAGTTGGATCTAACCACTGGCACCATCAAAGGTTTATCAAGTGCTGAAGAAAGAAGTCCCCAGTACCAAGAACAAGGGGCATCAATGGGTGATTTTTGGGACTCTGTTCCTAAGACACACATTGATATAACCACTGCTGGTGGGGATTCAGATGATCCTACTAAAGTAGGTGATGATTCAAAATATCAGGAATTGACGGGCAGAGTGGAAAAACTTGAAGAATCAGTTTCTGAGATAAAGGAGATGGTGCAAGAGATTTTAAAAGCTCAGAAAGCACAATCCAATGCTGTTCCTGCTCAAGCACCTGCTCCACAACAAGCACCTGCTGCAAATGAGCTTTGGAATATTTTCCAACCCATGCTTGAAAAACAGCAACAAATGGCTGATCAAAAGCATGCTATTCAAGTACAAATGCTGTCCAACATGATGGAATCAAGGTTCAAGGACACTCAAGCAGATATCAAGGCTATTAAGGCCAGTATCCAAACTGCCACTGGCAAGGCTCCTTCAACTTTACTATTCTTTGATGACCCCCTTGCAGATAATGCCAAAAAGGGGGAAATAATGAAGCAAATGAAGAAGAAGGGAATAGAACATGGCCTCTATATTGAACCTGAAAAAGAAAAAGAAAAGCAGGTCTCAAAACCTGTTAGCCAAACAGCTGATACAGCAGTAGTTACAAAAACTGTTGTCTGTAGCCAAACAGCTGCCATGACATCAACACACACATCTTCAACACACACCACTCTACCACACACCACTACAACTACTGCTCCACCATCATCATCTACACCACTGCCTCCTGTCATAAAACATAAGACAACAGATGTTACAACATCTGTTGTAATGACAGCAGCGGTTGAAGCACCAGTTGTTTCAACAGTTGTTTGTCAGACACTCCCCATCATTCAAACCACTGATTCACCCAAAACATCATCTGCCCCTTCTTCATTAAAAAGGAGAAGGAATCTCATATCAGATGTTGATTCACCACCACCATCAAAAATTACCTCACCTCTTCCATCCCCTGCTCAAAAGCAGAAGACATCTGCTGATACATCAGTAGTTGTAATAACAACAGATGTTGAGACACCAGTTGTTTCAACAGCTGTTAGTCAGTCATCCACCACTGCTCTTACATCTGCTACATCACAACCAAAGCTCTTCAACAGAAAAAGAAAGCCAATCCCTGCCGATGAGGGTACACATGATCCTAATGTTGCACAGCATCCACTGGAACTTGAAGCTATCAAAAATGAGATGAGGCAATTCTATACAGAAGAAGATCCTTCAAAAAGAAGATTCTCCTCACTCATAGGCTACATGCCACCAGATGATATGGATGACTACCTCAAAATCAAGGCAAGGCAAGCTAAACTAAGAGCTAAATTTGAAAGTGAACGTGACCATTTAAGCGAAAAAGGCATTGCTAAAAGACTGGAGTTCTACTTCACAAAAGTAAAGCAGATAGAAGAATTTGCACTAGAACTAAACAAAGAAAAGGCTGATCAAAAGAAAGAGTTAAGAAAACAATATCTAGCCTACATCATGAAAGAGAAATCCTATCCTGCTGAAGAACAACAGTTCAAAGAATGGCCAGTAGTAGCTCTTAAGCGTGAGGCAGAAAGGATTGAGAAGATTAAGAATGATCCTACGAAGAAGAGGAATGCTCCTAACTGGAGAAAATATGAAAAGCTCATTGCTGACTTAACTGCTGAATATAAGAGAAATAAAAAGGAGCTGGTGGATGCGAAAATGGATACTGCTGAAGCCATATCAAAATGGTCAAAACAGCAGACTGATAAAGCCTATGAAAGGCTAAAGAAAAGAAAGATAACTGTTTCAAGAACCTCAAAGAAGCGAGAACATATGATGAAGCTTGAACATAAAATTGAAAACCTCATGACAATGTTAAAATCAGCAGACAGTTCTACTCTTGAGTCAAACCAAGTTGAAGGCAAACAGCTGACTGAAGAAGAGGTAATAGAAAAGGAAGTAGAGTATCTCAAGGGCGCCATCTTGAAAATGGGTCTGAATGAAGACAGCTCATCAAAGCTTCAAAACCTTTTTAAGAAGGTATTAAACAAACCTGCGTCTCCAAACACTGCAAAAGACAAGACAGAAGTTGAAAGACAAGAACTTATTGAACAAGAAACTGCAGAAGATATAGCTGCAGCAGACAAAGTCATTGAAGAAGCTTTCAAAAGAATGTCTGAAAGTCTGCAGGTGTTTTCAAGGCCATCATCCCTCAACTCATCAGCAAATAAGTCTTTCCCAAGAAACCCACTTGGCTTAAAAATACTAAAGTGGATGTCTGATCAAAAGACTCACGTATTGACCCTGGTCAGAGCCAATGGCGAAGTGAAGTACATATCAAGGAATGAAGCACTAGGCCTTAGTGTTGAAGATTTGCAGGATCTCCTTGAACTTTCACTGTGTAGGGATGAGGATGACCAGAGTGCAAAGGAATTTGAAGCTGAATTCAAAGAACAAGCTAAGGCACTCTAGATGAGTAATAAAGGTCCTGAATAATGAAGGGTTTTGGCATTATTTGTTCCAGGGGGAGATTGTTGGGATTGAACCCTACCAGAGGAACAGATAATGTAAAGCCAAAACCAGGTCACAACAGAGGATTCACAATAAGCAGCAGTTTACACTTTGCTCTCCCCTTGAAAGTGATTTATAACAACTGATGGTCTTTATCCGCTGTTCAGATACAACTACTGCTGGTCCTTCAACTGCTGATCAAAACCCTGAAGTATCCAACACTGCTGGTCCTATCTACTGATGATAAAGCACTGCCCAGTCAAGGACTGATCAACCTTGAGTAAAGCACTGACATAAAGGGAGAGCAGCTGTTTAGTGAATTGTTTGTTTATGTATAGTCAGTGGTTAGGATAGCAGTGTTTGTGTAAGGACAGTAGATACAGGTTGTTAGGCTGTTAGACGTCGCTTTCATGGTGACGTCAGCTGAGATACCTCAGTGGTTTGGTTTGCCTATAAATGTAACAGTATTCTGTACTGTTACATTTGATTGACTGAGCGGGTTCTTCTCCTCATGTCTAATCCTTTCATCTTGTGTGCAAACCAACCTTGGGGCATCAGGCTGAGGGGGAGTTTAGTTTGTAAGCATATCTGTAATCTTTTGCTTTGATTTGTAAATCCTTCGACTCTATGAGAAGCAATTGTTTATCAAACTATTTTCTCCTTTGATTGTGTTTACAAAGTTTGTTTTCATTTCCGCCGCACTTTACATGTTTTCATATTCACAAATTGTTCAAAACATACAAACAAACATAATCATGAGAGCCTCCGATCCTAACAAAAACCCTTTACATGTTTAAAAGACCCATAGTATCAGACGACTTAGGGTCTTCAGAGCACGAGGTCCACACATCAGTTGTTACCAGCACAGACGAGGATGACTTTCAGCCCTTTGCGCTACCCGACGCTGTCGATGAGCCCGCTAATGGTCCTTTTGCTGGGTACCTACCACTCGTAGAGATCCCTGCTCCCATACCTTTGGCCGTCTATCCTGCTTACGATATGCTCCTCGACGCCGACGTTGACGACGACGTCGATCCGATTGATGATGAGCCCCTGGAGGACGATGTTGAGGGCGAGGCCCTTCTAGCTGATGGTGGTCTTTTGTTACTCGCAGATGCCCAGCTGAGGAGTCACCTGCACACTCACCCGCTCCAGACTCCTTCGAGTCTGTGGCCTCCGCACCGTCACACACTCAGAGCGCACAACACTATTCACACGGTTCAGATCCTGACAAGGCATCATCTGCTGTCTCTGCTCCTAGATTTGCTTTCGATCACGACCTCGATGAGGATTCAGACCCTGTTTTTCCCCTGGATTTGACCCGGACCAGGAGATAGAGTTCATCCACTTGGATCAGCCTATGGTTGACCCAGTAGACCCAGTTGACCCTGCATTCGCTGATCATGCAGATTTTGATAGGGAGTTCGTTGATCCCGAGCCTGCCATGGCCCGTGAGCCAGTAGCTGCTCTTGACCCAGTGTTTGAGCATGACCCTGTTCAGGCTGGCATGCCCATTGATCCTGTGATTGCTGACCTACCCATTGATGATCACCCTGCTGATGCACCACTACTGGAGGGTGACCATGTTATTGCTGCTGGTCATGTTGATCCCCCACTTATCACTGTTATACCTGCTGACCCTCTTGTTGCACCCCACCCTGACCCTGTGCCTGTACAGTTCGATCATGTGCCTTTTGCAACCCAAGTTGATCCTCGATACGCGCACACCCGAAATGGGTGGATAGACGATGACAATGGTTACCCACCTTTCGAGTTTCCTGTGACGCTCTCTTGTGGCCCCTGTTTCAGCCCCTGTTCCAGTTCCTATGGATGCACCTTTGATCCCACACTCGCCACTGATGCTCGCCACACCGTTACATGACCCGAAACCTACACCCCAGCCAGCTACTACACCATTTGGGTCAGCTTGATGTTGCGCCTGCTAAACCTACAACTTTACGTGGTCACGATCCTGTTTCTTTGTAGTCTGCCAGACGTTGTACCCCTTATATCTACCTGTATCAGGCAACCCCCCTCATTTGTGGAGAGGTTCGTTTTCCCTTGTGAAGATCGACGCCCGTGCACCATCGTGCCTAACACTTTCTGTCTGGACATACCCGCGCCTAGTAGAGATGCTCCAGGCCGCACCGCTTGCTATCTTCACCTCTACAACGCTCGATAAGCCGATTTGATGGTCCCTATAAACGCACTATGCTAACTATAAACCCTCATCATTTCTCGCGTTATGAAAACCACACAAGTTGCTCCTGTAACATCAACTGCAGTTAAGGATATGAGTCGCGGAACGTTGAAGCTTGAACTGACACCACAAGGGGCAACTTAAAACATAAAACATTACGTGCCTACATCACAAGACAGCATGTTGTCTGAAAATTTTAAGTAAAACACCACATTCTCCACCAGCATGCCTCGATCCGCCACGTACATCAGGATCCCTTTTATGCTCTTGACCTCTGAAATTTCACCGTCCTCAGGATCTCGATACTCGTTCCTTTTACCATTAAGCGGCAAATCAGTCGACTACTTCGAGGAATATACAAGCTCGCGGAGGAATTCAAGCATGTCGACAGTTTACTTTTCTTTCCTCCCCCACCTTAGTCACCAGAAATGTTGGTGTCTGGATAACGCAGACTGCGTTATGATTGGGTAGAGACCCCAAGATTGTGGAAATTTGTGAAGACCACGTCTGACTACGTAATTTAGATATGCTGATATACTTGTTGGGCAAGGGTAGGGAGACCCGGTGACCCTGATAATGCGATACCTTTTGTAAGACGACGAAATTGTAGCCGGAAAACGATGGGAATCAATTACCATTAAGCATGCACTAAAACATTATGGCCAATAACTAACGAAAGCTCAGTCGCCATGTCATTGCCAAATGCGATCAGTAACGCTTATGTGCGTACTAAAATTTTAATACTACATGTTTACTTGCTATACTTTCGTTAAACGAAACCCTCAAATTACGTGCGAATGTTATGAGTTTGATGCAATGTGCTTACCCGTATAATGAAAACCTAATCATAAGACGTATAACGGGAATGTGCTATGACTGAGAAACACGTGTTTGTTTGATATACTTTCGGTAAACATGATTCCAATTACTTGCTTGATAAATTGCGTGATGTGTAATATGATGACTTAAACATGTGTGATACATGTGTTTCGAACGACTATTTATGTTCCCCGAATAGAAGCAACCTAACTAACATGAACTTCTTCCTAGAAGATGTCGCATCAAGAGATCACCCGACTGACTGAGGCAGAATGGTTAGCGCACGCCTCTCGAGTCAGAGCTCGGCACGAGGTTCTTCGCTACCAACATGGCGAAGGTGCCTCGGGGAGAAACCTACCTAACGGTAATGTTTAAGTCACCTAAGACACATTACGATACGTTTGGAAAGTCCCCAAAGTGCCTTGCTAATACCTTTTGTGATGATGAATTCTTGGATACAGGTTGTACCTACCAGCATTTCCTAGAATGCAACCCTCTGAATTTTGGTGGCACGGGAGGTGCCATAGCTTTTGTAAAATGGGCTGAGAATGTGGATGCCGTTGTGCGAATGAGTGGTTGCATGCCAGAGCAGCAAGTCCCGTACGTTTCCGGATTGCTACAAGATGGAGCTCTATTATGGTGGGACCGTAAGGTTCGAGAATTGGGCGAGGCTGTAGCATATGCGATGTCATGGAGCGAGCTGAAAGAAATAATGCGGAAGGAGTATTGTTCTCAGAAGGATATCCAAGGGTTGGAACAAGAGTTCTGGGAGCTACAGAAGGAAGGTCCAGATGTGGTGAAGCACGTACGAAGGCTTTACGATTTGTCGCGGGTCATTCCGTACCTAGTGGAACCCGAGTTGAAGAAAATGGAGCAATCCATTTGGGAACTGACACCTCAAGCCTTGAGCTTGATGATGGTATCAACGCCACCATCACCCACGATTGCCCATGTGATAGGACTGGAGCTCACTAAGGAAGCACTTAGATTGGTGAAACTTTCGATCCCGGACGAGAAGAAGGAAACACCAGTAGAGACATCTGGGAAGAACAAAAGGAAGCTCGGTGAATTTCAGGGAGGTGATCAGGCAAATGAAAAGAATAAGGCCAAAAAGGGAAAGATGTACATGGGCAAACTACCTAAGTGCGAAGAATGCCAGCGCCATCATAATGGGTGGTGTGGTAATAGGAAGTGTGACAACTGTGGTAAACGGGGACACAGCAGGGAGACGTGTTGGCAGGAGACGAAAAGAGGAAAGGAAGAAAAGGAAGGTTATAATTGCGGTGGTATGGGGAACCTGGGGAAAGATTGCCCAAGGGAGATTTATCAAGACCAGGAAGGAGCATCCAACACCGGAACTAGTGAAGCATGCCAGGACCCAGATATGGTCGCTGGTACGTTCTTTATCAACCCAAAATTTTGCATTCATGTTATTCGATAACAGTGCCGACCCTAGCCCCGCATCTCATGAACTTAGGAATCTACTTAGTTTAGTAGAGAGTAAGTTAGACGACCCACTCTTGATAAAATTGGTTAATAAACAGCCTCAACGTAGTAGCTAGGATGAAACCGTGGTCGAGCAACCAAGCGGAGAATCGTTATCCGCATCCCGGAGTCGAACGACGAAGCAATCATGACCCATGAGGCAATGGACAGGAGGAGCCGAAGAACTAAGCACTAAGATCTTCTTATTACAACGAAATGCCCTAAGGTCTTCCCTGAGGATTTGCCATAATGTTCTCTCCCACGGCTAATCCTGTTCACATCAGATAAATTCCCGGCGTCGCACCTGCAGTCAATACCCCTCAATGACTTACATCTTCGGGAACGCAAGGATTGACAGTGAAGCTTCAGAAGTGGATGGAGAAGGAAGATAACAGACCAAAAATCCCCTGTTGGGGAAAACCCCATATCTTTAGCAGAGCGACTATGATGATTCAACTACTACTACACGACTGATCAACGATCGAACATCGTTAGCAGAGCAACTCAGGGAGTATACCAAGGTAAAATTGTGGGACAATGATTGTACTTAGATATAAACAAAATGCTGCTTCCTACACAATGAATAAACCAGACCCACACGAGGTGCGGAATCTAGAAAAACTAGAAGCCTTACATCTAGGAACCATATCTGTCAACTCAATCAAACACCATTAACTTGACCAACTTGTCATTGCAGCTAACGAACCCGAAAGTACTTAAATTTTCTTCCATTGAAGCCTTCACTTTCACTTCTAACAAGTAGAAATTTGCATTTCTACTCCCCTCAAGTAGTTGCATCACGTTGTTTTCCTTCACTGAGAGCGAACGCACGTTTGCTTCGTATATTTGGTCACTTCTTCGTTTTGGTAAGAACGCATCACTTCATCACTTGAAAACCTATATATAACCCATGCACCATTTGCTACGCATGTGGTTTCATTTCAAATAAACGCTTCATGAATGTTCAGATATTACGTTGTCAAATCAAATTACTAGTTGTGATTCGAATGACCTACATTTTGTCATTATTGACTCTTCTGTTATCAAGTCAACACACTTATTGAAACTACCTTCTTTCAAGTTACATGTTTGCTATCATGTGAAGATTTCCTTGTTGATATGTACGTTTATTGTTTGGTTACGTTGGAACTAGGTTCAACTGCTTGAACTTATCCAGTTCACGTGCTTAATTTGAGACGCCATATGATGCATTGAGAGCATCATATTCTAATACTTTGGCACAGATTCTTTTGTTTCGGGTCGTAGTAGACTTACTTGGTCTAAGACTCCACTAAATCGTTGATAGATTTCGATACTTTACAGTGATACTTTCACAAAACAGAACCTTGCGCTTATTTGACTACTCACTTCGTATACGGATTTAATTGATTATTTGGCAACTTGCCCTAAATCCGTTTCTTTATCACAATTAAATCACTCTCAACACACTTTCGTGCTGAGTCAAAGGTACATAAATTCATTTCATATCATGGTGTACCCCCTAATGATTCTTTCGTTACCAATCAAATGCCTTGCAGTACTTAGTTTCATCTTCCGGCTTGTTCCGGTACACTTTCATCTGGTCTCAAACTCGGTGACTTTGTTCAGTCACCGCTGTTATGGAATCATGTCATTGCGATACCTTGTGGTGTCATTACAAACTCGTAGCTTGTGCTAATCATGGTCAACCGTTCCACGCAAAAATACATAAACTTTTGTTGACTTGTCATCTAAACATTCCTGATCCAACTACAAATCAAAGCAAAAATACACCAGGTTCATTTGTGTTCATTCGGTGTATTCTCGCAGTTCAAAATGTTCAACGCACTGAACCTTGCCACTCGTCTACTTGGGAGTTGACAGATCACTTTACCATTTCATTTGAGTTGATAATTTTTGAATTTATATAACGGGCGCTCTGTTTCGTGAAAACTCGCTTGGATACTGCAATCGGTCGTTTGAGGATCTTATTAGTTGAAACTCCTCTCTTGCGGACCCCCTGCTAGCTGGAATATATTAGGCTATACGTAAAGTACATTTTGTACTTCTAACATCAACTGCTATGAGCACCCACCTTCTTAACCCTAGGGTACGGATTGTTAAGCATTCTTGGACCCCCCCAAGTGTGAGTAAGGGTTGATTCGGTTTGATGACTATCTACCTCGATATTAATTATGTATACATGTGTGACGTGACCATAAGGAGATAAGGTAGTACAAATTTCGGGGACGAAATTTCTTTAACGGGGGGAGAATGTGACAACCCTCACCAAACCAGGTATCCGTACGAATTAATTAGTATTTAATTACTGCTCAATTACTGTGCTTGCTTGCAGTGGTAAATAAACTTTTACGTGATTTCTGAAATATGCATAACCATGCCTCATATTCTACTTGTTGTTACTCTATTATTTACATAAAGAACTTCAGTGACAACCTTGATGCACAAAGGCACAGTAGCACAATGAACGGATAACCCATTTAACACGCTGATATAGCCAGCACCAGGCAGACACTGCCTCTAAGGCCTGCCGGAGATAGTTTACTACACTAATAGAAAGTGTAGGGAAGTGAGGATTGTAGAACTGCGTCACTAGGAAATAATTACAGTGACCGGATGTGCCTAAAACGTACTCTAAGTACAAAATTCAGCACTTTAATTAAAAATTCAGCATTAAGCTACCTAATAAAGTGCCAAAGCACGGAAAAATATTACTAGACACTTTCCAAAGTGTCGGGAATAAGTTGTGTCACTAAAAATAGTAATAACGACACTTTAAAGCTTTGTTAAGCACTTAAACGGATCGCTATCCAACCTAACAACCGGACTTTATCCGGAACATAAAAATATTGCCATCAACACTGTTTTTCTTTTCTGAGCCAGTTAGGGTCCCCGAATACCCTAACACCCGCTACAATGCATAAAATACTAGTAAATGGTTTAACCTCCTAAATATCTAACTAATACTTACTATTTAGTTGAAATCTAACTAGGAGACCCCCCCCCCCAACCGAACTCGTCCCCTAGGGGGGGACACCCTTGTCCTAATTTTGATTATAATATTCACTCTTGTCTAATATCTAGCTTACATGTAATCCATTGGACAATGTTCATAACTTTGTCTATAAGAATCCACCTTGATCCATCATTCACTTTCAACACTTAAACATCACAACAAAACTCTCCCTCTCCTCTCTAATAGCTCACGGCCGAACACCCCTATATCATCCATCCATTTTTCGATTTTGTTCAAGCTATTCCAAGGGTATACAAGTGTTAAGGATCACATACGAGGAAGCTTGGTGCATTCGGAACGTGAAGGAACTCACCCTATTGCTTTTATCCACCCAATCTTCGACTAGATTCTTCCCTAGCCTTGAGCTAGTAGTAAGTGACTATAAACACACTCTCGATCTATTTTAAAGTGGGTAAAATGAAATATGACGGTTAAAACTCATGAACTTACAAGATGATATGTTAAAAGTCTACTAAAATGATGAATATGTTGGTTAAAAGCCATGATGTTGTGTAAATCTTGTAAGACTTGTTTTGTTGTGATTATTTAGTGCCGATCTATGTTGTGGTAGTTCGGATCATCGTCTAACCCGGATCGGTCATGATCATGGATCATGACATAGAGTTGTTTAAGTATGAAAAGGGTTAAATGATGAAACTCTACTACACACTAAACATGAACTTGTGTAAAATCGATTTTTCTTACGAAATAGTGTTTTAAACTAGTAGATCTACGGATCTACAAACGGTATTTTCAAAGGACCAAGTGTCAAAGAAATCATATTTTCTAAAACCGGATCTTACACGAACAAGAATGATTTTTAAACACACAAGTGTGTAGACACTTGTGTAACACTAAATTTCGACAAGGAACTAGTTTTGTCAAAATTTACTAGAAGTTGTAAAGATGGAATTTCGTTAGAAACGAGGCTTTTACGAAACCGGATTGATTTATACAAAAGATCCACTAAAAGTAATGAGATTTACTTCATATTTTAGATAAACCACAAGTTCATGCATTTTTGCGATTTACATCTATTTTGACTAGTTTGATGGTTTGAATATTGTTTATTGTTGATTGAGAAAATTGTTGATTTGAATTTTAAAAGAAAATGATACGCTTGAAAGTGTGGCCACCTCCAGTTACAGGGGAAACTCTGGCGAAATCTTTTTTTCTAAAAGCCTAACACTAGGGAATATTTTCACTACAAGTGTTGTAAATCTATTTTTGACTTGTTTTCAAAACGCAAGTTTCGCCACGACTTTATTTACGAAACATCGGGGGTGGGATTTTCACAAAATAAAACTTGATAAATATATATTTGATATATATATATATATATATATATATATATATATATATATTTCATAACCACACTTGTGAGATTTTTATGATTATTTTGTGAACTATACAAATATTATTTTTAGGGTAAAAATAATATTACCGAATGTTAACGATTCCAAAATAATACGAACGCCTTCACAATAAATAATGAGTTACAACGGTATAATTATTACCACCCGATCTTTATCCGTAACTTACGCAATTCAGAAGATACCAATGAACGCGTATTTGTCAAGAATATTATTTCGGAAAATTGTATGAAATAAAATATAATATTTTTGGGAAGAATGATTATATTTTGAAGTAAGAAAAAAAAATATATTAAGTGAGACTTAATAACGTATTTCGAATGTTACGAACACGCATGTATTAAATCCCCCATCCTTGGGACGGAGAATAATTACCAAGTATTTACAAAATACAAACACGAAATAGTTGTCTAACTATTTCCCAAAAACTTAAACCTTAAGCTAAGGCACGGCCGTCCGTCTAATAGATTTAGTACGTGTAGGTCGTCACACAGCTGCTTGAATCAGGAGATATACTTGGTAGAGACGCACCACTGTGAGTTCATGTCCCCCTTTTCTCTTAACTGTTTTCAGTTTTTATACTTCGGGGGTGAAATACATGTTGCTATGATTACGAATACTTTTTACATGGTATGGTTAGCGTAAGGAGGGTTATTACTTAGATCATGTGAGTGGGTAGGCGGAAACTTGAGGCCATTAATCCTCAGGGTAGGACCGAGGGGCAGAAGCGGTAGATCTATCTGGGTGTAGCGAGCCCAGCCCCAGGCCCAATCAGTACGGACCTCGGGGTGACTTTGTACCCAACGCATAAATCTGCTAGGTTTGAGTCTTCCTACTTGCACTTCACACATATCAATGGCCTTGCAAACCATTGGTGATCTCTTTTTCCTTATTTGCTACATACCAGGATTTTATACTTACAAAGGTTTTACTTACTCACTACACATGAACTTGCTCAACAATTTTTGTTGATTTTTCCCAACTTACATGTATTTCAGGTAACTAAGGATCTGGCATGGTATGCTACGTTTTCCCGCTGCATAAGGGTTATGAGGTCATCCAAGTTTAGGAGATGTGGCTTTTTCCTGGACGAGTCACAGTCCTTAAACTGCGTTTATTTCACGTTGGTGTTGTGTCTTTTCAAACAACGTTTCTTTTTATGTTATCAGGTTGTAGTGTCTATCGCATGAGTTAATGCCTTAAGACAATGTTGTGTCACTTATGTTTTAAAACTTAATTCAATGGATGATCTTGCATGATTTTTATTTCATATAGCTTTGTTATGATTAAGCTATGGTCTTAAGAAGTCACACCAAATTAACCACGCTTCCGCAAAGCCAGGGTGTGACAGAAAAGACTAAGGCGGTCTTAAAAATAAGAGTGAATTTCAAGAATTATCCTTAATCTTTATACCCATTTTCAGATGCTGTCCTTTATGTTCAAAATTGACGAGTTTTGTCCTTTATGTTTTCATATCATACAAGTTTTGTCCTTTAGGCCTAACCCAGTTAATTTTTTCAGTTAAATTTGGTCATGTGCTTTGCACATGAGGGCATTTTTGTCAATTGAAAGGTAAGTTCAGCGGCAGTTTTACAGCTCAAAGTTTCTGCAACCTTTGAATTGACAAAAATGCCCTCATGTGCAAAGCACATGACCAAATTTAACTGAAAAAACTAACTGGGTTAGGCCTAAAGGACAAAACGTGTATGATATGAAAACATAAAGGACAAAACTCGTCAATTTTAAACATAAAGGACAACGCCTGAAAATGGGTATAAAGATAAAGGACAATTCTTGAAATTCACTCTAAAAATAAGCAAGTGCGCGGAAGAAGATAAAATAATGTTTGCTTCCAATCTGTTTAAGAATTCAGCCTTAGAATGGTGGAACACTATCCTTCAGTCCAGAGGAAGTGATAGGGTTTATAATATGGAATGGGAGGAATTTAAAAATATGGTAGAAAGGAAATTCCGCCCTCCCAATGAAAAAGAACAGATAGCAAATAAGTTTCTCAACCTCAGGATGACTGGAGTAGATAGTAAGGGTTATACTACAACGTTCTTTGAATATGCTAGAATAGTGGCAACCTTTGCATCACCTGAACCAGTATTAATCTACCGTTACATCTGGGGATTAATTGGGGAAATTAGGCATGTAGTCAAGGCAGCTAGACCTCAAACCATAGAAGAAGCTGTAGAATTAGCAAACACCTTGACTGATGAATTAGTGCGTACACAAGAAGAAGACCAAAGGAGTAACCTAGCACAGAAACTTACCCAAGAATTCCGTTATAGAAATTCCAACCGTAGGAACGTAGGTTCTACCTCTGCACCGTACTGCAAGGCTTGTAAGAAGAAGCATTCGGGAAAATGCTCCACTTACTGCAATTTCTGTAAGTTACAGGACACAAGGAAGAAGATTGCAGTAGGAAACCTCATAACGGGATGTGCTTCAACTGCGGAGAAAAAGGTCACATCAAGCCAAACTATCCAAAATTGGCTCCAGCTACTAACAACAAGAACGCTAAAAATGCTAGAGCATTTGTTCTGACGGTCGATGAAGCCAAAATGATTCCAGACGTAATAGCCGGTACGTTTTCAGTTAATGACATTTTTGCTAAAGTATTATTTGACTCTGGTGCGAACCAAAGTTTTATTAATACTTCATTTTGCAAACTTCTTAATCAATCATTAACTAGACTCCCACAAGAATGTCTAGTAGAGACAGCCAATGAGGAAACCGTTAGGATTTCTGAAATCTTGCAGGGAGCAAGAATAGAATTTTGTCACACCCCGGATTTCCACGTGTCACCGGTGGGCCCGGTGGGGGAGTATCGTGACGTGGTTGGCAACATAATAGTCAAACAACACAATATTTAAATGCACAGCGGAAGCAAAGTATAGATTTATTTCAACCAAACAATATTGTAATATTAAGTATCACAAATAGTCGAATATAAATCCACAGGTAGATCGACATAAAAGGAAACAGTGTTCAACAGTCTATGACATCCAAGCTTGCGAGACTTATTGTGGATGCGAGGAGAAAAGCCAGCCTATTACGCGTAGTACCTGCACTTAACCTTTTTGAGAAAATACGTCAGTTTACACTGGTAAATACAATCAACCGACTCATTTTGAAAAGAGTTTAAGAAAAAGCATTTAAGGCACAAGGCACAAATAATATTTTATAACTTGGGATAATTATTTGAATATAATGCTTGTACATGATTTACATGTTTCTTATGCGTTCAGTAGCTCGGATCGAGCCGGGTTAAAGATCAATAGACACACCACATTATTTAAATTAGACACTGACAAGTGTACGCCTACACCTGTGTGCTAAGGTCGTGGCCATTTCGTAAAATGATGCCAGGGATATCCGGGACATGGTCATTAACCCCCCAAAGGCTTTAAGCAAACAAAAAAAATTAAACGAGACATCTCAATACTTTAACCATAAAACAGTTAAAGATTCAATGCCCGACCAAGCGGTATTTTATATACCGTACCCCAAGCCCGTATAGGGAAAATAAGTTAAAAGTATTTACCTGAGCAAGTATAAATCAAAATCAGCGAGTGCAAGTATCTTTTACCGGTTCTCCTAATCTGGAACGAAGGTTTATAATAACCTATTAGAATCCTAACGGTCTTTACTTAAGCTTAGACCGGTTAGTTTTAAAGACACGGTTCGAACGCACGATTAAGCGAAGACCGGATAGAATGTGATTTAGACCCGACAAGTTTGAAGACTTGCTTAATATGGGTATATTATACACATTCTGTATTTTGAGATAAAACCGATAAGGTTTGACCCGTTTCGGCTAATTTATGTAAACTAGTTACATAAACCGAACCGAACGCGTATGAAGCGTAACGGGTAACCAGGAGAGTCCTAAACAGGTTTCCTAAGTTAACATGCCTTAAATATGTTGTGATATCAGTAGGATACCTTCCATTATACCCAAAACGAGTTTAATCTCATATTAAGCCCCGTAGGGGTATTTTGGTCATTTTAAAGGTTATAAAAGGAATTAATTAAGTTTCTGTGAACCGGGTCTGAATACATCAGTAAAATAGTTTATTTTAACAGGTTATAACATTTGGTTATAAGTTTTATATGTCAAAATAATTTTAAACCCAAACTATGCACATAATACGCGTATAAAGCCGTTTTAAGCGACGTACGGATTAAAATAGGATTCTGAGTTTTCTGATCAGTTAAACAGGTTCAAAACACTTCATTTATTATTTAAAATCAGTAGCAATTGGATTGGCGTTAAAAGGATTTGTAAAACTCATTTTATGGCTTAAAAGGCATATTCGGTATTTACCGAATTAAGGCACTAATCCTAGCTTATGATCAGTTTAAAAATAATTAAAAATCTTCAAAAATCCCAAAATATTATATTACATCAGTGGGTAAAAGGTTTGGTGTCAAAAATGGGGTTTAGATAGGCTTTACGCTAATGACGCCGTTAAATCACTAAGAAGCGTTCTAATTACGTCATTGAGCATAACTCCTAATCTATATGTCCAACTGAAGTAAAAATTTACGGACATGTTTAATAATCAGTAACTAAGATTATTTTACTTTCATATTTCCAAAATTCTCGTTTTATGGCCATAAGGGCATTACGGTAAATATTTAGGCGATTAACGGAAACGTCGGACAAATAAGGATTTATGTGGTATAAACGCAGAGGGTTATACACACATGTAACTAGGTCCTAATGGAACTTTAAGGCATGTCTAAACCTATCTAAACCGGGTCAGAACTGAAGTCAAAGCAAAAGTCAAACTTTTGCGTCTTTCGGTTCCGAATCGGTTCAAAACAGAAAGTTGTCGAATCAAACAAGCTTAAACAAGTTATTATACTTATTTTCTAGTTATATGAATGATAAAACATATTACACGCCTTCTGTATCGTTAATTATATGATTAATGATTTTGTTGACTTTTTCGAAAGGAGTTTGACTCGACAAACAACCTGGTTAGGATTGGAATCAGTGGGTGCCCTTTTAAGGGTTTAAAGCCCACATGATTACCAACTTATAACAACTTTCATTTCGAAAAAACCCTGAACCGTTTGTGTTTTATCGCTAAGTCAAACCGTAGTTACGACGGTTTGACTTCTAGGCTATAAACTAAGCATAACTTAATTTAGAAAGGTCAAGGGCACTTACATGTGTCTAATGGATGATTAGGAATCTTGAGAATGGTCCTTATGCTCCAGAAGTTGATCAGATGATGAATGGAAGAATGTTGCAACATTATGAAGCTTATATATTGACTTTGATCATGCTAGATTGATGCCAAATGGGTCTACTAACAATCAAGGATTGATACATGTGTCTTCTATAGGCTAAATACCATTATAGGCCGCCCATTGTATCACAAAATTGCGATTTAAGTCGGTTACAACATCAACAGGCAGCTGGCTGTTATGTTTGTCGCTGGTAGCTGTCACGCGGCCCGCGTAAGGATCTTAAGGATCTTACGCGGCCCGCCTTGATGTCCGGATCAGGTTAACATGTTTTCTTTTATTGCACTTTGGTCCTTGGTCCCCCGAAAGGTCGTTTTCACAAGGTTTCTTGCATTCTCATCCTTTAATATTGACATATGGGGGCTTTAATACTTATACCCACTTTGTCAAGTCCTCGGGTAACTTTGTGATCACCCGAAAAGCCCTGATTTTTAATGTTGACGATTCTAACCCTCACACACGAATTTTATCATAACTTTCTCATACGGTAACGAAACTTGGTGAAATTTTTATGGTGCTTTCTAGTGAGCATAATTAATCGTTACAAGGCTTTGGATTTGCTAAAAGGTCACTCAGAGGTATAACTTAACATGTTGACACATTTAACCCCTGTAGTTTGTAATCTCTCACTTTCTTTCACAATTCGCTTCGTATGATCCATGATCCATTCGTTTAAGGTTATAAACATCATGTAGGGTTATTGTAAAGTATATTTATTCATTGTTGACACTTTGAACCCTTATATTTACATAGTTTCATTGTTTGTCAGCTTTAGTCCTTCAAGAACATTCTTTCACACGCTTACACCTATGACACGTGTCAACACATCATAGGACGTAAATTTTCGAGGTGTTACATCCTCACCCCCTTAAAAGAAATCTCGACCTTGAGATTTACTGAAATAAATAAGGGTACTTTTCTTTCATCGTGGACTCGACCTCCCACGTATACTCGGGACCTCTACGGGCATCCCATTTGATCTTTACAACCGGTACATGCTTCCTTCGAAGTTTCTTAACCTGTCGATCCTCGATCGACAATGGGTTTTTCCACAAATTTCAAGCTCTCATCTCTATGCACATCTGTATGGGGTATGACCAGTGATTCGTCAGCGAAACACTTCTTCAGATTGCAGATGTGGAACACATTGTGTATACTACTGAGCTCTTCAGGTAAGTTTAACTTATAGGCAACTGACCCGACACGTTCGATAACCTCGAAAGGTCCTATGTATCTCGGGCTTAGCTTGCCTTTCTTACCAAACCGCATCACTCCCTTCCAGGGTGATACTTTAAGTAAAGACTTTATCACCTACTTCAAAGTGAAAATCCTTACGCTTAGGATCAGCGTAACTTTTCTACCTATCCCAGGCAGCTTTGAGACGGTCACGAATCTGGAAAATCTTGTCCGTCGTTTCGAACACGATCTCTGGTCCTGATAACTGGACATCTCCAACTTCCGCCCAGCAAATAGGCGATCTACAATTTCTACCGTATAATGCCTCAAAAGGCGCAGCTTTAATGCTGGTATGGTAGCTATTGTTGTAGGAGAATTCGATTAATGGTAGGTTCTTATCCCAACTACCACCCAAATCGATCGCACATGCACGTAGCATATCTTCCAACGTTTGAATAGTACGCTCACTCTGACCGTCAGTCTGAGGATGATAAGCCGTACTAAAATTCAAGCGTGTGCCCAAAGATTGTTGGAAACTCTTCCAAAAATGCGACGTGTACCTAGTATCTCTATCAGAGATAATAGCCACAGGTATGCCATCTAAGGCTACAATCTTATCAACGTATAACTGGGCTAACATGTCGGAGCTATAAGTCTCCTTGATGGGTAAGAAATGTGCTGACTTAGTCAGTCTATCAACTATAACCCATATTGTATCATTTCCTTTCCTTGTCTTGGGTAACTTGGTAATAAAATCCATAGTTACCATTTCCCACTTCCATGTAGGAATTTCAGGCTGTTGTAGCAAACCTGACGGTTTCTGATGCTCTGCTTTGACTAGCGCACATGTCAAGCATTTAGCTACATGAGTGGCTACAGACTTCTTCAAGCCTATCCACCAATAATTTGCCTTTAGATCCTGGTACATCTTATCAGCTCCAGGATGAACGGAGTATTTGGAACTATGGGCTTCCAGGAGGATAACATCTCGAAGTCCTCCATAAATTGGAACCCATATTCGTCCATTCAATCTTAATATTCCGTCCTTGCTAAGTGTTAACCGCTCCTCAGTTACCCCTAGCTTTTCGTTAGGATAGTTAGCTTCCAACACAGCTTCCTTCTGTGCAGCTAACAACCTTTCAATCAAAATGTTCTTTATTTCCATGCGCTTGGCATTGATTCGGATGGGTTTCACCTTCTCCTTCCGACTCAAGGCATCGGCGACTACATTCGCCTTGCCGGGATGGTATCTTATTTCACAATCGTAATCATTCAGAGTTTCCATCCAACGGCGTTGCCTCATGTTCAAGTCCTTCTGATTGAACAGATGTTGAAGGCTCTTGTGATCATAATAGATCACACACTTGATTCCATATAAGTAGTGTCTCCACAGTTTTAGTGCGAATACAACGGCACCCAATTCCAAGTCATGGGTGGTGTAATTCTTTTCGTGCACCTTTAACTGGCGTGAAGCATAAGCAATGACTTTGCCTTTCTGCATAAGCACACAACCCATCCCGGTGTGTGATGCATCACAATAAACTACAAACTCCTCTATTCCATCAGGCAATGTCAGTACTGGAGCATTGCTCAACTTTTGTTTCAAAATATCAAAGGATTCCTGCTGCTTAGGACCCCAGTCAAACTTAATCTTCTTACGTCTCAGCGAAGTCAGGGGTGCAGCAATCCTTGAGAAGTTTTCAATGAATCGCCTATAGTATCCTGCCAAACCTAGGAAGCTACGAATTTCTGTAGCCGTCTTTGGCTCATGCCAATTCATGACAGCTTCAACTTTAGCAGGATCTACTTGGATACCATGCTCACTAACAACATGCCCAAGAAATTGGACTGCTCGAAGCCAGAATTCACACTTCGAGAACTTGGCATAGAGCTTTTCTTTATGAAGTAGTTCTAAAATGCAGTGAAGATGCTTCTCATGGTCAGCTTGGTTCTTCGAGTAGATGAGGATATCATCGATGAAAACGATGACGAATTTATCTAAGTGCGGCTTGCAAACGCGATTCATGAGATCCATGAACGCGGCCGGTGCATTAGTGAGCCCAAAAGGTATCACTAGGAACTCGTAATGACCATAACGAGTCCTAAATGCTGTTTTGTGCACGTCTTCATCTCTAACCTTCAATTGATGGTAGCCTGACCTCAAGTCAATCTTCGAGAAGAAACTTGCCCCTTGAAGTTGATCGAACAGATCGTCGATTCTGGGCAAAGGATACCTATTCTTGATAGTGACCTTATTAAGCTCGCGGTAGTCGATGCACAGACGCATCGATCCATCCTTCTTCTTGACAAATAAAACTGGTGCTCCCCAAGGAGACGAACTAGGTTTGATGAAACCTTTGGCTAGCAAATCATCTAGCTGCGTTCTCAATTCCTTCATCTCTGTTGGTGCCAATCTATAAGGCGCCATTGCTACCGGTGCTGATCCAGGAATAATGTCAATTCTGAATTCTACTTGTCTATCTGGTGGCAAACCAGGTAGTTCTTCAGGAAAAACACCAGGGTATTCAAAAACGACGGGGATATCCCCAATCTTGGGCTTCGGCTCATCAATGATCACTTGTGCCATGTAGATGACACAACCCTTCTTCAAACACTTAGAGTCTTTGAGTATAGACATTTTCTCGGGTAGCCCATACTGGGTATCTCCCTGTATAGTAAGTGATTCACCAGACGAAGTCTTGATCATCACTTGCTTCTTATTGCAAATTATCTGGGCCTGGTTATGAGATAACCAGTCCATACCCAAAACTATGTCGAAACCGGCTAGTTTCAAAGGAAGTAGGGACAAAGGAAAAGAGTGGTTCTTAATGGATATGAAACATCCATCTAATAAGGTTGAGGCGGTTTCTAAAGTACCATCTGCTAGTTCCACCTCATACTTCACACTTAAAGTCTTAACAGGTAATTTCAACAATTCACAAAACTTATTATCTACGAACGACTTATCAGCGCCTGAATCAAATAACACTCTCGCATAAACATCATTTATGAGAAAGGTACCTGTTATCACATTGTCGTCCTTGACGGCTTCCTTAGCATCCATCTTGAAGACCCTAGCATTGGTCTTCTTAACCTCTTCAGGCTTCTTGGCGTATTTTGGGCAATTGGTCTTGATGTGCCCCTTTTCATTGCAACCGTAGCAGGTCGCATCCTTCATCTTTTTGCAATCCAAGGTCTTGTGTTCCTTGGACTTGCACAACCCACATGCAAAAGCTTTCGATTGTGAATTCGAATTCGATTCATACCTGCACTTCCCAAAGTGCTGCCTCTTGCAGATTTTACATCTGGGTTTTTCACCCGACTGCTGACCATCCTTTCTAAATCCTAACCCCTTCTTATGGTCATTGTTTCCCTTCTGCTTCTTGTCTGAACGTCGTGAGTTGTCATCCTCACGCTTCCTCTTTTCGGTATCAGTGTTCCTCTGCGATCTCAGCCTGACCGCATCCAAGGTAAGAGACAATGATATGTCCGCTACAGACCGAAAAGTAGCTGGTCTGGAGGCCTTCACACTTGCCTTGATCTCCGGGGCCAAACCCCCGATGAATCGAGCTATACGTTTGGGTTCTGGGGTTACCAAATATGGGACCAACCTTGACAAGGTGTTGAAACTGGTAAGGTAGGCCTGACAGTCTAAGTTTCTCATGACCAGCGACAAGAAGTCAGATTCAATTTTCTCAACCTCATGCTGAGGGCAGTAGTTTTCCTTGATCAGTGCCATGAACTGTTCCCAGGTCATATTGTACAACGGGACTTTCCCCGTAGCTTGGATCAAAGATCTCCACCAAGCTAATGCTTCCCCCTTAAAAGACTGAGACACGAATTTCACAATGTCCCTATTATCACAACCACTGATATCCACAACCGTATCCATCTCGTCCAACCAAGTCATGCAATCTACCGCTCCTTTTTCCCCAGTGAAATCCCTGGGTTTGCACGAAACGAAGTACTTATAGGAGCAACCCTTATTACGGGGTTCTTGATTCCGTATGACTCTTTGGGATGGAGCACTCCTCTGGTTTGATGAGTGGTGAGAATTACTGTTGTGGGCAATGTGAGTCCTGGAGGGTGTTCTAGAGTGTGGTGCAGATTGGGTCCTTGTATGGTTACCACCGGATTCATGGAGCTGTCTATCCATAGCTCGATTAACGGCATTATCTATCATTACCTGTAATTCTGCACCCGCTACATTTACTCGGGCATTATCATGCTCTCTCCCTGGGTGACTGTTGACCTCATTTGAGTCTACCATGTAGCTTGAACTGTTACATATCGACATCAATTTATTTGTGAGTTTATTATAGAATTGTCTTTTATGACAATTTATTAACCGTGGTAAACGTAGACCATATATGGTTAATTTATTACTCACATTAATTTAGGATTTCTAATATAATTTATCCTAATTATAAAACAATAACAATTTTATTAGCACATAAGGCCTAGTCACAGGGACAATTTAGATCATAAGCTATGATTTCAGAGAATCAAAGCATGAAGGTTTGAACAAAGTTCATTACCTTTATCAGACAGGGTCACAGATTATTACTGTCTTTTGTCTCATATGAAAATGAGAAGGGCCCGTAGGCATTCTATTACCAATGGATGGTAAAAAGAACTGATCTTATATATTAATGATTTAACCCATGATTTAGAGATCATTTAGGTGGGTTTGGGATCTTTGAAAAGATCCATATATAATAATAACACGTGTGTTTTTAATGAATCATGTCTGCCAGGAGTGTTAACATGTTTTCAGATGTTAACAGGGATTTGAATCTTTTTAACGGGTTTTACCATCTTGGCCAGGTCTTAAAATGACATGCAGGCTAGGTTATACCTTTAAGATCCTAAATAAAAATATAACATAGGCAGATAGATTTTAAAAGGAATGATTCCGATTTATTTATTTCATATCTAATTTAATTATGCACAACATGGCAAAGATGAAATTTATAAACTTACATTCCATTAAAACTTAAAAGTAGTACACTTTGCCCTAAACGGGACTTTTCACATAAACACTTGCCCACGCAGGAGCTATACAGATAATACATGTCCTTACAGGGACGGTTTACAAAAGTAAATGTCCACGCATGGACTAATAGAGACAAGTCCTCGTAGGGACTAAGTACAAAGATAGATGTCCACGCAGGGACTACATATACACATAAATAAATGTCCACGTAGGGACTTGATTTAAACAAGGAAATACAATAATACATATTGGGATTTAACGATCCCGTTTCTTCTTTCCTTTCAGCAAACTTGCCAAACCACTCATAAATCCCTCATTCTTCTTACGCTCTCTCTGGAGGTCTCGCTCAACCCTGCCCAGTCTTTGACGGAGATCCTCCTGCTCTGGTGGAGAAAACCGTGGTGGCTGGTACTGTGGCGGCGGCTGAGCAGGTACTTGATACCCACGAGCTGGATGTCCCATTCCCCAAGGGGTTCCATATGGTCCTTCAGGATTTTGGGCAAGGTAGTTTGCTGCCACTAGGTATGGGTCGGCCTCGGCATAGTTATAGTTATGGTATGCTGGCGGTCCGTATGGGTTGTAAGCTGCCGGAGCAGTATAAGCAGGGATAGGGTTGCCAAAACCCGGTGATGGCGGTGCAATAGGTGCCGAATTCACCTCTGAAACTGGAACTGAAGGTCCACCCATTTGTGGGTCTTCATATATTGGCGGGTAGTGGCTGCTGCTAGAGTGTTGAGGGGTACTGAAATGAAACTCCCCTCCTCGTGCTGACATCCGTGCGCCAGTCCTCCTACGTCTTGGTGGTTCTGGAGGCTCTAGATGAACTGGCGGCGGTGGAGGCGGTGGCGTGACTGCCACAAAACGTGGATCCTCAGAGGGATCTCGCTGCTGCTGTTGCGGCTGCTGGTGAGGCGATGAGTGGTAAGATGGTGTATAGTACCACTCACACCATTCGAACCGTGCCTGGTGACTATCCGGACCTTGGTATGGTGTTCCGTGAAAAGACGAACCATCAGAGATCTCCACAGGATGGTTCGGGGTTCCGGTTGCAGGCTCGACGGGATCTGTGTCCTCGTCCATATCCATCGCTTGATCACCTGAAAAGTGATCCTCTGGTCCTAGTGGATTAAAACCCCCTTGTTCTGGTAGGTAGTCCGCCGGGTTAAACTGGCCCCGAAAGACAGGAGTAGGGTCGTCGAAGGAACGGTGCGATGATGATCGTTGTAAAGGTATGTATGAAGGTGGCGGATTGTTGGGCTCATTCTCGGACTGAGGCCCATAGGAGTGATGATATGGAGGCGTTGAGCTATACGAAGTAGATCGTCTGGAAGGCTCCTCGTAAATCCTCCAAGGTTCTTGTGGATCTGCACTCCTTGTAGAAGAAGGAGTTCGCCGGCCCGAAGGCCCGGCCTCGTGGTCGTTAGGGGCGCTCATTGGCTCCTTACCTCGACTTCCTCGCCTGAATCTTGGCGGCATTGTTAAACCTGTCCATATAAACAAAGGTAATAACAAGGAAAAATAAAGGACAAAGTTAAAAGTAAAATAAAAACATTTTGGATTATTCCTAAGTTCTTTGTCTAGACTCGAAGATTTAGGAATGTGCAATTGTGTCATTGAGATTAAACACAAAAGGCTAGCGTTTAATTCACTCAATGTTGGCTCTGATACCAACCTGTCACACCCCGGATTTCCACGTGTCACTGGTGGGCCCGGTGGGGGAGTATCGTGACGTGGTTGGCAACATAATAGTCAAACAACGAGTGCAAGCATCTTTTACCGGTTCTCCTAATCTGGAACGAAGGTTTATAATAACCTATTAGAATCCTAACGGTCTTTACTTAAGCTTAGACCGGTTAGTTTTAAAGACACAGTTCGAACGCACGATTAAGCGAAGACCGGATAGAATGTGATTTAGACCCGACAAGTTTGAAGACTTGCTTAATATGGGTATATTATACACATTCTGTATTTTGAGATAAAACCGATAAGGTTTGACCCGTTTCGGCTAATTTATGTAAACTAGTTACATAAACCGAACCGAACACGTATGAAGCGTAACGGGTAACCAGGAGAGTCCTAAACAGGTTTCCTAAGTTAACATGCCTTAAATATGTTGTGATATCAGTAGGATACCTTCCATTATGCCCAAAACGAGTTTAATCTCATATTAAGCCCCGTAGGGGTATTTTGGTCATTTTAAAGGTTATAAAAGGAATTAATTAAGTTTCTGTGAACCGGGTCTGAATACATCAGTAAAATAGTTTATTTTAACAGGTTATAACATTTGGTTATAAGTTTTATATGTCAAAATAATTTTAAACCCAAACTATGCGCATAATATGCGTATAAAGCCGTTTTAAGCGACGTACGGATTAAAATAGGATTCTGAGTTTTCTGATCAGTTAAACAGGTTCAAAACACTTCATTTATTATTTAAAATCAGTAGCAATTGGATTGGCGTTAAAAGGATTTGTAAAACTCATTTTATGGCTTAAAAGGCATATTCGGTATTTACCGAATTAAGGCACTAATCCTAGCTTATGATCAGTTTAAAAATAATTAAAAATCTTCAAAAATCCCAAAATATTATATTAAATCAGTGGGTAAAAGGTTTGGTGTGAAAAATGGGGTTTAGATAGGCTTTACGCTAATGACGCCGTTAAATCACTAAGAAGCGTTCTAATTACGTCATTGAGCATAACTCCTAATCTATATGTCCAACTGATGTAAAAATTTACGGACATGTTTAATAATCAGTAACTAAGATTATTTTACTTTCATATTTCCAAAATTCTCGTTTTATGGCCATAAGGGCATTACGGTAAATATTTAGGCGATTAACGGAAACGTCGGACAAATAAGGATTTATGTGGTATAAACGCAGAGGGTTATACACACATGTAACTAGGTCCTAATGGAACTTTAAGGCATGTCTAAACCTATCTAAACCGGGTCAGAGCTGAAGTCAAAGCAAAAGTCAAACTTTTGCGTCTTTCGGTTCCGAATCGGTTCAAAACAGAAAGTTGTCGAATCAAACAAGCTTAAACAAGTTATTATACTTATTTTCTAGTTATATGAATGATAAAACATATTACACGCCTTCTGTATCGTTAATTATATGATTAATGATTTTGTTGACTTTTTCGAAAGGAGTTTGACTCGACAAACAACCTGGTTAGGATTGGAATCAGTGGGTGCCCTTTTAAGGGTTTAAAGCCCACATGATTACCAACTTATAACAACTTTCGTTTCGACAAAACCCTGAACCGTTTGTGTTTTATCGCTAAGTCAAACCGTAGTTACGACGGTTTGACTTCTAGGCTATAAACTAAGCATAACTTAATTTAGAAAGGTCAAGGGCACTTACATGTGTCTAATGGATGATTAGGAATCTTGAGAATGGTCCTTATGCTCCAGAAGTTGATCAGATGATGAATGGAAGAATGTTGCAACATTATGAAGCTTGTATATTGACTTTGATCATGCTAGATTGATGCCAAATGGGTCTACTAACAATCAAGGATTGATACATGTGTCTTCTATAGGCTAAATACCATTATAGGCAGCCCATTGTATCACAAAATTGCGATTTAAGTCGGTTACAACATCAACAGGCAGCTGGCTGTTATGTTTGTCGCCGGTAGCTGTCACGCGGCCCGCGTAAGGATCTTAAGGATCTTACGCGGCCCGCCTTGATGTCCGGATCAGGTTAACATGTTTTCTTTTATTGCACTTTGGTCCTTGGTCCCCCGAAAGGTCATTTTCACAAGGTTTCTTGCATTCTCATCCTTTAATATTGACATATGGGGGCTTTAATACTTATACCCACTTTGTCAAGTCCTCGGGTAACTTTGTGATCACCCGAAAAGCCCTGATTTTCAATGTTGACGATTCTAACCCTCACACACGAATTTTATCATAACTTTCTCATACGGTAACGAAACTTGGTGAAATTTTTATGGTGCTTTCTAGTGAGCATAATTAATCGTTAAAAGGCTTCGGGTTTGCTAAAAGGTCACTCAGAGGTATAACTTAACATGTTGACACATTTAACCCCTGTAGTTTGTAATCTCTCACTTTCTTTCACAATTCGCTTCCTATGATCCATGATCCATTCGTTTAAGGTTATAAAAATCATGTAGGGTTATTGTAAAGTATATTTATTCATTGTTGACACTTTGAACCCTTATATTTACATAGTTTCATTGTTTGTCAGCTTTAGTCCTTCAAGAACATTCTTTCACACGCTTACACCTATGACACGTATCAACACATCATAGGACGTAAATTTTCGAGGTGTTACAAATTTCCAAACCAAAAGTTTACTGCAAACCTTTATCCAATGAATCTGGCAGAATTCGATGTTGTATTAGGAATGGATTTGCTAATAGCCAATAAAGCCATTATTTTATGTGATCAAAAGTCAATTCAAGTAAATTCACCAAGGGGTGAAAAGATCACAATTAAAGGAGATAAGCCATCTAGATCCACAAAATTAATCTCTGTAATGAAAACAACAAGTTGTATAAGAAAATGATCTATAGTGTATTTGATTTCTATAATCACTAACACTAAAGGAAAAGAACTAAAAGACATTCCAGTAGTGTCTCAGTTTTCAGATGTATTCCCAGAAGAATTACAAAGACTACCGCCGGACAGAGAAGTCGAATTCAGAATCCATCTGCTACCAGGGACAGCACCGATTGCTAAAGCACCTTACCGTTTGGCACCCGCAGAAATGCAAGAACTGAAGAAACAGTTAGACGAATTATTGGAGAAAAGATTCATACAGCCAAGTTCGTCGCCATGGGGAGCACCAATTTTATTTGTTAAGAAGAAAGATGGATCGATGCGTATGTGCATTGATTACCGTGAACTAAACAAGGTCACAATTAAGAATCGGTATCCATTACCAAGAATCGATGATCTGTTTGATCAATTGCAGGAGCTCGATTTTTCTCGAAAATCAATTTAAGATCAGGATATCATCAATTAAAGGTACAGGAAGGGGACATTCCTAAAACCGCATATAGAACAAGGTACGGCCATTATGAATTTACTGTCATACCATTTGGTTTAACCAATGCCCCAGCTACATTTATGGACATGATGAACCGAATATGTAAGCCATATTTGGATAAATTCATAATTGTTTTCATAGATGATATTCTCATTTACTCTAAGAGTAAAAAGGAACATGCACAACATTTGCACGCACTTCTAAGTTTATTGAGGAAGGAAAAGCTTTATGCTAAGTTTTCAAAGTGCGAGTTTTGGCTAGAACAGGTACAGTTTCTTGGACATTTAGTCGATCATGAAGGAATTCATGTGGATCCCACAAAGATCAAGGCGATTACCAAATGGAAAACCCCTGAGTCACCAACTGAGGTTAGAAGTTTCTTAGGATTAGCCGGTTATTATAGAAAATTTATTCGAGATTTTTCTAAGATAGCCATTCCCTTAACTAAGCTAACCTGTAAATCTGTTATGTTTGAATGGGGAACAAAACAAGAAGAAGCCTTTAGAATTCTTAAGCAAAGACTGACCCATGCACCCATACTAGCGTTACCAGAAGGAACTGAAGACTTTGTAGTCTATTGTGACGCCTCTAAGTTAGGTTATGGATGTGTGTTGATGCAACGCCAAAAGGTTATAGCTTACGCATCAAGACAACTTAAAAATCATGAAGATAATTATTCCACTCATGATTTAGAACTAGGAGCCATAATTTTTGCCCTAAAAATTTGGAGACATTACCTTTACGATAGTAAGTTTACCATTTTTACTGATCATAAGAGTTTAAGATATGTTTTTGGATAAAAGGAATTGAATATGAGACAAAGACGCTGGATGGAAATTCTTAGTGATTATGATTGTAATATCTAGTATCATGCAGGAAAAGCAAATGTAGTTGCTGATGCTTTGAGCCAAAAGTATCATGAAAAGCCAAAAAGAGTGTGTTTTCTTAAATTAAATCTACAGGTAGATTTAAATAAACAAATTAGAAAAGCACAAGAATCAGTAATCAAGGAAGATACTGAAAAGTTAAAAGGTATGATTAAAGAATTAGAACAAGGAACAGATGGAATTTGGAGATTCCATAAGAAAAGAGTGTGGATACCTAAATTAGGAAACCTACGCCACCATATATTAGAAGAAGCCCATAAGTCTAAATATACGATGCATCCTGGAAGTGATAAGATGTACCAGGATTTGAGGAAAAAATTTTGGTGGATAGGAATGAAAAAAGATATAGCAACATATGTTGCCAAGTGTCTAATTTGCTCACAAGTTAAAGCTGAACATCAGAACCTTCAGGTTTATTGCAGCAATTAGAAATGCCAGTGTGGAAATGGGAATTGATAACAATGGATTTTGTTACCAAATTACCCAAAACAAGGAAATGTAATTATACAATCTGGGTGATTGTAGACAGGCTAACTAAGTCAGCTCATTTCCTACCAATGAAGCAAACTTTCAGTATGGAACAATTAGCTAAATTGTATGTAAATGAAATAGTTTCATTACATGGAATTCCTTTATCAATTGTTTCTGATAGGGATAGCCGTTTTACCTCTCATTTTTGGACAAGTTTCCAAAAAGCAATGGGAACCAAGTTGAATCTAAGCACAGCTTATCATCCTCAAATGGACGGACAAAGCGAAAGGATAATTCAGACAATGGAAGACATGCTTAGAGGTTGTGTAATTGATTTCGGAGGTAATTGGGACGATCATTTACCATTAATAGAGTTTTCTTATAATAACAGTTATCACACAAGTATCAATGCTGCACCATTTGAAGCACTTTATGGACGAAAGTGCCGAACCCCAGTCTGTTGGGCAGAAATTGGGGAAAAGCAACTGTCTGGACCTGAAATAGTACAAGAAACAACCGACAAGATCATTCAAGTCAAGGAACGACTAAAAGCAGCACGTGATCGACAAAAGAGCTATGCTGATAATAGGCGAAAGCCCTTGGAATTTCAAGTAGGAGATAAAGTGTTGTTAAAAGTCTCTCCTTGGAAAGGAGTGGTAAGTGTAACACCACGTAAAACGTGTCCAATTATGTATAGACACATGTCCTAAACCCAAGACATGTGAAACATTGAGTTGGAAGGACTAAAGTTGACAAACAGTGAAAATATGAAACCACAAGGACTAAAAATGTCAACATGCCAAACTTGTGCCTCTGAATGACCATACGTGATGAATATATTCTTAAACGAGTGATGGATTGGATATAAGAAGCCGTTTGTGAAAATAATCGGAAGATTTTAAACTACAGGGGTTAAATGTCTCAACATGTTAATTCTTACCTCTGAGTGACCTTTTAACGAACCCGAGGCTTCGAAATATTCAAATATACTCTCAATAATAAATGTTATAAATTTCACTAGGTTTCGAGATCGTTATACGTTGATTATGCAAATTCCCAAGAAATTAGGGTTTAAAGTGTCAACGAGGTGAAACTTATGTTTTCGGTGATCAATTAACGAAACCGGGCCTAACAGAGTTTAGATATACTCCCTTGATCATCTACAATCTAACTACACGGGCCAATTACGTTTAAAACGAAAGATATTGAGCTCACATAAGTGCAGGGACTGAACATGTAAACATTGAAACTTGTTTGGCTGGTATCCAAGATGGTCGCGCCACGTGACCATGAAGGTCTGTGGCCGTCGCGTAGCGCGACAATGCTGTTTCGACAGACCTGTGTTGCCAGGTGCAGGTTGATGCCTTTCCTTGAGCTCCAAAAAAAAAATTTCCAAACTAAGAGCTAGTTCATGGTTTTTAAAAACCACCAAGACACTTGTAGAGACCTGATTTCAATCCCTAACACCCGTGATGATCCTGGAGTATGCTCTTCAAGTATAAATAGGTCTCTATGTTGATCAAATCAAGTGCTCATTTCACTCAAACATCACTCTCAACTCTCTAGCTTGAGTTCTGGACCTTTCTGGAGTTAGAAAGCATTAGGAGAAGATTATCAAGTGTAGAAAAGATAGCAAGGACCATTAGTAAGAGTATTAATACCTGCTTAGTCATTTTAATTAGCTTAATTACTGAAAAGTCAAACATATTGTAATTTAGCTTTGACTTTCGGTTTAATCACAAATGGTCCAGCCACTGACCAAAACGAAAGTGGTTATGGAACCATATTAAGGTAGGTGATTAACCCTTAAAAGGGCACCTCCTAATTATTTCGTTTGACTAGTTAATTGTTGGGTCAAACTAGTTTGACAAAAAGTCAAACTGGACATAAAGTTTAAAAATGAATTAAATTAATAAAACAGAGGTTCTAAATTATATTCTAACATTCTAATGACTTGGTAATTAATATTAGAACATGTTTCATCAATCCTAACCTGACAATTATCAGTCTAAGGTCAGTTATTAACCGAAAGTCGCAAAACCTTGACTTTTGCTTTGACTTTCAGTTCTGACCCGTTCAAGCTTAATTCTCCCATGTTTTAAGCTTCCATTAGGACCACATTACTCAGTAGTATAACCCTTTGGAGTTATAGTGCATGGTTCTTAGTGGTTTGAATTATATGCTCTTGATCGTTAATATGCTTATAAATGTCATAAATGCCCTTTTGACATAAAAATGAGATTTTTAGAAATGTGAGAGGACAAAAACCTTTGTTATTGATTTGAAATCTGGGTATCATCAACTCAAAGTGAGGACTGAAGATGTGCCTAAGACGGCATTCAGAACGAGATATGGACATTACGAGTTTTTAGTGATGCCTTTTGGGCTCACTAATGCACCAGCAGCATTCATGGACCTCATGAAAAGAGTCTGCAAACCATACTTAGATAAGTTTGTCATCGTCTTCATAGATGACATACTTATCTACTCTCGTAATCAAGATGATCATGAGAAGCACCTTCGATGCATCTTAGGATTACTTCAACAAGAGAAACTGTACGTTAAGTTTCCTAAATGTGAATTCTGGCTTCGTGAAGTCCAATTCCTTGGACATGTTGTCAGTGAGTGAGGTATCCAAGTAGATCCCGCTAAGGTAGAAGCCGTAATGAATTGGGAAGCACCCAAGACTCCAACCGAAATTCATAGCTTTCTGGGTTTGGCAGGTTACTATAGAAGATTCAATGAGAACTTTTCAAGGATAGCCGCACCATTAACTTCTTTGACCCGTAAGAATGTAAAATTTGATTGGGGTCCAAAACAACAAGAATCCTTTGAGATTCTTAAGAAAAAGTTGAGTAATGCTCTAATACTAACACTACTTGATGGAATCGAAGAGTTTGTTGTATATTGTGATGCGTCACACACCGGTATGGGTTGTGTACTTATGCAAAAAGGCAAGGTAATTGCCTATGCATCACGACAACTAAAAGTGCATGAGAAGAATTACACCACCCACGATTTGGAATTGGGTGCCGTTGTATTCACACTAAAGTTGTGGAGACATTATTTGTATGGAACTAAACGTGTGATCTATTCGGATCACAAGAGTCTCCAACATTTATTCAATAAAATAGAGCTCAATATGAGACAGCGTCGCTGGATGGAAACCTTAAATGACTATGATTGTGAAATTCGCTACCATCCTGGTAAAGCGAATGTGGTCACAGATGCTCTAAGCCGAAAGGAAAGAGTTAAACCTATCAGGATTAATGCTAAGAGCATTGAATTGAAGAATAGCCTGAATGAAAGGCTGTTAGTTACACAGAAAGATGCTGTTTTGGAAGCTAACCTTCCAGAGGAAAAGTTAGGTGTAACTGCGGAACAGTTAACACATGGCAAGGATGGAATTCTCAGACTCAATGGAAGAATCTGGGTTCCCATTCATGGAGGACTTCGAGATGTAATCCTCCAGGAAGCTCACAACTCTAAATATTCAGTTCACCCTGGAGGTGACAAGATGTATTAAGATTTGAAAGCTAATTATTGGTGGATAGGGTTGAAGAAATCTATTGCCACCCATGTAGCTAAGTGCTTGACCTGTGCTCAGATTAAAGCAGAGCATCAAAAACCATCGGGTCTGCTTCAGCAGCCAGAACTTCCCACATGGAAGTGGGAAATGGTAACTATGGACTTTATAACTAAGTTACCTAAAACAAGGCATGGAAATGATACCATATGGGTCATAGTTGATAGACTAAATAAGTCAGCCCACTTCCTACCCATTAAAGAGACTCATAGCTCCGATAAGATAGCTCAGTTGTACGTGGATAAGATTGTATCCCTTCACGGAGTGCCGGTGTCTATTATATCGGATAGAGATACTAGATACACCTCTCACTTTTGGAAAAGTTTCCAACAATCTTTGGGCACTCGTTTGAATTTTAGTACTGCATACCATCCTCAAACAGATGGCCAAAGCGAGTGTACAATTCAAACTTTGGAAGACATGCTTCGTGCATGTGTTATTGATTTAGGTGGTAGTTGGGATGACCACTTACCCTTGATCGAGTTCTCCTATAACAACAACTACCATACAAGCATTCAGGTTGCACCTTTTGAAGCATTATATGGTAGGAAATGTAGAACGCCTGTCTGTTGGGCGGAAGTAGGAGAAGCTCAGCTATCAGGACCTGATATAGTCCTTGAAACGACGGACAAGATTGTCCAGATTCGTGACCACCTGAAAGCTGCCAGGGATAGGCAGAAAAGTTATGCTGACAAGAGGCGAAAACCTCTAAAGTTTGAGGTTGGTGACAAAGTCTTACTGAAAGTATCACCCTAGAAAGGTGTGATGCGTTTTGGTAAGAAAGGCAAGCTAAGCCCTAGATATATCGGACCATTCGAGATTATCGAATGTGTCGGCAGTGTAGCTTATAAGCTAAACTTGCCAGAGGAGCTCAGCGGAATTCATAATGTGTTTCACATCTGCAATCTTAAGAAATGCTTAGCTGATGAATCACTAGCTATGTCTCATAAAGATGTACAAATTGATGAAAGCCTAAGATTTGTTGAAAGACCTATATCGATCGAGGATCATCAGGTTAAAAAGCTCCGAAGGAAGCATGTGCCTATAGCAAAGGTCAAATGGGATGCCAGTAGAGGTCCCGAATATACGTGGGAAGTTGAGTCCACTATGCGACAGAAGTACCCTCACTTATTCCAGTAAATCTCGGGGTCGAGATTTCTTTTAAGGGGGTGAGGATGTAACACCACGTAAAAACGTGTCCAATTATGTATAGACACGTGTCCTAAACCCAAGACATGTCAAAGATTGAGTTTGAAGGACTAAAGTTGACAAACAGTGAAAATATGAAACCACAAGGACTAAGAATGTCAACATGCCAAACTTGTGCCTCTGAATGACCATAAGTGATGAATATATTCTTAAACGAGTGATGGATTGGATATAAGAAGCCGTTTGTGAAAATAATCGGAAGATTTTAAACTACAGGGGTTAAATGTGTCAACATGTTAATTCTTACCTCTGAGTGACCTTTTAACGAACCTGAGGCTTCGAAATATTCAAATTACTCTCAAGAATAAATGTTATAAATTTCACGAGGTTTCGAGATCGTTATACGTTGATTATGCAAATTCCTAAGAAATTAGGGTTTAAAGTGTAAACGAGGCGAAACTTATGTTTTCAGTGATCAATTAACGAAACCGGGCCTAACGGAGTTTAGATATACTCCCTTGATCATCTACAATCTAACTACAAGGGCCGATTACGTTTAAAACGAAAGATATTGAGCTCACATAAGTGCAAGGACTGAACATGTAAACATTGAAACTTGTTTGGCTGGTATCCAAGATGGTCGCGCCACGCAACCATGAAGGTATGTGGCCATCGCGCAGCGCGACAGTGCTGTTTCGACAGACCTGTGTTGCCAGGTGCAGGTTGATGCCTTTCCTTGAGCTCCAAAAAAAAATTCGAAACCAAGAGCTAGTTCATGGTTTTTAAAAACCACCAAGACACTTGTAGAGACCTGATTTCAATCCCTAACACCTGTGATGATCCTGTAGTATGCTCTTCAAGTATAAATAGGTCTCTATGTTGATCAAATCAAGTGCTCATTTCACTCAAACATCACTCTCAACTCTCTAGCTTGAGTTCTGGACCTTTCTGGAGTTTGCAAGCATTAGGAGAAGATTATCAAGTGTAGAAAAGATAGCAAGGACCATTAGTAAGAGTCTTAATACCTGCTTAGTCATTTTAATTAGCTTAATTACCGAAAAGTTAAACATATCGTAATTTAGCTTTGACTTTCCGTTTAATCACAAATGGTCCAGCCACTGACCAAAACGAAAGTGGTTATGGAACCATATTAAGGTAGGTGATTAACCCTTAAAAGGGCACCTCCTAATTATTTCGTTTGACTAGTTAATTGTCGGGTCAAACTAGTTTGACAAAAAGTCAAACTAGACAGAAAGTTTAAAAATGAATTAAATTAATAAAACAGAGGTTCTAAATTATATTCTAACATTCTAATGACTTGGTAATTAATATTAGAACATGTTTCATCAATCCTAACCTGACAATTATCAGTCTAAGGTCAGTTATTAACCGAAAGTCGCAAAAGCTTGACCTTTGCTTTGACTTTCAGTTCTGAACCGTTCAAGCTTAATTCTCCCATGTTTTAAGCTTCCATTAGGACCACATTACTCAGTAGTATAACCCTCTGGAGTTATAGTGCATGGTTCTTAGTGGTTTGAATTATTTGCTCTTGATCGTTAATATGCTTATAAATGCCATAAATGCCCTTTTGACATAATAATGAGATTTTTAGAAATATGAGAGGACAAAAACATTTGTTATTGATTTATAAACTTGTCCTAAAAATTTGACATCAGTTTGATGTCTAGATTAGGAGTTATGCTCAATAGCGTAATTAGAATGCTTTTTATTAATTAAACGGCGTAATTAGCATAAAGCCTATTTTGACACCAAACTTTTTACCCACTGATATAATATAATATTTTGAGATTTTTGAAGATTTTTATTTATTTTTAAACTGATCATATCATAGAGTTTTAGCTTTAATTTGGTAATGGTCGGTTATACCCTTTTCTTGAATAAAATGAGTTTTACATCACATATTGATACCAAATCTTTTGCTACTGATTTTATATGATAAATAAAATATTTTAAGCTTTCTGGAATGATAAAAATATTAGCTTTTCTTATATAACCCAAAAATCGCTTAAAAGCGACTTTTACGCGTTTCTAACGCATAGTATGAGCTAAAATTATTCTAAACATATAAGACTTAATACCTACTGATGTTTTTAGTAAATTTATACATTTTAACAGTAAGCAAAAGTTTTAAACTCAGATTTCCAAAATTTACCTTTAAAGCTTATGTGAAATTACCAAAATGCCCCTTCGGTGCATAAATTGGTTATAAAGGATAAATTTCACATATAGGCAATACCCTACTGATATAACTTATTAAATTAAATATTTTTACTGATTTTAAAAGACCAGAACTTCAGTTTATTATAAAATCTCTTTTATAAGTATTAAAATTACCAAAATGCCCTTTCAGGACTTAAATTGGTTTAAATTACTTTTTGGGCATATATGTTAACATCTTACTGATGTATTAACATATTTAAGCATAATAACAATTAAGACCTGTATATAATTCATTTGGTTACCCATTACGCGTTTACGCGTTCGGATCGGTTTATGTGACTAGTTTACGTATAATAGCTGAAACGGGTTTAACCTTATCATTAAATCCTCAAATTCCAGAATGTGATTAGTTTACCCATATTATACAAGTATCCAAGCTTTTCAGGTCTAAAACACATTCTATTCCGGTCTCTGCTTAATCTAGCGTTTAGAACCGTAAAGTTTCTTTCTAGCTAGCCGGTCTAAGTCCTTGACTTAACTAAAGGCCCGTTAGCACCCTAATAGGTTATTAAACCTTCTATACATATTAAGTAGCATCCAGTAGAAGGTATCATCATACAGCTTTAGGATTTACAGCTGAGTTACTTTCACCTTTGAGCTCAGGTAAAGACTTTTAACTTATTTTCCCTTATACGAGCTTGGGATATGGTATTATAATAATACCACTTGGTCGGGTATGAAATCATTTAATCGGATTGTGATTAATAAATTTGCATAACCCTTTTTAATCTGTCTTGTTTTATAACATAAACATTGGGGGTTAATTCGACCGTGTCCTGGATATCCTCAGCTCATTTCGTTTGAAAATGGCCATGGCCTATGCACGGGGTGTAGGCATACACCTGACAGATGCAAATGCTAAAATATAAACCCATATGTTGGGGATAACTCCTTTGTGGGTTCTATAAGTGGTGAGTCGGTTAATCATGACTGGCTTCCAACTGGCCCCAATTGTAAGACAAACATGTAAATCTGTATACAAGATTATTTTTAAATAATTGTCCCAAGTTATAAAAGATTTGTGACATGTGCACTTAAGTCAATTTTCATAAATGTTTTCAAAGGAGTCAGTTAATTGTATTTACCAGTGTAAACTGGCGTATTTTCTTAAAGACTGATTGACAGGTACCTCTCGTAATAGGCTGGAGCTATTATGTGTCATAAGAGGATCTTGCAAATCCATAGATATCTGAAGTCTGTTTATATTCTTTCACTCAGACACTCAGACATTATGGTTTGTAATAGTTTATTCACCAAGCCTTTCGCTGTGCTATTATATTGTGTGTATTGACTATGATGATATCAACTACGTCACGATACTCCCCGCTGGGCCCACCGGTAAAATGTGGAAATATCAGGGCGTGACAGTAAGATTCATCAAAAGGGGAAAGCTAAGTCCTAGGTATGTTGGACCTTTTAAGATTATTAGAAAAATAGGACCTGTAACCTATCAGCTACAACTGCCAGAGGAAATGGCAGGAATACATGATGTATTTCATGTATCTAATCTCAAGAAATGCTATGCTGATGAATCACTTGTAGTGCCTCTAAAGGAAATAGAGGTAAATGAACAACTTAAGCTTGTAGAGAGGCCTCTACAGATTGAACACAGGAAAGTCAAGAACCTCAAGCATAAGAGATTAGTTCTGGTCAAAATAAAATGGGACTCCAAAAGAGGACCAGAATACACATGGGAGCTTGAATCAGAAATGCAAAGGAAATATCCACACTTGTTCCAGTAGACCTCGAGGACGAGTTCTAAAATAAGGTGGGGAGGATATAACAACCCTCCTGAAATTTTTTCAACACCCTAAAATATTATAAAATATCCCTATATGTCTTAAAATACACCCCATACGCGAAAACGGACCCCGAATACCTTTATTTTTTTTAAAATTAATTAAAAACAAGAAAATAGAGGCTGTCGCGGGGCGCGTAGCTTTTGGCTACAGCCTACGCGGGCCGCGACCGGGTGACGGCTGGCGCAACCCCAGGCCGCCACGTGGTACAACACCCGTCGAAGCTATATCGATGACCAATCAACCCTAGGCCCTACCACCTCTACTACGCGGGTCGCGTAAGCCTTCGCTTACTCTTACGCGGGCCGCGAGAAACTCGAATTACAGCCCTATAAATTGAGGGCATCGGCTTCAGTTTCCGATCGCTCATTTCTTTTCTTTTTTACGAATTTCCACATAGTAGAAGCTATTCTCGGGTATAATACCCCCTAAATAACGAAGTTCTGCTCCATTGTAAGTATCATAACCCCTGGATACGTATTGGATACGCTGCCCGATTGATCTAGGGTTCCGTAACGGCTGTCGTGTTCTGCCCGACGTAGTCGTTGGAATGCCGTCTCGGGGAGGGTATTGCTAATGTTAAAATGGGTTATTATACTAACACGTGTGCATTTGTGTAATTTATAGATTGTCACCAGGAAACCCTAAATGATAACCTAAGACAGGGATGTGAGTAATCTCCTTTTTGCAAATTGTTTTTACAAAACCTCACTTAATTAATGATACATTAACAGTTATTGAGTATTTGTAAGGATACAATTATCGTCGGTATGTTGGGGTTTTATATACAAAATTTGTTACTACCTTGCGAGGAGTAACATGACCACAAGTCGGGTTGACAGTATCGTGGGTGGTGATTGATATGACTTGGAAACAAATGTAATTGGGTGAACGCCGTCAATACTGTACAATGGTTTTTACTTAAACTTGATTAAACTGGGATTCACTCACCAGAATTTCCCACTGACAAAATGTTTTTAAACGCATTTTAGGTAACAAAATGTGAAAGCCAAATAGAAGCCAGTTGGACAGCACTAACGGCTTGGAAAAGTGGCTATAAAGTTACCTAAAATGAATAGATGTTTTATTTAAATAAAATAGGGTTTTATCCCTATGAAAATGTGTGTACTTAAAACTTGGGATTTTCCCATGTGTGTAATATTATAAAAGCGTGGTATTTTACTCTAATAAAATATTTCCTAACTACGGTCCTAATGTAAATTCCGTTGCCAAATTGACAAACTCAGATACCACCAAAACTGGCTCGCGGCCGCCCGTTCCCGGGAGATAGGGATCGAGGGTTGCGACACCGATAAACAGAATAACAATTTCATGCTCAAGACGCAAGGAGCCACATATGCTTGAAATTGCCCATACTGATAAAGTTGCTGCCTCTTCCTCCACAGCAAGTGCTTTGTGAGCCTACAGTACCAAACGCAAATTATATAATCCACCATCAATGCACAAAGTAGTAATAAATAAAAGTTACAATACAAAAAAAAACCACCCTGCCTCTGCAAGTTCAAAACTTGTGCTGCAAGACATTAAATCAACTGTTGAACCAGCAATGTGTAAAATTGTTTCATCTGGTCTATGTAATTCCAAAGAATGCAAGTATTCCAATGGGTGGAACTTAATTGTTGAACCTCTATCCGGGATAGATAAACAATTATACTCGCATATAATCTGCAAAGATCCATGGTTGTTGGTCTGCAATTTTCAATTTCTTAGTGTGAGAAAGGATAATTCATAAAGCTCAGATCGAAAACAATGTTTAAAGAATTTTTTTTTAAAGAGAGAAAAAGAAAAAACCTTAGCCCAGTCAAGAATCTCATTGTGCTCATTGTCTTCTTGACCCGAAAAAGATGCATTGTCTATCTCTGTTGAATCAACATCACTCCTAAAGTTCCTATCTCCAGTGCTCGGTGAGACATTGTGACCATGTATTCGGTGGCAGCCTCAGTGGTGTGCAGTTGTACCATCAGAACAGTGTAACCGGCATACTTAATAACGAATCAAGTTAACATATTAGTCCACTTTCGGTTCATTGTTTCTGGCAAAACAACAAAACAAGGAGGGTGAAGCTTAGGAAGACAACATAATTAGGAGATCAAGTGTTAATTTTTGTGAGACTGTAACACCCTGAAAATACAAATTCTTATAATACAATAATGTTGTGAATAAATAAGAAAAATAAACTAACTAGGAATGATATTAACCTAGTTAGATGATGAGTTGTGAGTAGTTAAAGAGTTAAAACAAATAAAGAACGAAAGTTGAGGGGCCAAAAGTGTTTAAATGAAAACTAATATTAATAAAACAAAAAAAAATTAAACTCATAACACACTTGTGTGTGTGTGTTGCTGAGATCGATCAGAAGCAGGGGGTGATCCCAAGCTCCCCAAAACCCTAGTTCTTGTCAAAACCTCCAATTTGTAGGTCCAAATCAAGTCCAAAACGAAAATCGAGCATAGATTAGTGATCCCCATTGCAAGGAGATCATACGGTATGTAAAATTTGATAAAAATTCTCTACTTGAAATTCTCATGAATTTAGGGAATTCGAAATCTGTGGATGCATGAATGATATGTAGGTGAAATAGGAACATTGAAGTGTCTAGGAGTAAACCCTAGACAAATACATGTTGAAATCATACTTAATTCTAGCAAAGTTCATGAACCCCATTGTAGGTGGTTAGTGGGTGGAGTAGAACTTGATAAACCCTAGGAAATTGGGGGTGGTTCTAGTGAAATTTGACATGTATGAAGCAATTTCAGAATCCTAGAGGCTAATATTCATGTAAGGTAGTTGATTGATGAAAATATAGGGCTATATGACAAGTTATGTTGCTAATACATCATGAAAATTGCTGCCCTTAAAGTGTTTGTGTAATTGCCTTAAAGAAGGCTTAAAACTGAAATTTAAAGTTAAACCGCATAATTGTTATGTTTCGGAAAATTGTGCGACATATGATTTAAAAATAGTTCTAAACATGTTATGATTGGACTCTATAGGGAAGGACACCAGAGCATCGAGTGGACAAGCCGGTGGCGACTTGCGTTTGAAGGGCGTACTTTGAAGGTATGTAACTTGATTCGTTACATTGAGTAAGTTTTGATAATTAGCATATGTATAGTTGAGTTGTAGAATAAAGGTTGTGTTGATTGAAGCGACAATGTTCGCTATATGGAATAATAGGTCAAGAATTGGTTAGAACTCGTTTGGTAGTCATCATAATGGAGGATTCCGTAGATGAGCCAAACTGGTTGAATAATGGTGTATTAGTAGCGTCAAAGTTATTTAATAGTTAGCATAGGCGGTTACAATCATACGAGCATGAAGCCATAAGATGGATAATGAAATGCTGGTGATAATAAGCCCCGAAAGTTGGGTAAAAAGTGCCTTATGTTTACTATTGAAAAGATAGAAAAATAAGTGTAACTTTAACGGGTCGAATAAATACATAGTGATTTTAGTCATTCGGTTTGTAAACCAAATTTTTGGTATGATAAACATTATAAACGCGTTGGTAATTAAATTACAGTCATGTAGGAAAAAGAATCACCTAAAACGGACTTACGAGTCAAAAGTTATGTTGATTTAAAGTTTAAAATGTTAAAAATTAGGTGCTGGGCTGATATACAGCTCCAACAAGCAACATTCTGTCGAAATCACGCCGTGGCGCTAGGCCACGACCAAGAACTAAACCCGTCGCGAGACGCGACGGGGGTGGCGTCACTCGACCACCGTTGGTGGTATCCGTCGCGCGGCGCGACCGTCCAGAATGGATGGATTTTGTTGGTTTTGCTATGTGTTTGAGCATGGAACTTAATCAGACTTATATTTAAGGTGTCAAAACTAATCTTTTGTGTGGTTTTGACTATAGGCGATGATGAACTAAATCCTGATGGCGATCAAGCACGATTCCAAGAACCGAACACAATCTTTTGAAGCTTCCGCGATTACTTTAATATGATCAAATCAATGTCTATGTAGTTAACACTTGAATACTTGTTCTTTTGTCTTGGGATTCTTAAACTAATAGTACTTATCCTAGATGTTAACTTGGTTAAAATTTCCTTATGTTTAATATAAAAATCAAGGTTTTGTTTTACTAAGACTTTGTTTTTAATAAAATATTATGAAAAGCGAGTAGAGTGTTACAAGTTGGTAATCAGAGCTTAAGGTTGTCAACAAAGTGTTCGGTTCAAGCTTGATTGATCGTCCGGTAAGAATTAATTATTTATGTTAGTAGATTTTATCTTATGTAAGAAACGAGATGTGAGTTAATGTGTATGGGAAGAGCGTGTTAACACACTCAAACCCGGAAAGTGCACCGAATGTGAACGGTTAAAGCAAGTTACGAACTTGGCTAAACCAAAGCAAATAAAGTTATGTTATAAATGAGATGTTTAATAATTGACATAAACATTTCAGTTTCGTGATGTCGGAAGGGAATGACGATGATCCGGTGCCGACAAGCACCGAACAAATGAAAGAAACAATTGCCGAAGAAGTGGGAAAGGCAATTGGGGGTAGTCTATCCTGGTTCATAGACAAAATTCAAACCACGGTGTTATCATTAGTTGAAGAACGAGTCAAAAGGTTGGAAGATAGTGTCAACCTTATGAAAGAGAAATCGGGAGAACGTAAAGGATGTTCGTACAAAGAATTTATGGCGTGTAAACCGCCAATCTACAACGGGGAGGTTGACCCGATAATTTGCCAAAGATGGCTGAGCGACATTGAAAGGGTGTTTGAAAGGACCCACTGTGACGTAAGTGATTTTGTTGCTTACGGAACGGGTCAGTTCAGGGGTCAAGCCAAAGATTGGTGGGACAACAAAAGGAAGGAAATAGGAGCCGAAGCGGCAAGGGTTATGACTTGGGATGAGTTTAAGGTGTCGTTCCTTAAACACCATAGTCCCAAAGCGGTTATTAACAGGATCAAAGAAGAATTTATCCAGTTAAGACAAAAAGGAGAATCAATTGATAAAATCACGGGTATCTTTATGGATAAACTGAGATTCTGTAACGAGTTAGTCACCACTAAAGAGCAGAAGATATACTACTATTACAACATGCTGAGTGTTGAATACCGGGAGTTCATGACTCCCTCAAAGTATGAAACCCTCACAGAAATTATCAACACCGCCCAGGAGCGGGAAATCGAGTTGAAGAAACAAGTTGAAAGGGGTGAGCGAAGGGCACAGGATGTGAATCCAAGCCCTACAAAGAAAGCTCGAACTGTGGAATCAGGAAAGAAAGTGGATGCTAAAGGCGGGTCGCCAAGTTGTAAAGTGTGTGGAAAAGGGCACAAGGGAGAGTGTCGTTTCAAAGACAAACCGTGCCCCATATGTGGCAAAACGGGGCACACGACGTCTCTATGCTCGGGTAAAGTCTCGGTTTGCTACAAATGTTATCAGCCCGGCCACAAAAAGTCCGAATGCCCAGACTTACTTGGAAAGAGAGACGTTAAAGAATTTTCAACAGAAGCTCCAAAGGCGAAGGCTAGGTCCTTCCAACTTACAGCAGTTGAAGCAAGGACAGAACCCGATGTGGTCTCAGGTATATTCGCAATAAACTCGATCCCTGCACGTGTATTATTTGACATGGGTGTGAATAAATCCTTTATTTCACATGGATTTATTCGACATCCTTCATTTGTATTGACAAAATTACCTATGCCTTTAGGGGTGAGATAGGAGATAACAAAAGTTTCATAGTTTGTGATGTCTGTCAAAGCTACAAATTAAGTATCGATGATGAGGAATACTTGATAGATCTAATTTCGATGTCTATGGGAGAGTTTCAAGTGGTTGTAGGGATGAATTGGCTATCTCGACACCACGCAAAGGTCGTGTGTTTCCGTAAGGAGATAAAGCTAACATCTCCGAGCGGAAAACACGTCACAATCTATGGCGAAAAGGGAGGCAATTCTATAATATGCTCGATGATGAAAGCTCACAAGCTCATGAGGCATGGATGTAAAGCATTTATGATATACGCGAATGAGCCCGAGAAAGAATTACCGAAGACTGGAGACGTACCCGTGGTACGTGACTTTGAAGATGTATTTCCGGATGATCTACCGGGAATGCCGCCCGAGCGGGAGGTAGAGTTCGGAATTGAATTAGTTCCGGGAGCGAAACCCGTAGCAAAAGCACCATACCGACTTGCACCATCGGAATTACAAGAATTAATTTTGCAAATTCAAGACTTGCTCGATAAATGATTCATAAGGCCGAGTGTGTCTCCTTGGGGCGCGCCCGTGCTATTCGTGAAAAAGAAGGATGGAAGCATGTGCATGTGTATCGATTACCGAAAATTAAATAAACTCACGGTAAAGAATCGATACCCGCTTCCGAGAATAGACGATCTATTCGACCAATTACAAGGTGCGAACTGGTTTTAAAAAATCGACCTTAGATCGGGGTATCACCAACTAAGAGTCAAGGAGGAGGATGTACCGAAGACGGCCTTCTGCACGAGATACGGACATTACGAGTTCCTCATGATGTCATTCGGGCTGACCAATGCACCCGTGGATTTCATGGATCTCATGAACCGGGTTTGCAAGCCGATGCTGGATAAATCGGTAATCGTGTTTATTGACGATATTCTGGTATACTCGAAAAGTGAAGCAGAACATGCACGCCACTTACAAGAGGTATTAGAGACACTCAAGCAAGAAAGGTTGTATGCGAAATTCTCAAAATGTGCCTTCTGGTTGTGAGAGGTGCAATTCCTTGGCCACATCATAAGTGCCGATGGAATATTGGTAGATCCTTCAAAGATAGAGGCCGTGTCAAAATGGAGCCCTCCGAAGAATCCTTTGAAAATCAGAAGCTTCTTAGGGCTTGCGGGATACTATAGAAGATTCATTCAAGATTTCTCCAAGATTGCGTCGCCGCTAACTAAGTTAACCCGGAAAGAGGAAAAGTTCATTTGGGGTGCCGAACAAGAAAGAGCGTTTCAAATGCTAAAAGAGAAGTTAACTCAAGTTCCGGTATTAACATTGCCGGACGGGGTCGAAGACTTGGTGGTTTATTCGGATGCCTCACTATCGGGGCTCGGATGCGTTTTGATGCAACGGGGCAAACTTATAGCTTATGCCTCGAGGCAACTGAAAATACATGAAAAGAAATATCCCACGCACGACCTCGAATTGGCTGCAGTGGTGTTTGCGTTAAAAATATGGAGGCACTATTTATATGGGGTAAAGTGCACCATATTCGCCGATCACAAGAGCTTAAAATATTTCTTCGAACAGAAGGAGCTAAATATGCGACAAAGGCGATGGTTAGAAACGGTGAAAGATTTTGACTGTGAAATACATTACCACCCCGGAAAGGAAAATGTGGTGGCGGATGCCCTGAGCAGAAAAGCGGATTATGTCCCAATACGAGTAAAGTCGATGCAGCTTGTTGTGACCTCGGGCATACTTGAACGTATCCGAGAAGCGCAAGTAGAAGCAGTGAAAGAGGAGAACTGGAAGAAGGAAAGAATAATCGGACAGTTAAAGGATTTGTCGGATGGAAAGGATGGGTTGAAGACTCGATCCGGAAGAATATGGGTTCCAAATTCTTGTGGGGTTAAGACGCTTCTACTCGATGAAGCTCATAAATCCTGATATTCTATTCATCCGGGTGCGACCAAGATGTACAATGATCTGAAACAAAATTATTGGTGGCCCGGAATGAAGAGGGATGTAGTAAAATACGTGGAGAAGTGCTTGACTTGTTTACAAGTCAAAGCGGAACACCAGAAACCATATGGAAAACTGCAACCTTTGGAGATCCCGGTTTGGAAATGGGAACATATCACTATGGACCTATTGACCAAACTACCTAAAACGATTCGGGGATTCGACGCTATATGTGTGATTGTGGATAGATTAATGAAGAGTGCTCATTTTATTCCTATACTCGAGACATATACTTCGGAAAAGATGTCCGAGGTATATACAAACGAAATAGTGGCACGTCACGGAGTACCGGTATCTATTGTGTCGGATAGAGATACCCGGTTTACTTCAAAACTTTTGGCGAGATTTTCAAGAACAAATAGGAACGAAACTTTTCATTAGTACCGCCTACCATCCTCAGACGGATGGGCAGAGTGAAAGAACAATACAGACACCAGAGGATATGTTACGGGCATGTATCATCGACTTCGGCGGAAGTTGGGATGTCTATCTACCTTTGGCCGAATTTTCGTATAACAATAGTTACCATTCGAGCATTGGCATGGCACCTTACGAGAAGCTATATGGTAGGAAATGTAGAACCCCGGTGTGTTGGGGTGAAGTGGGACCATGTGAACTGGCCCATAAAGATGTTATCCAGGCCACTAATGAGAAAATTGAAGTGGTACGAGCCCATTTGAAAGCAGCCCAAGATAGGCAAAAGTCTTATGCCGATAAAAGACGGAGACCAATTGAATTTCAGATAGGCGACATGGTTATGTTAAAGGTTTCCTCATGGAAGGGCGTTATCAGGTTCAGAAAGAGAGGGAAACTAAGCCCAAGGTTAATTGGGCCATTTAAAATCATTGAACGGGTTGGCAAGGTAGCCTATCGCCTTGAGCTACCGGAAGAGTTGAGTGGAATACATGGCATGTTTCATGTATCACAGCTACGAAAATGTCTAGCGGAGGAAACAACTTGTATCCATTACGACGATATCGATGTGGATGATAGCCTGAATTATGCGGTAAGGCCATTGGAGATTTTAGATCGAAAGGCTAAGCACTTGCGAAATAAACAAATCGATCAAGATCAAGTGGGAGCATAGGAAAGGTTCGGACACTACATGGGAGTCCGAAGAGGAGATGCGACGTCTCTACCCTACACTATTCGGTATGTACTCTGGTTTCGGGGACGAAACCCTTTTAAGGGGGGTGGACTTGTAACACCCCGAAAATACAAATTCTTATAATACAATAATGTTGTGAATAAATAAGAAAAATAAACTAACTAGGAATGATATTAACCTAATTAGATGATGAGTTGTGAGTAGTTAAAGAGTTAAAACAAATAAAGAATGAAAGTTGAGGGGCCAAAAGTGTTTAAATGAAAACTAATATCAATAAAACAAAAAAAATTAAACTCAAAACACACTTGTGTGTGTGTGTTGCTGAGATCGATCAGAAGCAGGGGGCGATCCCAAGCTCCCCAAAATCCTAGTTCTCGTCAAAACCTCCAAATTTGAAGGTTCAAATCAAGTCCAAAACGAAAATCGAGCATAGATTAGTGATCCCCATTGCAAGGAGATCATAAGGTATGTAAAATTTGATAAAAATTCTCTACTTGAAATTCTCATGAATTTAGGAAATTCGAAATCTGTGGATGCATGAATGATATGTAGGTGAAATAGGAACATTGAAGTGTCTAGGAGTAAACCCTAGACAAATACATGTTGAAATCATACTTAATTCTAGCAAAGTTCATGAACCCCATTGTAGGTGGTTAGTGGGTGGAGTATAACTTGATAAACCCTAGGAAATTGGGGGTGGTTCTAGTGAAATTTGACATGTATGAAGCAATTTCAGAATCCTAGAGGCTAATATTCATGTAAGGTAGTTGATTGATGAAAATATAGGGCTATATGACAAGTTATAAACTTGCTAATACATCATATAAATTGTTGCCCTTAAAGTGTTTGTGTAATTGCCTTAAAGAAGGCTTAAAACTAAAATTTAAAGTTAAACCGCATAATTGTTATGTTTCAGAAAATTGTACGTGTTGGGATTGAACCCTACCAGAGGAACAGATAATGTAAAGCCAAAACCAGGTCACATCAGTGGATTCACAATAAGCAGTAGTTTACACTTTGCTTTCCCCTTGATAGTGGATATCTATCAGCTGATAAACCTTAAGTACTGCTCAAAAGAACAACTGATGATCCAAACGCTGATGTAATCCTAAAGACTGCTGAAGACAAACTCTGTCGCCCTATCTACTACTGTCTCTTAAGTGCTGCTGAAGACACAAACACTGCTCATTCAAGGACTGATCACCTTTGAAGAAAGCACTGATGTTGTTGTTAAGCATCAGGGCTTAGGCTACAACAGTGGAACGTGATGCAGTTGTTTCCTCATAATTTGTATTTTAATTACAATCAGTTGTTAGACATCAGTGTTTATGTAAGGACAGTAGATACAGGTTGTTAGGCTGTTAGACGTCGCTTTCATGGTGACGTCAGCTGAGATACCTCAGTGGTTTGGTTTGCCTATAAATGTATCAGTACCCTGTACTGTTACATCTGATTTTGACTGAGCGAGTTCTTCTCCTCATGTCTAATCCTTTCATCTTGTGTGCAACCAACCTTGGGGCATCAGGCTGAGGGGGAGTTTAGTTTGTAAGCATATCTGTAATCTTTTGCTTTGATTTGTAAATCTTTTGACTCTATGAGAAGCAATTGTTTATCAAACTATTTTCTCCATTTGATTGTGTTTACAAAGTTTGTTTTTGTTTCCGCTGCACTTTACATGTCTTCATGTTTACAAATCATTCTAAACATACAAACAAACACAATCATGAGAGCCTCTGATCCTAACAATTGGTATCAGAGCTTGGACAGTCAAATTCGATCTAACAATCAATTTGACATAACAGTTCAGCTCAAAAATTCATTGATACTAAGGTTGGGTGTATTTAGTTGAAAAACAGAGTATCGAGTAAATCATGTTCAAAATGGTTATTCAAAAACTCTGTAAATCAACCAAGATGTCATATGACACACAAATTTCACATAACAAGTGATTTCATGCACAAGACACTCATGGTTTCTAGATCTGAAAACAATATCTGTTTAAACTATGAGATTACTTCCTATTTTCTAAATTGATCTCAATTGTTGATGTAAAATTTGTGATGTTTCTATTAAATACTAAAGTATGAACCTTAGATTAACAAAACCTACGTTCATAAAACATTGATGTTTTGCTAACATAAAAAGAGGGAAATTAAAACTTTAGTTATTCAGATCTTATGTGTTGAAAACAGGCTGAGATCCTCAAAAGGATCAAATCAACCTTGTTTAAATACATTAAGAAAACAAGGGTCAACATAGTCCGTATCATATGTAGTGTGAGATTGGCTGAAAAACTTGTGCAAACATGACCAAGTCTCTCGAAACATTACTGCAAAATGATTTTGGACTAAAATTCACAAAAACTCGAAAGTGTGTTTATCTCAAAACTTTTGAAGTCAAAAGAAAAGAACTTATGAGTCAAAGTTTAGGGTAATATTGGTCATTAAGCAATTATGTGCAATCATCTGTTCAGGAAAAGGTTTTGATCCCAGTAAATGAACTCCAAAGAGGACTAGACAAATGTTCAAAATTTTAGCCATGTGTCCTCATGTTTGCAATCAAATGACAAAGAAAATGGTACCAAATAGTGGTCAAAATGTATTCCAAAAGTTTCCTACCACTGTTGTCAAACTACTGACCATTTTTCAAAAATTTGTGAGTGATGTGATTATATTCTCTATTGAAATTATACCAGATCTTTTTGATACTGTTCTTAGAGAATCCTTTAACCATTTTTTTTGTTGTGTTCAAAGGATTTTCTCGAATAACCAGGATATATCATTCATTTTTTTAGAATGTTTTTGGAACTTTTGCTTGTTTTTGTTGGCAATAGTTTCAGCTCCTGACAGGATGTAATACCTTATTTTTGTTGTTGGTATTATTGTCCTCATAAATGGGTCAAGAGGAAATGGTACTTATGTCAAAATCATGTCATTCTCAGGTTTGCTCATAAATTTTTATCAAAGGTTGATTGCAAACTGTGCTTGAATTACTAGGGTACTCATGTTTTAATTGAATATTAAACGAAAATGAGTTGCCTTAGCAAAAAGTTTTCATCATCTGGGGTACTAAACCACTGTCTTTCAAAATTGACATGTGGCAAAACCTTGAATGAAAATCTTCAAAACTGTTGCTGAAACACCTGTCTTTCAGAGTTGTACTATTTACCCTAACCACTGTTTTGTTCCAACGTCTGATCTCTAAACACTGTCCACTGCTGAAAGTT